>CAUYUJ010019282.1:138679-331179 GCA_963575745.1 Prorocentrum cordatum
GCAGTGTCAGTGTCAGTACAAGTCGTTGTATTAGTAGTACTACTTGTGGAGGGTCTAGTATTACAAGTAGTGGCGGCTGAAAGTAGTAGTAGTAGTAGTAGTAGTAGTACTAGTAGTAGTCGTAGTAGTAGCGAAACTAGGAATAGTAGATGTACTACGACTAGAACTCGGAGTAGAACTAGTAGCAGTAGTAGTAGTAGTAGCAGTAGTAGTAGTACTAGTAGCAGTAGTAGTGCAAATAGTAGTAGTAGTACCAGTAGTAGTAGTAGTAGTAGTAGCAGTGGTAGCAGTAGTAGTAGTACTAGACGTCGCAGTCGTAGTAGTAGTGGTCGTAGCACAAGTAGTAATAGTAGTAGTAGCAGTAGTAGGAGGAGGAGTCATAGTAGTAGTAAAAAGGTAGTAGTAGAAGTAGTAGAAGTAGTAGTAGTAGTAGTAGTAGTAGTAGTAGTGGTAGTAGTAGTAAGAGTAGTAGTAGTAGTAGTAGTAGCAGTCGCAGTGGTAGTAGTAGTGGTGGCTATAGTAGCAGTAGCAATAGTAGTAGTAGTAGTAGTAATAGTAGTAGTAGTAGTAGAAGTAGTAGTAGTCGTAGTCGTAGTAGTAGTAGTAGCAGCAGTAGTAGTAGTAGTGGTAGTAGTAGTAGTAGTAGTGGTGGTGTTAGTTTCAGTCGTATTATTCGTATTACCATTAGCATCAGCAGTCGTAGTACTACAAACAATAGGCCATACTAGCAGCAGTAGTAGTAAACGTACCAGCTCACAGCGCCAACGACCATAAAACCACAACGAAAGTGAGACGATCAAGAACGACAGTAGTTGCATCAACAGACATACACGTAGCCGAAGTACTACTCGTACTAGTAGTGCGAGATACCAGCACTAAGTGTAGTACTGCTTACGGTGGTAAGTGTAGGAGTACATGCGTGTTGCTAGACTATGTCCCGCTGGCAGAACATGAGCAGCCCCGCACAGGGGGTATGCCGTGCCGACTGCACGAGTGCAACCAAAAGAGCTCCAAGAGGGCCCCGCGGGGCAAACATCGCCCCCAATTCCGTGGATAAACGCACATGCTTAGCATGCTCGCCGTATCGATCCGAAAAGCGTCCAAAATGGCAGACACAGGCCCCAAAACTGCTCCTAAGATGACCCCAGTGGGCCCCAAGACGGCCGAGCAAGCGCCCAATGGTGCCCAAGGAAGCCCCCGAGATCGCCAGCGGGCTCCGCAGAAAAGTTCCTCCTCGGATTCCTGATCCCGCTCGTCCCCGTTGCCCGCATCAATCCTGCTCCTCCTCCCCCCCCCTCCTCCTCCTCCTCCGCCTCCTCCTCCTCCTCCTCCTCCTCCCCGTCCTCTCCTCCTCCTCCTCCTCCTCCTCCTCCTACTCCTCCTTCCCCCCTCATCGTCATCATCATCACCCTCGTCACCATGAAGCATCCACCTCTCCCCCTGGTGCTCCTCCTCAGGCTCCTTACTACCCCAATCGTCCCACGCTCCTCTTCCCCCTCGTCCTGGAATAGGACGAGCCCAAAGGAGCCGAGGACGGCCCCAAGGGAGCCCCAAGCGGCCTCACTGTCATCATTCTCATCAGCAGCAGCGGCGTCATCAACGTCATGCGCACATTCGCCTCATTGTGGCACTCGTCTTTATAATCCTCGCCCTCGTCACCATCATCGCCCTTATCATCATGATCATCAGCCGCAGCGGCGGCATCACCAACGTCATGTTCATGATGATCGGGTTCGCCGCCGTTGTGGCAATCGTCGTTATCACAATCATCCTCATCATCATCATCAGCATCGTCACCATCATGGTCATCAACGTCAGTACTATTACCAACGTCGTCGCCGTCGTCATCGTCATCACCTTCATCATCATCATCATCATCACCATCATCATCACATGCATCCTCATCATCATCACCAGCACCATCATCATCAGCATCACTACCACCATCACCACCATCATCATCATCATCATCGTCATCACAAAATCCGTCAGAATCTTTCAGATTCTCTCAGAATCTCTCAGAATCCCTCAGAATCTGTCAGAATCTCTCAGAATCTGTCAGAATCTCTCAGAAGCTCTCAGAATCTTTCAGCAGCTCTCAGAATCTCTCAGAAGCTCTCAGAATCTCACGAAAACTCCCAGACTCTTCCAAACGCTTTCAGGATCTCACAGAGGCTCTCAGAATCCCTCAGAATCTCTCAGCTCGCAGAATATCACAGAATCTTTCAGAATCTCTCAGGAGCTGTCAGAATCTCTCAGAATCTCTTAGACTCTGTCAGGATCTTTCAGAATCTCTCAGAATCTCTCAGAACCCCTCAGAATCTCTCAGAATCTCTCAGAATCTGTCAGAATCTCTCAGAAGCTCTCAGAATCTCTCAGAAGCTCTCAGAATCTCTCAGAAGCTCGCATAGTCTCTCAGGAGCTCTTAGAATCTCTCAGAATCTCTCAGAATCATTCAGAATCTCTCAGACTATGTCAGAATCTCCCAGGATCTCTCGGAATCTTTCAAAACCTCTCAAAATCTCTCAGCAGCTCTCAGGATCTTTCAGAAGCTATCAGTTCTTTCCAGACCATCCTGTGGTGTTGGGTCCTCGTTTTGAAAAGACGTCGCCCCGCGTTCCTTCCTCCTCCTTCCTCCCCCCCCATCCCCCCCCCCCCATCCCATCATCATCATCAGCATCATCATCAGCATCAGCATCAGCATCAGCATCATCATCATCATCATCATCAGCATCATCATCATCATCATCATCATCATCATCATCATCGTCATCGTCATCCGCATGATCACCATCGACATCATCGACGTCACCATCACCACCACCATCATCATCGTCATCGTCATCACCAAATTCGGCACACCCCTCACACGTTTCGTGGCCCCATAGGGAGCTCCACCGAAGGCTTTGTGTGGCTGCGTTCGCATGCGCACACCGCACCCATTTCGGCGCACCCCTCACACGTTTCGTGGCCCCACAGGGAACTCCACCGAAGGCCCCAGTGGCTGCGTTCACATGCGCCCACCGCACCGATTTCGGCACACCCCTCACACGCTGTGTGGCCCCATAGGGAGTCTCACCGAAGGCCCTTGTGGGTGCGTTGGCATGCGCCCACCGCACCCAGTTCGGCACACCCCTCACGTTTCGTGGCCCCACAGGGAGCTCCACCGAAGGCCCCAAGTGGCTGCGTTCACATGCGCCCACCTGACCCATTTCGGCACACCCCTCACACGTTTCGTGGCCCCATAGGGAGCCTCACCCAAGGCCCCCGTGGCTGCGTTCGCATGCGCCCACCGCACCCAATTCGGCACACCCCTCACACGTTTCGTGGCCCCATAGGGAGCTCCACCGAAGGCCCCAGTGGCTGCGTTCGCATGCGCCCACGGCGCCCATTTCGGCACACGTTCACACCTTTCGTGGCCCCATAAGGAGTTCCACCGAAGGCCCCAATGGCTGCGTTCGCACACGTGGGGGCTCGTTGGGGCGTTCGCCTCGCGCATGCGCTATCGGACGGTCGCACGTAGGTCGGTGGCTCAGAAGGACAAGACCATCGCGGATTGTTTTACAATTTTGTTCTGCACTCGTTGGAGCGTTCGCTTTGCGTTCGCGTGGCTCAGACGGTGGCACGTTGGCTGGTGGGGAGGAAGCGCGGGGGTGGGTGGACATTCGTCGAGAGCTTTCGAGTGTGTAGAAGGACAAGACCATCGAGATTTTGTTCCCAACCATCCTGTGGTGCTGGGTCTTCGTTTTGAAGAGACGGTGCCCCGCGTCCTCCTCTCCTCTCCTCCTCCTCCCCCCTCTTCCCTCCTCCCCCATCCTGGCGTTTGCTCTCCGCGTGTCTCTGTTTCGGCACACCCCTCACACGTTTCGTGGCCCCATAAAGAGCTCCACCCAAGGTCCCAGTGGCGTAACTCGCATGGCGCCGCCGCTCCATTTTGGCACACCTCTCACACGTTTCGTGGCCCCATCGGGAACTCCACCTAAGTCCCCAGTGGCGGAACTTGCATGGCGCCGCCGCCCCATTTTGGCACACCCCATCACACGCTTCGTGGCCCCATAGGGAGCTCCACCTAAGGTCCCAGTTGCGAAACTCGCATGGCGCCGCCGCCCCATTTGGCACACCCCTCACACGTTTCGTGGCCCCATAGGGATCTCCACCCAAAGTCCCGGTGGCGGAACTCGCATGGCGCCGCCGCCCCATTTTGGCACACCCCTCACACGTTTTGTGGCCCCATACGGAGCTCCACCTAAGGTCCCCGTGGGGTAACTCGCATGGCGCCGCCGCCCCATTTTGGCACACCCCTCACACGCGTCGTGGCCACATAGGGAGCTCCACCTAAGGTCCCAGTGGCGGAAATCGCATGGCGCCGCCGCCCCATTTTGGCACACCCCTCACACGTTTCGTGGCCCCATGGGGAGCTCCACCTAAGGCCCCGTGGCGGAATTCGCATGGCGCCGCCGCCCCATTTTGGCACACCCCTCACACGCTTCGTGGCCCCATAGGGAGCTCCACCTAAGGTCCCAGTGGCGGAACTCGCATGGCGCCGCCGCCCCATTTTGGCACACCCCTCACACGTTTTGTGGCCCCATAGGGAGCTCCACCTAAGGTCCCCGTGGCGTAACTCGCATGGCGCCGCCGCCCCATTTTGGCACACCCCTCACACGCTTCGTGGCCCCATAGGGAGCTCCACCTAAGGTCACAGTTGCGGAACTCCCATGGCGGCGCCGCACCATTTTGGCACACCCCTCGAAGGACCAGGATGAAGGATGAGGACGAAGAGGAGGAGGAGGAGGAGGAGGAGGAGGAGGAGGAGGAGGAGGACGAGGAGGACGAGGAGGACGAGGAGGACGAGGAGGACGAGGAGGACGAGGACGAGGACGACGAGGAGGACGACTCGTCGTCGTTACCGTCGTCGTCGTCCTCCTCCTCCTCCTCCTCCTCCTCCTCCTCCTCCTCCTCCTCCTTCTCCTCCTCCTCCTCGTCGTCGTACTCGTCGTCGTACTCTTCGTCGTACCCGTGGCCCGAGGATGGGGACTCCCTGCCAGCGCGCGTCGCGGGAATTCCGCGCTGCGCTCTGCGCAGAGCCTCGCTCGCCCCCGTCGTCGCTCTGCCCAGCGGCCACACTCTTGCCCGCTATCACCCAGCCACCTAGCACTCTCTCTGCTCCGCGCAGCGGACGACCCGCGCGCGTCGCCGGGACCCGTTCGGGGCGACCAGCGTGCGTCGCGGGGACTCAGTGCGGCGCCGCGCCCGCAGCCATGGACATCGGCGTGCACGGGCAAAGAGGCAGAAAAAGAAGGGGAAGGAAGCGGGCGCGATCCTCGTGAGGGGCGTGCCGACATGGGCGTCGACATTGATGCACGTAGACTGATTCGCACGTAGACACATTCACAATCAGACTTACTCGCGCTCAGGCTCACCCGGTGTCAGTCTCGCGCACTCCGAGCGATCGTCTTTGTTCGTATTGGGGACCCCGCCCCGCATTTCGGCACGCCCCCTCACACGGTTCGTGGCCCCATAGGGAGCGCGAGCGAAGATGAGATCCACAATCGCGGTATTCACAACTGCATATGGTTGGGTCCTTCGCCAGGCTAATTTCAGAAGCTCTCAGAACCTCTCAGAACCTCTCAGAAGCTCTCAGAATCTCTCAGAACCTCTCAGAAGCTCTCAGAACCTCTCAGAACCTTTCAGAACCTTTCAGAACCTCTCAGAATCTCTCAGAACCTCTCAGAACCTTTCAGAACCTCTCAGAACCTCTCAGAATCTCTCAGAATCTCTCAGAATCTCTCAGAACCTCTCAGAATCTTTCAGAACCTCTGAGAATCTTTTAGAATCTCTCAGAACCCCCGAGAATCTCTCAGAACCTCTAAGAATCTCTCAGAATCTCTCATAATCTCTCAGAATCTCTCAGAACCTCTCACAACCTCTCAGAATCTCTCAGAGGCTCGCAGTGGCTCTCAGAACCTTGCAGAGGCTTGGAGCTTTTCAGAGGCTCCAAAGTGGTTGGGATCTCACGCGTCCCACGTGTCCTTGGCGGTTGGGATCTGAACCGTCCGGTTGGGATCTCACGCGTCCGGTTGGGATCTGAACCTTTCTCGGGGCCCTCCTGGGTCCCCTTGGGGACCTCCTGTAGGGCCCTCGGGGCCTCTCTTGGGCCGCCTTAGGACTCTCTTGGGCCGCCTTGACGCCCACATGGGCCGTGTTGGGAGCCTCTGGGGCCGTTTTGGGGCGGTTTTGGGCGCCTCCTGGGCCGTTTTGGACGCTATGAAACCAAAGGGGCGAGCATGCTAAAAACCTGACCAGACAAGAACGGGAAGCGTCGCTTTAGTCCACCAAGCATGTGGAAAAATGCTCTGTTGTTGTTATGCCGCGCAGGTATGCCGTGGCGCGCGTGTCGGCGTGCGTGCGGGGTGTGTTTTGCTGTGCTCCTGTGTGTTCTGCCGTGCTCCTGTTCTGCCGTGCTTCTGTGTTCTGCCGTGCCTCTGTGTGCTCTGTGTGTTCTGCTGTGTTCCTGTATCAGACGTGCGGATCGTCGCGGTGGTCGTTTTGGCAGAGCTTCTGGGCGCACACGGCTGAAAAAAATCAGGAGCACGGCAGAATAGGCCCCAAGAGCGAAGGAGCACGGCAGAAAAAGACCAGGAGCACGGCAGAATAGACCCCAGGAGCTAAGGAGCAGGGCTGGATATGCCTCAAGTGCGAAGGAGTACGGCAGAGAAAGACCAGAGCACGGCAGGATAGACCCCAAAAGCTAAGGAGCACGGCAGAGAATGACCAGGAGCACGGCAGATTAGACCCCAAGAGCGAAGGAGCACTGCAGAAAAAAACAGAAGCACCGAAGGAGCAAACCAGAAAAAGACGAGGAGCACAGCAGAATAGAACCCAAGAGACAAGGAACACGGCAGAATATGCCCAACTGCGAAGGAGCACGGCAAAAAAAAAAGCAGGAGCACGGCAGACAAAGACCGGGACAACAGAATAGGCCCCATGAGCGAAGGAGCACGTCGGAAAAAAACCAGGAGCATGACAGAATAGACTCCAAGAGCTGCCGAGCACGGCAGAAAAAGACCAGGAGCACGGCAGCATAGACCCCAAGAGCTAATGAGCACGGCATAATAGGCCCCAAGAGCGAAAAAGACGCCAAAAAAAAAGACCAGGAGCACGGCAGAAGATGCCCCGAGAGCTAAGGACGACGGCAGAAAAGACCGACACACAGCAGAAAAGGCCCGAGGAGCCAAGGAGTACAACAGAAAAGACCAGGAGCACGGCAGAATAGGCCCGAAGAGCGAAGGGGCAAACCAAAAAAAGACGAGGAGCACGGCAGAACAGAACCCAAGAGACAAGGAGCACGGCAGAAGATGCCCCAGGTGCGAAGAAGCACGGCAGAAAATGACCAGGAGCACGGCAGAATAGACCCCCAGAGCTCAGGGGCACGGCAGAAAAAGACCAGGACCACTGCAGATTAGACCTCAAGAGCTAAGGAGCAGGCAGAAAAAAAGACCAGGAGCACGGCAGATTAGGCCCCAAGAGCGAAGGAGCACGGCAGAAAAAGACCAGCAGCACGGCAGAATAGACCCCAGGAGCTAAGGAGCAGGGCTGGATATGCCTCAAGTGCGAAGGAGTACGGCAGAGAAAGACCAGGAGCACGGCAGGATAGACCCCAAAAGCTAAGGAGCACGGCAGAGAATGACCAGGAGCACGGCAGATTAGACCCCAAGAGCGAAGGAGCACTGCAGCAAAAAACAGAAGCACGCCAGAGTAGACCTCGAGAGCTGAAGGAGTGCGGGAAAATAGACCCCGAGAGCGAAGGAGCAAACCAGAAAAAGACGAGGAGCACAGCAGAATAGAAGCCAAGAGACAAGGAATACGGCAGAATATGCCCCAAGTGCGAAGGAGCACGGCAGAAAAAAAGCAGGAGCACGGCAGACAAAGACCAGGAGCACAACAGAATAGGCCCCATGAGCGAAGGAGCACGTCGGAAACAAACCAGGAGCATGGCAGAATAGACTTCAAGAGCTGCCGAGCACGGCAGAAAAAAGACAAGGAGCACGGCAGATTAGACCCGAAGAGCTAAGGAGCACGGCATAATAGGCCCCAAGAGAGAAAAAGACGCCAGAAAAAAAGACCAGGAGCACGGCAGAAGATGCCCCGAGAGCTAAGGACGACGGCAGTAAAGACCGAAACACAGCAGAAAAGGCCCGAGGAGCCAAGGAGTACGACAGAAAAGACCAGGAGCACGGCAGAATAGGCCCGAAGAGCGAAGGGGCAAACCAGAAAAAGACGAGGAGCACGGCAGAATAGAACCCAAGAGACAAGGAGCACGGCAGAAGATGCCCCAAGTGCGAAGAAGCACGGCAGAAAATGACCAGGAGCACGGCAGAATAGACCCCCAGAGCTCAGGGGCACGGCAGAAAAAGACCAGGACCACGGCAGATTAGACCTCAAGAGCTAAGGAGCAGGCAGAAAAAAAGACCAGGAGCACGGCAGATTAGGCCCCAAGAGCGAAGGAGCACGGCAGAAAAAGACCAGGATCACGGCAGATTAGACCTCAAGAGCTAAGGAGCAGGCGAGTAGCAGTAGCAGTAATAGTAGTACTAGTAGTAGTAGTAGTAGTAGTAGTAGTAGTAGTAGTAGTAGTAGTAGTAGTAGTAGTAGTAGTAGTAGTAGTAGTAGTAGTAGTAGTAGTAGTAGTAGTAGTAGTAGTAGTAGTAGTAGTAGTAGTAGTAGTAGTAGTAGTAGTAGTAGTAGTAGTAGTAGTAGTAGTAGTAGTAGTAGTAGTAGTAGTAGTAGTAGTAGTAGTAGTAGCAGTAGCAGTAGCAGCAGCAGTAGTAGTAATGTAGTAATGTAGTAGTAATAATACAAGTAGTAGTAGTAGTAGTAATAGTAGTAGTAGTAGCAGTGGTAGCAGTAGTACGAGTAGTAGTAGTAGTAGTAGTAGTAGTAGTAGTAGTAGTAGTAGCAGCAGTAGTAGTAGTAGTAGTAGTGGTAGTAGTAGTCGTCGACGTAGTAGTAGTGGTAGTAGTGAAAGTAGTAGTCGTAGTAGTAGTCGTAGTAGTACTAATAGTAGTAGTACTAGTAGTAGTAGCAGTAGTAGTAGTGGTGGCAATTGTAGTTTTAGTAGTAGTAGTAGTAGCAATAGTAGCAGTAGTAGTGGTATTAGTAGCAGTAGTAGCAATAGGAGTAGGAGTAGTGGTCGTAGTAGTAGTAGTAGTACTACTACTACTACTAGTACTAGTAGTAGTCGTCGTAGTCGTAGTACGGGAAGTAGTAGTAGTAGTAGTAGTAGTCGTAGTAGTAGTAGTAAGAGTAGTAGTAGTTGTAGTAGTAGTACTAGTAATAATAATAGTGACAGTAGCAATAGTAGTAGTAGTAGTAGTAGTAGTAGTAGTCGTAGTCGTAGTCGTAGCAGCCGTATCAGCATGTAGTACTAGTAATAACGCTGGGAATCGTAGCAGGAATAATAGCAGTACTAGACATGATAGTAATAGTAGTAATAGTAGTAGTAGTGGTAGTAGTAGTAGTCGTAATGTTGGTAGGAGTAGTAGTAATAGTAGCAGCAGTAGTAGTAGTGGCAATAGTAGTAGTAAAGGTAGTAGCAGTAGTAGTAGTAGTAGCAGACGTAGTTGCAGTAGTCGCAGTAGTAGTTGCAGCACGTGTGGAGGGGGTAGTAGCATTAGCAGTGTCAGTGTCAGTACAAGTCGTTGTATTAGTAGTACTACTTGTGGAGGGTCTAGTATTACAAGTAGTGGCGGCTGAAAGTAGTAGTAGTAGTAGTAGTAGTACTAGTAGTAGTAGTAGTAGTGAAACTAGGAATAGTAGATGTACTACGACTAGAACTCGGAGTAGAACTAGTAGCAGTAGTAGTAGTAGTAGTAGTAGCAGTAGTAGTAGTACTAGTAGCAGTAGTAGTGCATATAGTAGTAGTAGTACCAGTAGTAGTAGTAGTAGTAGTAGTAGTAGTAGTAGTAGTAGCAGTGGTAGCAGTAGTAGTAGTAGTAGTACTAGACGTCGCAGTCGTAGTAGTAGTGGTCGTAGCACAAGTAGTAATAGTAGTAGTAGCAGTAGTAGGAGGAGGAGTCATAGTAGTAGTAAAAAGGTAGTAGTAGAAGTAGTAAAAGTAGTAGTAGTAGTAGTAGTAGTAGTGGTAGTAGTAGTAGTAAGAGTAGTAGTAGTAGTAGCAGTCGCAGTGGTAGTAGTAGTGGTGGCTATAGTAGCAGTAGCAATAGTAGTAGTAGTAGTAGTAGTAGTAGTCGTAGTAATAGTAGTAGTAGTAGAAGTAGTAGTAGTCGTAGTCGTAATAGTAGTAGTAGTAGCAGCAGTAGTAGTAGTAGTAGTAGTAGTAGTAGTGGTAGTAGTAGTAGTAGTAGTGGTGGTGTTAGTTTCAGTCGTATTATTCGTATTACCATTAGCATCAGCAGTCGTAGTACTACAAACAATAGGCCATACTAGCAGCACTAGTAGTAAACGTACCAGCTCACAGCGCCAACGACCATAAAACCACAACTAAAGTGAGACGATCAAGAACGACAGTAGTTGCATCAACAGACATACACGTAGCCGAAGTACTACTCGTACTAGTAGTGCGAGATACCAGCACTAAGTGTAGTACTGCTTACGGTGGTAAGTGTAGGAGTACATGCGTGTTGCTATACTATGTCCCGCTGGCAGAACATGAGCAGCCCCGCACAGGGGGTATGCCGTGCCGACTGCACGAGTGCAACCAAAAGAGCTCCAAGAGGGCCCCGCGGGGCAAACATCGCCCCCAATTCCGTGGATAAACGCACATGCTTAGCATGCTCGCCGTATCGATCCTAAAAGCGTCCAAAATGGCAGACACAGGCCCCAAAACTGCTCCTAAGATGACCCCAGTGGGCCCCAAGACGGCCGAGCAAGCGCCCAATGGTGCCCAAGGAGGCCCCCGAGATCGCCAGCGGGCTCCGCAGAAAAGTTCCTCCTCGGATTCCTGATCCCGCTCGTCCCCGTTGCCCGCATCAATCCTGCTCCTCCTCCCCCCCCCTCCTCCTCCTCCTCCGCCTCCTCCTCCTCCTCCTCCTCCTCCCCGTCCTCTCCTCCTCCTCCTCCTCCTCCTCCTCCTACTCCTCCTTCCCCCCTCATCGTCATCATCATCACCCTCGTCACCATGAAGCATCCACCTCTCCCCCTGGTGCTCCTCCTCAGGCTCCTTACTACCCCAATCGTCCCACGCTCCTCTTCCCCCTCGTCCTGGAATAGGACGAGCCCAAAGGAGCCGAGGACGGCCCCAAGGGAGCCCCAAGCGGCCTCACTGTCATCATTCTCATCAGCAGCAGCGGCGTCATCAACGTCATGCGCACATTCGCCTCATTGTGGCACTCGTCTTTATAATCCTCGCCCTCGTCACCATCATCGCCCTTATCATCATGATCATCAGCCGCAGCGGCGGCATCACCAACGTCATGTTCATGATGATCGGGTTCGCCGCCGTTGTGGCAATCGTCGTTATCACAATCATCCTCATCATCATCATCAGCATCGTCACCATCATGGTCATCAACGTCAGTACTATTACCAACGTCGTCGCCGTCGTCATCGTCATCACCTTCATCATCATCATCATCATCACCATCATCATCACATGCATCCTCATCATCATCACCAGCACCATCATCATCAGCATCACTACCACCATCACCACCATCATCATCATCATCATCGTCATCACAAAATCCGTCAGAATCTTTCAGATTCTCTCAGAATCTCTCAGAATCCCTCAGAATCTGTCAGAATCTCTCAGAATCTGTCAGAATCTCTCAGAAGCTCTCAGAATCTTTCAGCAGCTCTCAGAATCTCTCAGAAGCTCTCAGAATCTCACGAAAACTCCCAGACTCTTCCAAACGCTTTCAGGATCTCACAGAGGCTCTCAGAATCCCTCAGAATCTCTCAGCTCGCAGAATATCACAGAATCTTTCAGAATCTCTCAGGAGCTGTCAGAATCTCTCAGAATCTCTTAGACTCTGTCAGGATCTTTCAGAATCTCTCAGAATCTCTCAGAACCCCTCAGAATCTCTCAGAATCTCTCAGAATCTGTCAGAATCTCTCAGAAGCTCTCAGAATCTCTCAGAAGCTCTCAGAATCTCTCAGAAGCTCGCATAGTCTCTCAGGAGCTCTTAGAATCTCTCAGAATCTCTCAGAATCATTCAGAATCTCTCAGACTATGTCAGAATCTCCCAGGATCTCTCGGAATCTTTCAAAACCTCTCAAAATCTCTCAGCAGCTCTCAGGATCTTTCAGAAGCTATCAGTTCTTTCCAGACCATCCTGTGGTGTTGGGTCCTCGTTTTGAAAAGACGTCGCCCCGCGTTCCTTCCTCCTCCTTCCTCCCCCCCCATCCCCCCCCCCCCATCCCATCATCATCATCAGCATCATCATCAGCATCAGCATCAGCATCAGCATCATCATCATCATCATCATCAGCATCATCATCATCATCATCATCATCATCATCATCATCGTCATCGTCATCCGCATGATCACCATCGACATCATCGACGTCACCATCACCACCACCATCATCATCGTCATCGTCATCACCAAATTCGGCACACCCCTCACACGTTTCGTGGCCCCATAGGGAGCTCCACCGAAGGCTTTGTGCGGCTGCGTTCGCATGCGCACACCGCACCCATTTCGGCGCACCCCTCACACGTTTCGTGGCCCCACAGGGAACTCCACCGAAGGCCCCAGTGGTTGCGTTCACATGCGCCCACCGCACCGATTTCGGCACACCCCTCACACGCTGTGTGGCCCCATAGGGAGTCTCACCGAAGGCCCTTGTGGGTGCGTTGGCATGCGCCCACCGCACCCAGTTCGGCACACCCCCACGTTTCGTGGCCCCACAGGGAGCTCCACCGAAGGCCCCAAGTGGCTGCGTTCACATGCGCCCACCTGACCCATTTCGGCACACCCCTCACACGTTTCGTGGCCCCATAGGGAGCCTCACCCAAGGCCCCCGTGGCTGCGTTCGCATGCGCCCACCGTACCCAATTCGGCACACCCCTCACACGTTTCGTGGCCCCATAGGGAGCTCCACCGAAGGCCCCAGTGGCTGCGTTCGCATGCGCCCACGGCGCCCATTTCGGCACACGTTCACACGTTTCGTGGCCCCATAAGGAGTTCCACCGAAGGCCCCAATGGCTGCGTTCGCACACGTGGGGGCTCGTTGGGGCGTTCGCCTCGCGCATGCGCTATCGGACGGTCGCACGTAGGTCGGTGGCTCAGAAGGACAAGACCATCGCGGATTGTTTTACAATTTTGTTCTGCACTCGTTGGAGCGTTCGCTTTGCGTTCGCGTGGCTCAGAAGGTGGCACGTTGGCTGGTGGGGAGGAAGCGCGGGGGTGGGTGGACATTCGTCGAGAGCTTTCGAGTGCGTAGAAGGACAAGACCATCGAGATTTTTTTCCCAACCATCCTGTGGTGCTGGGTCTTCGTTTTGAAGAGACGGTGCCCCGCGTCCTCCTCTCCTCTCCTCCTCCTCCCCCCTCTTCCCTCCTCCCCCATCCTGGCGTTTGCTCTCCGCGTGTCTCTGTTTCGGCACACCCCTCACACGTTTCGTGGCCCCATAAAGAGCTCCACCTAAGGTCCCAGTGGCGTAACTCGCATGGCGCCGCCGCTCCATTTTGGCACACCTCTCACACGTTTCGTGGCCCCATCGGGAACTCCACCTAAGTCCCCAGTGGCGGAACTCGCATGGCGCCGCCGCCCCATTTTGGCACACCCCATCACACGCTTCGTGGCCCCATAGGGAGCTCCACCTAAGGTCCCAGTTGCGGAACTCGCATGGCGCCGCCGCCCCATTTGGCACACCCCTCACACGTTTCGTGGCCCCATAGGGAGCTCCACCCAAAGTCCCGGTGGCGGAACTCGCATGGCGCCGCCGCCCCATTTTGGCACACCCCTCACACGTTTCGTGGCCCCATCGGGAACTCCACCTAAGTCCCCAGTGGCGGAACTCGCATGGCGCCGCCGCCCCATTTTGGCACACCCCATCACACGCTTCGTGGCCCCATAGGGAGCTCCACCTAAGGTCCCCGTGGGGTAACTCGCATGGCGCCGCCGCCCCATTTTGGCACACCCCTCACACGCGTCGTGGCCACATAGGGAGCTCCACCTACGGTCCCAGTGGCGGAATTCGCATGGCGCCGCCGCCCCATTTTGGCACACCCCTCACACGCTTCGTGGCCCCATGGGGAGCTCCACCTAAGGTCCCCGTGGCGGAATTCGCATGGCGCCGCCGCCCCATTTTGGCACACCCTCACACGCTTTCGTGGCCCCATAGGGAGCTCCACCTAAGGTCGCAGTGGCGGAACTGCATGGCGCCGCCGACCCATTTTGGCACACCCCATCCCACGCTTCGTGCCCCTCTACGTTAGCCCAACCTAAGGTTTCCCAGTGGCGTTAACTCGCATGGCCCGCCGCCCATTTTGGACCCCTCACACGCTTCGTGGCACATAGGGAGCTTCCACTAAGGTCACAGTTTGCGAACTTCCCATGGCGGCGCCGCCCCATTTTGGCACACCCCTCGAAGGACCAGGATGAAGGATGAGGACGAAGAGGAGGAGGAGGAGGAGGAGGAGGAGGAGGAGGAGGAGGAGGACGAGGAGGACGAGGAGGACGAGGAGGACGAGGAGGACGAGGAGGAGGACGAGGACGAGGACGAGGAGGACGACTCGTCGTCGTTACCGTCGTCGTCGTCCTCCTCCTCCTCCTCCTCCTCCTCTCCTCTCCTCCTCCCTCTCCCCTCCTGTCGTCGTACTCGTCGTCGTTCTCTTCGTGTTACCGTGCCCGTGGTATGGGGACTCCCTGCCAGGCGCGCGTCGCGGGAATTCCGCGCTGCGCTCTGCCCAGAGCCTCGCTCGCCCCCGTCGTCGCTCTGCCCAGCGGCCACAGTCTTGCCCGCTATCACCCAGCCAGCTAGCACTCTCTCTGCTCCGCGCAGCGGACGACCCGCGCGCGTCGCCGGGGCCCCTTCGGGGCGACCGGCGTGCGTCGCGGGGACTCAGTGCGGCGCCGCGCCCGCAGCCATGGACATCGGCGTGCACGGGCAAAGAGGCAGAAAAAGAAGGGGGAGGAAGCGGGCGCGATCCTCGTGAGGGGCGTGCCGACATGGGCGTCGACATTGATGCACGTAGACTGGTTCGCACGCAGACACATTCACAATCAGGCTTACTCGCGCTCAGGCTCACCCGGTCTCAGTCTCGCGCATTCAGAGCGATCGTCTTTGTTCGTCTTGGGGACCCCGCCACGCATTTCGGCACGCCCCCTCACACGGTTCGCGGCCCCATAGGGAGCGCGAGCGAAGATGAGATCCACAATCGCGGTATTCACAACTGCATACGGTTGGGTCCTTCGCCAGGCTAATTTCAGAAGCTCTCAGAACCTCTCAGAACCTCTCAGAAGCTCTCAGAATCTCTCAGAACCTCTCAGAAGCTCTCAGAACCTCTCAGAACCTTTCAGAACCTTTCAGAACCTCTCAGAATCTCTCAGAACCTCTCAGAACCTCTCAGAACCTCTCAGAACCTCTCAGAATCTCTCAGAATCTCTCAGAATCTCTCAGAACCTCTCAGAATCTTTCAGAACCTCTGAGAATCTCTTAGAATCTCTCAGAACCCCCGAGGATCTCTCAGAACCTCTGAGAATCTCTCATAATCTCTCAGAATCTCTCAGAACCTCTCACAACCTCTCAGAATCTCTCAGAATCTCTCAGAGGCTCGCAGTGGCTCTCAGAACCTTGCAGAGGCTTGGAGCTTTTCAGAGGCTCCAAAGTGGTTGGGATCTCACGCGTCCCACGTGTCCTTGGCGGTTGGGATCTGAACCGTCCGGTTGGGATCTCACGCGTCCGGTTGGGATCTGAACCTTTCTCGGGGCCCTCCTGGGTCCCCTTGGGGACCTCCTGTAGGGCCCTCGGGGCCTCTCTTGGGCCGCCTTAGGACTCTCTTGGGCCGCCTTGACGCCCACATGGGCCGTGTTGGGAGCCTCTGGGGCCGTTTTGGGGCGGTTTTGGGCGCCTCCTGGGCCGTTTTGGACGCTATGAAACCAAAGGGGCGAGCATGCTAAAAACCTGACCAGACAAGAACGGGAAGCGTCGCTTTAGTCCACCAAGCATGTGGAAAAATGCTCTGTTGTTGTTATGCCGCGCAGGTATGCCGTGGCGCGCGTGTCGGCGTGCGTGCGGGGTGTGTTTTGCTGTGCTCCTGTGTGTTCTGCCGTGCTCCTGTTCTGCCGTGCTTCTGTGTTCTGCCGTGCCTCTGTGTGCTCTGTGTGTTCTGCTGTGTTCCTGTATCAGACGTGCGGATCGTCGCGGTGGTCGTTTTGGCAGAGCTTCTGGGCGCACACGGCTGAAAAAAATCAGGAGCACGGCAGAATAGGCCCCAAGAGCGAAGGAGCACGGCAGAAAACGACCAGGAGCACGGCAGAATAGACCCCAGGAGCTAAGGAGCAGGGCTGGATATGCCTCAAGTGCGAAGGAGTACGGCAGAGAAAGACCACGAGCACGGCAGGATAGACCCCAAAAGCTAAGGAGCACGGCAGAGAATGACCAGGAGCACGGCAGATTAGACCCCAAGAGCGAAGGAGCACTGCAGAAAAAAACAGAAGCACCGAAGGAGCAAACCAGAAAAAGACGAGGAGCACAGCAGAATAGAACCCAAGAGACAAGGAACACGGCAGAATATGCCCAAGTGCGAAGGAGCACGGCAGAAAAAAAAGCAGGAGCACGGCAGACAAAGACCGGGACAACAGAATAGGCCCCATGAGCGAAGGAGCACGTCGGAAAAAAACAGGAGCATGACAGAATAGACTCCAAGAGCTGCCGAGCACGGCAGAAAAAGACCAGGAGCACGGCAGCATAGACCCCAAGAGCTAAGGAGCACGGCATAATAGGCCCCAAGAGCGAAAAAGACGCCAAAAAAAAAGACCAGGAGGACGGCAGAAGATGCCCCGAGAGCTAAGGACGACGGCAGAAAAGACCGACACACAGCAGAAAAGGCCCGAGGAGCCAAGGAGTACAACAGAAAAGACCAGGAGCACGGCAGAATAGGCCCGAAGAGCGAAGGGGCAAACCAAAAAAAGACGAGGAGCACGGCAGAACAGAACCCAAGAGACAAGGAGCACGGCAGAAGATGCCCCAAGTGCGAAGAAGCACGGCAGAAAATGACCAGGAGCACGGCAGAATAGACCCCCAGAGCTCAGGGGCACGGCAGAAAAAGACCAGGACCACTGCAGATTAGACCTCAAGAGCTAAGGGCAGGCAGAAAAAAGACCAGAGCACGGCAGTATTAGGCCCCAAGAACGAAGGAAGGCACGGCAGAAAAAGACCAGGAGCAGCACGGCAGATAGACCCAGGAGCTAAGGGCTGGCTTGAGGGCGCTCAAGTGGCGAAGGAGTACGGCGAGAGAAAGACCAGGAGCACGGCAGGATAGACCCCAAAAGCTAAGGAGCACGGCAGAGAATGACCAGGAGCACGGCAGAATAGGCCCCAAGAGCGAAGGAGCACGGCAGAAAAAAACATAAGCACGCCAGAGTAGACCCCGAGAGCTGAAGGAGTGCGGGAAAATAGACCCCAAGAGCGAAGGAGCAAGCCAGAAAAAGACGAGGAGCACAGCAGAATAGAACCCAAGAGACAAGGAATACGGCAGAAATATGCCCCCTAAGTGGCGAAGGAGCACGGCAATAAAAAAAAGCAGGAAGCACACGCAGACAAAAGAAAAAAAAAACAAAAAAAAAAAAAAAAAAAAAAAAAAAAAAAAGAGAGACCAGGAGCACAACAGAATCGGCCCCATGAGCGAAGGAGCACGTCGAAAACAAACCAGGAGCATGGCAGAATAGACTCCAAGAGCTGCCGAGCACGGCAGAAAAAGACCAGGAGCACGGCAGAATAGACCCCAAGAGCTAAGGAGCACGGCATAATAGGCCCCAAGAGCGAAACAGACGCTGAAAAAAAGACCAGGAGCACGGCAGAAGATGCCCCAAGAGCTAAGGACGACGGCAGAAAAGACCGAAACACAGCAGAAAAGGAAGGCCCGAGGAAGCCAGGAGTACGACAGAAAGACCAGGAGGCAACGGCAGAATAGGCCCGAAGAGCGAAGGGGCAAACCAGAAAAAGACGAGGAGCACGGCAGAATAGAACCCAAGAGACAAGGAGCACGGCAGAAGATGCCCCAAGTGCGAAGAAGCACGGCAGACAATGACCAGGAGCACGGCAGAATAGTCGAAAACAAGCTGGTAAGCTTAGGTATGTGTTACGCTTTAAGCGTTGCCATATCCCAGGCTTTGGCTCATATCGCATGAGCAAGAGTGCAAGACGAAGCATGGGATCTGGAGTAAAGGATAGGATGGGCATCGTCAATGGAAAAGGTATTTTCCGATCTCTGATGCAAGTCGTGCGCCTCAGTGAGGCACAGTCATATATTAGGCCGGGCCCGGCTTGAGCCAGGCACGGCAGCGGTACATGCTCGATTTATACCTCGCCTTTAACCTTCTCCGTTTAAAGTCGGAGGGGGAGGAGACTAGCAGGTACCGCACTTCTACATTATGGCGGAACAAACATGCTAAGCTCAAGAAAAAAGAGTCAAAAGAAGCAAAAAAAAAAAAAAACAAAAGGAAAAAAATAAACAACAAAAAAAAAACAAAGAATAAAATAAAGAAGCAAAAAAATCGAAAAAAACACAGCAGCGGCTGCCTACAAGGAAAGGGCGCGCGAGTAGCCTCGCTACCGGCGAGTTTCCTCGCTGCTTAAGCGCACCTGCCCGCGGGTTTCCCCGCTGGCTCGGGAGGCAGGGCCGTCCTGAGACGACCTGCCCGCCCTATACGGCGTATGTTTCTTCAGCTCATGCTTGAAGGATTGCTGGCCGGCCATTACTTGTAGGAGCAACGCGCGGTCAATACTACCTTTGGTATGGCCATCGGCAGTCATATCCCGCGTGTCACACCATTGGACGCTTTCCACGATTCCGCGTTCCATCATCTGGCGAATCCAGCTGATGTGCCCAAGCAGAGTACACTCTGTGGGCTTCTTCAGATCCTTGCTAGACAAAGATTTGAAGACAGACTCGGCATCAATAGTCAGAGTGACTTTGATACATAGACCACCCATTTCCAAGATGTTCTTCAACTGTGTGGGGGTCAATGGTCCCGAGTGTAGCTCGTGGAGCGTTACAATGGTCGGGTAGCAGTCTTCCAAGTTGTGGGCTGCTGCCAGTGTTTCCGAAGAGTAGCTCGAACGCACTTGCAGTCGATGAGACTTGCAGTATGCGTCCACCAGGTGCACGACGGGTTTCCCCGCTTGCGTGTGGCCCCGCCTCAGCAGGTTAGCCCCGCGGATACCATAGCCTTTGACTTCGTCGTCTTCATCTCCGTTGAGACGACGATAGCCAGAATCGCTATGCAGGTCGACTTCTCCTGTTGGAGTCATAGCTTGATACACGATCTTCTTCGGACCTGCCTGCAGTTTTCTGGTAACCGCGTTTAGTCGTCGTACCTGGATGTTTGTCGGTTCTTGGATACGTTGTAGTGAGACAACATAGACCATTAGCCATACCTGCGTGATCAACGCATAGGCTAGAGCGCCACGAAGACTGACGAACATATCAGAAATCGTCTTCGTCGCCTTGCTTTCAGGATCAGCTCCTGTGAGTTCTGGATGTGTGATAGGACGAAGCTGTTTGATGTATTCGTCCTGATCGAGAGTGACACTCCCATCATCGGTCTTGTTGTACCGAACGGCACAGTTTGTGTATGTGTGCTTGTTCAGTTTGCACTTCCCAAACGCATCTTCAACACACTTGACATACTTGTCAATAGCCTCTTCCTTCCCAGTCATTTTGATGTCATCAACGTGCTTGGCTGTCAAGAGGTTTGGGCTCATCTCGAACTCTTCGTCGTATGAAGTAGGCTGTAGCCCAAAGCTCCTAGTGATGGACCTGAGCTTCAGCGAGAATGCCCTGGGAGCATCCTTCGTGCCCGCCCCCGGTTTCAGACACCGAAGACAATGCTTTGATTCGTCATATGACTCAAAGCCTGGCAGTGTGCGAAGGACAGCTGCTGACCCAGGTGGTAGTGTGAAACACACCACACGTTCTTTCTCGCCCGTTGCAGCGGCGAGCTCGCCATAGGTCAGTCCCTTCAAGAAAGCCATGTTGATGTCCAGGGAAGCGATGATCCAAGCTTTGTTGCATGCAGCAGAACTTGCGAGCAGTCTCTGGCTTGACCTCCTTGCCGTGCCAGAGAAGGTTTCGACATCAAAGGCTTCAAGATCCATGAAGCCACGAAGTACCAAGCGTAACCTGATCGTCCTTTCCATTTCGCCCTTTTTCGTTCTTGACAAACTTCCATTTGTATACGTAGCGTGACGTCATGATGTTAGACGCCTTGCTTAAGTCAGTCATCTGGAAGCATTTGTTGTCAAGCCAAGTCTTCAATTCTGTGTAGAGGGCTTTGGAAACTTTGACCGGATTTGCTTGGATGTCGGCCTTCGTGAGTAGATCGTCTTCCTTGACGACCACGGCACGTTTGGAGGCAGCGCTAACGTATACTCGCATAGTTGTGACGCTGCTGTCATCCAACAATCGGCGTTGCTGCTCGGACAGGACGACTTTGGACATGTCTGCTGTGAAGCAGAGCTCGATGTACTTCCCGTGCTCATCGGAGTCCAGATCATATTTACTGTCCGGATCCGTGGAGCATAAGGGAACGTAGTAAGAAGTGTCCATGTCGTATCCTGGCGGGTGACCCCGCTCCGGCAAGTGGCCTTGCACATCTTCACAGGTCGTAGAGACTAACACACACTGTGTGTCTGTCATGTATGTGGGAACTGTATGCATGACTTCCTCTGTGTCAGCTTCAAGAGTGTTCTGTCATCCATCAGTTCAGCATACCACGACTTCAAGACAAAAGCATCCAGATCTTCTTCTGTTTCCTCTATGATGGTCGGGAGCCGACCATCGTTATCCGTAGGAGGCTCCTCAGGAGCAGCTGCTGGAGGTGATTCGCTTGGTGGTGGACCATCAGCGAGTTCCTCAAACTTAGTGAGGTCTTGGTCAAATCCAGCAGACGGCTTCCTAGATTTAAGACACTGGATGATGCGTGAGTGTGTAGATCCTGTGATGTCATAGATGTTCAAGGCAGTGCCATCAGCTTCATAGTAATGAAAACCAGGGGTCACATCATTATCATAGTGCACTAGTGTACAGCTGTCTGCATAGGGTGCAGCAGTCAACTTCGTCAGGCTCTTGGCAAGTCGTACAGCAACAACGTTTTCAATACGAAAGTAGTTGCGTATGAGGTACTGAAGAGCCAAGTGCACCTAGGCGAAAGTCGGCTCGCAGCAGTCATCTGCAGCCGACCCTGTTTCGCTGGTAGATATCCGAAAGTCATGGCGGGTTTCCCCGCTGGCAGACCGGCAATAAAGGCCAATACTGTTCGAAGGGCCGTATTGTCCGATCCTATCTCGCGGACCATAAGTGCTTCGATGTACAGTGTGTGTCGTGTGTCAGGATACTGTACTCGCACTTCGCGACTACCGACCTTCACGATGACCTGGCCTCGGTCAGGTTCGTTGCGGATGACCGGGTATGGACCACTCCATCCACCCCAGTCCTCTTTCGTGGTGGTCGGGCGATGATAGTCCACGAGATCTCCCTCTTTGTAGTGAAATTCACCCGTAGCAGTAGTCTTCGTACGGAGAGCCCTGTTCGTCTTGGCAACCGCAGTGGCCTGCGTGATTGCCTCCAGACTAACCCTCCTGATTGTTTCCTCCCTTGAGTGATCTGATGATTCAGCGGACTGATCATGATCCAAGACAGGAAAATCGGGAAGCATAGCTGGTTGTCTGCCATACAGCGCATTGTACGGAGACACTTCATTGTAGAAGGTAAATGCGTTGCTGGCAAACAAGGCTTCATGTAAGAGACGAGTGAAATTGAGAGGACTATTTAATCTATTCAATTCTTCTCCCATCACGTGTAAGAGGTGTCGCAGGATGCCGTTCCTAGCTTCGATAGTTGTAGCGTGTTGGCCACGCGCTCGAATACGAAGCTCTGTTCCCTTGGCCTTAAGGATGGCCTTTGCTGTATCATTATTCAGTGCTCCTTCCCCATCGGAGTATAAGATTTTAGCAGGGCCATGTTGCATCCAAGTAGTATGATAGGCATCGAGAACAGTATGCATGGCTTTATCAGGAATCTCTGTGCCAGCTGCCCAGCGAATACAACGGTCGATGATGTGAAAACAATATGTTCCTGTTTGTAAAAGAAAAGATCACATTCGACTTCCTCGTTGAAACGTCCTGGCAGTGACACAGAAGGCATCACCGTGTTGCCTGGTTTGTCCCAGGCTCGACATTCTCTACACGAGTCACAAATGCCTTTGATCAGACTCAAACGGGTTTCACCCAGACCAACCTTGGTTAGAATCATCCGCATTTTTGGCTCCTTGGCATTAAACCATCTCAGGTGGAGTTTGCGGAGTTCTCGCTGCACTACAGCTGGGTCGAAGCTGCGCAGGTTTTGGAGGCTGAGCTGAACGTCGAAACGAGTCCAATCAGGGAGCCTAGGCCTTGGCCTCGGCTCTGCTTGAGGCTGCGGCGGTGGTGGAGGATCTCCTCCCTCCATGCGTCCGCGCCTTGCTGCAACTTGTGGCAGTCTACGGTGATCGTAAGAGCTGCCAGCGCCACTGTTGCCACCATTAGCCCCGTCGGCTCTGGTGATATCATGGCTGCTGGCGCCTGCGGTTGGATCGCCCTCACCAGGCCGTGGCGGCCTAGGCGCGCGGATGCGCGCTCTCGCGGCCGGCGCCGCTTTTGCGGCTGGCGCCGCTTCTGCGGCTGGAGCCGCTTCCGCGGCTGGCGCCGCAGGAGCGGCTTGCCCCGCCGGGCGCGGCTGGCCAAAGTTATCTGGCAGCTTCCATTTTTCGGCGAATCTGCATGGGCCAGATATCTTGGTGTGGTGAGGATTGCTCTTCTGATATTCCTTCTTACAACTTGGACAGTCCCAGTAATACGGTTCAACATCATACCACCGACACATCTTCGGGTCCCTGCTGTGCTTCGGTGATTGCTTGTAATTGTTGTCCACACAGCCAGGGCACCCAAGACCGCCAGGTGGTGGTCGCCAGATTTCTCCGTTTGGGTGTCTCCGGATTGTTGGGTCGTCCAAGTCGTAGCAGCACTGTTTGTTACGAACGCATAGCTGCGTTCGCGATTCGCGAATGGATCGCGACCGTAAGCAAACAGATCTTTGGCGATTTGCACCGCATCAACGATCAGTGACTGCATTCTGTAGGTATACTGTGCCGCCCTTGCTAGTTCTTTGTTGCAAGCATTGGCGTGCACATGATTACCTGGACAACGCTTGCCTCTGAAAGGTGCCAACAACTCTTCTTTGTTTGCCATCATCTGTGTTGGCTTGCGGATGTATTGTCCAAATGAATCTTGGAGACCAGTCGTGCACTGATCAATAATCGTTTGGCAAGTGACCTTGCGTTGTGCCAGTTCCTTCCATGGCTGGATCTCATCCACCCACGTGCCCATTGGTTGTTCCCTAAGAAAGAAACGTCTTAGGTCGTCTTGTAATAGAGCGACTGTTCCACAGAACGTGATGTGAGGCAGGTCCTCTTTGTGGTGTTTAAGCCACGTTTCATGATTGACCTGTGCATTGAAATAGGAAGGAAGTCCAGTAGTTCTGCAGCTTGGCTGCAGAATCGTGATCTTGACAAAGCAAGTCTTGAGGTAGTGGAGGACTGCTCTTTGTACTTCCGAGTTTCCAAGGTCAACCATATATATCTTGTCAAGGTTCCCGCCTGACGAGAGTCCCCTCTTGAAGGCTAAAATGGATATACCACCCTTGCCCCCACATAATTCAAGCATGTCCACTTGATTGTTTCTGCCGTAGCATAATGACTGGACTATCGAGAAGACATCAGCATGTGAGTCAGCGGGTTGCCCCGCCGGTAACATCATGAAGATGTCCTCTGATTCGCTGTCCGAGTCCGAGTCGTCAAGAGGAACGTCGTTGAAATATGTGAGCAGTCAAGCCCCTTGAGGTCCTCTCCACAGTCATCGTTACCGTCTTCCACTTTCTTCGGGACTTTCTTCGGTTTGATGCCGGCTTCTTTGTCAGCTTTCTGCTTTTCTTTCTGTTTTATCCTGGCATCAGTGGGCAACGCAGTTTCCGCGGAGAGATCCGCTGCGGAGGAATCCGCTGTAAAGTCAGGAAATGGCGGAATTTCAGGAAGGTTGTTGGTGGGTCGCGTTTGGCAACGCTCAATCGAAGGGGGAGGAGATCGATCGTCGTCGACGATCGTCACACGCTTTGGGCGGGGCCTTCGCGACTCACCATTGCCATGAAGAACTGGAGCCGGAGGCTCCCAGTATAGCCGAGTACTGATGTTTGTAACCCCATCAGGTAATGGAGCTACATAATTGTACCCAGTTGGCTGATCCTGGATTCTGATATCTTGAACGATCTTGTTCGTGTCCAGGTCGGTCGCGACCCTACGAACCACATGGTCCCATTGAGGGCCCTTTTGTGGACATTGGACGTAGTGTCTGACCTTTTTGTCAACGCGTGTACACACACTGAGGTGTACCGCACTCCGCTCATTCCTGATCATGTTGGCTTTATCGAGTTGATCAAGGAAGCGTGCAATAATAATAGCCAAAGTTTTATACCAAAACTCGGCACGTTGCTGATCTTGGCCATACCAATCCAAATCATGCTCCTTGTGTGAGCCACAAGTACATTTCCATAAGTTTATCGGTATATGAGGACAAGATGTAGCAACTTGTATATAAGAACCACTGGGATATTTACTGGATCGGTCAAACTTGATACCGAAATGACAGAGTCTGATTCGTATAACGCTTAGCTTCAAATCTTCGATAACATCTTTGATCGGACCCTGTTTCCAGAAATACCCGGGTGGCCCCAGGATAACTATCTGCATTCTCAGAGCACGCTCTTTGATCAGGAGATTTTGTATACGTTGATAATGTGGTCCCGCCCTCTTTCCTGGAGTACGAACGTACCAATCAGAGGGTGTGGCCACCCACAACATATTGTAGTCTCCTGCCAACAAATTTCCAAATACTGTGTTCCAGTTGAAGTCATTACCTCATTATGGGTAATCCGGTCGCATATATATCCACGGGTTCGGAGTTCAGCGCAAGCTGTGCGAATATCTTCGATGACGAGACATTTTGATTGATATTTTTCTTCTCGGGCCTCAGCGCGGCCAACGTATGTCGCGAGGAGGCCGGTATTCGGCTTCTCTTCGCAAGCGAGCGCCGCCGGCGCGCCCGCCTGCCCCCGTCAGCGGCGGTCGTGTGACCACGTTGCCGTCTGACTCGGGGGCATGCTGTTAGCGGATGGCTCCGCAGGAGTCGCCGGTGCGGCTACGCTCGCGATCTCCACGCGGGTTGGCCCCGCAGAGTCCGACGAACCTCCGCCCGTGTAGCTTGGTGGTGGTGGCGGTGTCGCGGGTGGCCCCGCTTGTTTCTCAGGCGTCCATTTATTCACCGCCTCCTGGACTGCCCAAAATATCTTGGACTTCAGGGCATCCTTCATATGTGGCCAGGTCCCTTCGGGACACTGTTGGCCCTCCCACCAGCTGTTCAGCGTCCTGTCCACGATCAAACGGGTCGTGTTTTCCAGGAGCTGCTTGTCGAGATACGGCTCGACAATGTACGTATCAGTCGTGACGGTCATGGACTGTCCCGTCGCGGGTTGCCCCGCTGTGGTCTCGGCGGGTGGCCCCGCACTTACTCCGGCGGGTGGCCCCGCACCTACGCCGGCGGGTGGCCCCGCACTGACGGGGTCCTCTTCGTTCTCCGTCTCGGTGTAGCCATCCCGACTGCTGCGGATCGTGAAGGCGTTCGTGACCGTCTGGCTTTTAGCCCCGTCATACAAACCGCAGGGAATGGCTAGATGTCCTGAGGGGGTTTTCTTCGCCCTCAGGACCTTGGCGCCCCTCCCCAGCTTCAGAGTATAATCTCCGCTGGGGAAGATAACCTTCTGGTAGCCTGGCTTCAGCACGATGATCGCGTCACGTGCTTCCATGGCACCAAGGCCCCAGATGGCCGGGAGGTTGGCACCCGAGCCTTCTGCGATGTTGGAGGCATACTCCTCGATACGGGGGCTTGCCTCATTGGCATATTGTACCCCGATCTTGAAGTTGCCCATCTTCCGACATATCGCAGCGCCCTCACCAACACCATTGATGTAGAGGGTCTTGCTCAGGGTGCATATGTCAGGTCTGTAGTTGAACCTGGCCATAATCTCCTGGAAGGTTCGCGCCGTATTGGATCCAATGATGTTCACATTGGAACCGATGTCCAGCATGAACGAGATGCAGGGCATACCATCTTCGTCAGGAAAGAATGTCCCATTTCGCGCTGCAAGAGCGATCTGTACGCCAGTGTGGTCATTGGTGTGGTACGTGATCTGCGATCCAAGTGTACCCTTCAACAGGCGCTGTTCAAGAACCCATTGACTCATGGTCAGCTCGGTGCACCACATCTGCTCATACTGGCGGCGCTCCTCCACGGTAATTGGTTCCTGCTCAAGGACCCAATAATTCGCAGATAGCGTGGACATCCATTCACCTCCTGGTGGCAGCGTGTCCGTGTCGTCACGTGCATAGGTCAGCCCCTCTGTATCGATCATGAATGTGGTATGGAACTGGGCTGCCTCTGCGCTCTCAGCGCTTGCACGGCTCCTGGCGCTGACCGGGCTTGCCACTCGCGAGGTCCTGGTTGATCCAGTTGGCCTTCGAGTCCCGCCTCCGCTCCTGCCACTCCGCCTGATGTTGGCCTCCATTGCCCTCAGGAATCCTGGATTCGGAGGTCCATTTGCGGGTGGCCCCGCTTTGGCGGCGGGAGCCGCTTCGGCGGGTGGCCCCGCTGCTGGGGGCTCCTGTGCTCGAAGCGTAGGCAAGATTGGCATCTGGATGCCTTGCTCTGGCGCTGGCCAGGGGGATGCCTGTGCAGCTGGGGCACGTGCGGATGGCTCCGCCGAGTGCGCGGCTCGAGCCTCTAGTGCCTCCACTGCTTCCCGTAGCCGACGCATTTCCCGGGCATCTGCCACGCACCTTTCCTGCTGGCGCGCCTGTTCCGACTCAGCGTCGCGCTGTCCAGCATACGGGAAATGTGCTGTAATTATGCCCGGCCCACGACATACAGCGCAGGGGGCCTCGTTTGGCGCACCTGGCCGCTGATTGCGGACGTGCTGCTGTGCAACACGACCCCAGCATATATCGTGGAAGAAGTGCCCACACGCCAGTCTCCACACTGTGGTGCCCATCTCGTAGGTGTCCATACAGATTGGGCACTGTGTGAAGTTGTAGTCTGAAATGACTGGAGCAGGCACGTCTGGGCGAGTCCGAGCTTGGCGCTCGAAAATGGTTTCGCCCTCCCGATATGGCGTCGGTGGCGGCCGTCTATCTGTCCGTTCAGCGGGTGGCCCCGCGTCTGCGGGTGTCCCCGCTTGGTTTTCACGCTCGATCCTTCTCTGGATCGCGCGTTGTTGGCGCAGCCTGGCGTTGTCCCGAGCCTGCTGCCTAGATGCAGTATCGCCTGCTGCGTGTCGTGCACGTCGCGGATGTAGTCTGGCATGCTGCCCATAGCGGCTGGCACCGCGAGACCAGCTGGCTGAACCACGGTCTCGGGGTCCGTCGGCGTGGGCATGTAGGCGTAGTGCGGCATAGACTGCGCATCGACCGCTTGTGTAAACTGCAAACGAAACATCTCATTGGCAAGATTCCGAGTGTATTCGTTCGCAGGTGGCCCCGCAATCATAGGAGTGTTATTCATCTGCGCGTAGTACTCCGGGTACATCGGCGCGTCCATGGCCTGTGCCTATGCTGGTCCATGATTGTCCCATCCATATATTGGGTGTGATGCTATTCCTGGAATAAACACCTGTCGATATGGATTCGTGGGATCAGCATTTGGAGCATCTTCAGAAGTCCAGCTCCAGAGAGGCCGAAAGTCGCCATGATTCGTAACATCTATGTTGCGGTTCCGCAACAGGCTGGGCACTCTTTCAGCTTGTTGCTGCAGAAAGGTAGCCTGTGCTCTCAAGTTGGCTGCCCGACGTTCGTAGTCTGAACCTTGCTGTCCGTCAGCGGGTGGCCCCGCATGTGCGAGTGACTCCGCAGGCGTTCGCTCGGCGGGTGTCCCCGCAGCCACTCCTCCTTCACTACCCCTCGGAGTGCCAAAGGGAGTGGTCGCCTGGAGTGCTGCTGCGAGCGCCGGATTCCCGCGAATCGCCTGGAGTCTTTGACACAAGCTGTTCTCGCTCGTTTCAGACGGCGGAGTCCGAAACGGCGAGCCACCATCTGAACCGCCCATAGGGACAAACCTCGCACCTCCAGCTTGCTGCGGAGGGCGATGTGGTTGTGGTCCTAGGACGCCTGGTGGCCCCGCAGGAGTGCGCAGGTTCCTCTGCTGTGCGTCTTGGATACCTGTATGCACTGCCCACGGGTCAGCACGATTACAAAACAAAAGGAAAAAAAAAAAAAAACAAAAAAACAAGCAACCACAACACAACATAAAAACAAAAGAAAAACAACACAAAGCAAAAAACAACAAAAAAACAAAACAAAATCAAAAAAAAACAAAAACAAACAACAAAAAGACAACACAAAGAAACAAAAAAAACAACAGGCAACAAAAAAAAACACAAAACACAACAAAAACAAAAAAACACAAAAAAACGACAAAAAAAACACAAAAAGTCAACAAAACACAAAAAGAGACACAACAAACAAACAACATAAGAAAAAACAAAAAAAAGAACAACAAACAGCTGATCGGTCAGTCCAGAGACGTCGGCTGATGTCAAATGGCTGTTGAGGGCCTGGACCCATGACTGCTGGTCCGGCCTCCAAGGAGATGCTACCGTTGCTACTGGTGTGACCACTTTTTGCCATGAACCGTCCGAGGTGTCTACCGCGGGTGTCCCCGCACCTGCGGGTGGCCCCGCTTCAGGCATGACCTCGTCTTCCTGGGCATTCATCATGAGGACTGTCTGTGTGTCGTACGGTCGTGGAGCAACATCTTGCTCGGTCATGATCAAATTGAATGGGCGACCGTCCGTCTTCGTCCAGCCCTTTAGGTACATGGCGTGATCTTCCATTACACCCAGAGTTCTGTCACATAATTTAAGTGGCAGGTAGTCATCGGTGCGAATCCTGTCCGCGGGTTGGCCCCGCCTCCGCGACTTGTCATAAGCCAGCGGATTGCTCCAGGCTTCGCCGACCCGATATTTCGCAATGCTCACAATCTGGAGTATATGATCGGGCGGTATACGTCCGTCGTGGCCCCGTGTCATGACTATGTCATTTGCTGATCTCCATAGGGAGAAGCCACTGGACAGCATCTTGTTGATGCTGCAGAATATGAGCACCTCCGAGTCAGGACGGATGCCCGATTGAATCCTCGGGTCGCCCGGGAGGTAGGGGCAGCCGTGCACAACTTGGCGCCCCCCCTTCCTCTTAGGGTTGTCCTGTGCGAGGCATGAAAGGCCATTAGCAAGAATGTCCTTGACATACTCCCACTGTGTCCCGTGGATGACATATACTGGGTCGTCTGGTTCTTTCATCCATGTTGTGATCGGCTTGTACAGCGACTCGGGACAGTGGATGCCTGGACTGCTGTGGCCGTTCGTGGCTCTGATGAAGTACTGTGGCCTGTGTGCCTTTGGTCGAAACCTGGGAGGCAGCAGCATGCTGTCCTCAACGCACTTCATCTGGAGCCTGCCCTTCTGCATGCCGTGATTGTCAATCATCTCACAGCAGTTTAGCAGCACCCAATACACGTATGACGTGTGGGGCCTGCCCTTGATCAGCACCTCGTGCATTTCACGATAGCCTTTCCACTGATCATTTTCAGTCCAGTTTGTCAGCAGATCGTCAACGACAACCCAGCCATCGTATGGATCGAAAGTGCTGATCTTTTCGAAGTGTCGGCTGAATCCGTCCTTCCAATATGGACTATGGCGTAGGGCTGTAGAGAACCATATTGACACCTTGGTCATCTGCCCTTCACGTGGCAAAGTCGGATCCATGCCGAACCTCTCCATGACCTTCAGGAGCTCTGCTTTATGCTGCGCAACGCGTAGTGGCGGCCTGTCTCGCAACATATTTCCCACGGTTTGTTGTTCACGTTCCCAGTCGTTGCGGCACTCGAAGTTACGACTAACAGGACAATTAATGACATCGTATCGGTCCGTGTCGTCTGGAGTGACTCGTGGGTTTATGGTGCGCTTCGGGCCTTTGCCTTCAATGCCTTGCCAGTATTCGATGGCTCCCAAAGGGATGTTCCTTAGGACAGACATTATTGGCTGCCCTTGTGCGGGTGGCCCCGCTAATGCAGCCGGCGGCGCTTTAACGGATGGCCCCGCTAATGCAGCTGGCGCCGCTTTAATGGGTGGCCCTGCAGAACCTGCGGCTGACGAGGCAGCTCCTGCGGATGACTCCGCGCCAGGGTTCGGGTGACCTTCGTCAGCAGCTGCATCATCGGTTAGTTTCTGTTGGTCGCCAAATTCTTTGAGGACTCTGAAGCGTTCTTCCCTTGAGAGAGTGCCTTCTGCGGGTGTCCCCGCTGCTACGGCTGGCGCCGCTTTAGCGGGTGGCCCCGCAGAGCCCTTGTCCTCCTTAGCCTTGGCGGCCGTTTCCGCCCGCACCGACCTCATCCCAGCTTCGGGCTTCGGCTGTGCTTTCATTCGTGCCGAACCTGGTCGTGGTGCAAGGCGCGGCTGATGCAGAGTTGGAGCCCAGTCACCTCGGAAAGCTGCCTTAGGCTTGTCGCGAACTTCGTCCTTGACATCGCCTTGGGTCGCCGGTGGCATCGGGGTCGATGGTCCAGCAAAAGCCTTCCTCCTCTCCGTCACGGACAGACCGGGGGGATCTTCCAGCTCAAGGTCGTCCGTCTTGGCGATCCCTCTGGCCTTCGCCCGCCCCTGTGTTCCTTCGGGGCTCTTGGACGGGTGCCTTTTCGCAGGAGTCGGTGAAGACGAGGAGTCGGCTTTAGGTCTTGGAGGTGGTCTGCTGCCCTTGCCCGGGTGTGGACCAGGAGGGTCTCTAGGAGGGCCTTCTGGCTGGCCATGATCATGGATGACCTGCCTCATCTGGTCGATGTCGGCAGTACCTTTTATGGCCAGCTTGTACTTGCCATTCTCATGGCGGTAGATTACCCTCGTGCAAAACCACTTCTGCGCCGAAGAGCTGTAGTACCAGCAGGCGCTTCCATCAGGGAATGGGTTCTCTGAGCCGTCTTCCGCCGCCCATTCTTCATTCAGTTCGGTGTGGTCTGTGCCGGCGGCGGACCCGGCAGCAGATGCAACAGCTATCCACTCGTCGTCCGCGGACCCAGCGGCTGGCGCCGCGTCTGCGGGTGACCCCGCTTCTTTGCTGGATTCTGCGGGTGACCCCGCCTCTTTTATGGATCCAGCGGGTGACCCCGCCTCTTTATGGAATCGGCGGTTCCATTCCTTGAGGCGATGGTCATTGGGAAGCTGTACCCAATTTTCCCTGACGATGTTGGCCACCTCTTCGGTCATAGGGACACGATCGGCTTCGGTGATGCGCTTTCCTCCTCCAGGGACCTCCTTATTAGGATCATGGACGTTGCCAGCGTCATCTCCATGAGACCAATTCCACGGGGTCTCACCGTAATGAGGGCTCCTGGAGGGGCGGTCCATCGGACACCTGCGCATGTGACCTTTGAAGGGCTCGCACTGACATACTTGTTTCCTGTATGTCTTGCGATCGTTGATGATCTCCTGTTTCTTAGCCCTTTTGTCCCAAGCCTCTGGCGTCTTGGTCTTGCCACCCTTGGTACGTATTATCGCGCCAGTTTCGTCCCTTTTAGTGCAGTACTCCTTAGAAAACCAGTGGCGAAGCGTGTCCATCGAGTAGCCGGGGTACCATTTGATGTACCAATCCGGCACATGCTGAGCGGATACTCCGACGGAGTGCTCAGTACTGCATGGATAGCCCGATTCATCATGTGTAGGGCGTCTGGGAGCTGAACGGCTCCTTCTGCGGGCTGGCCCCGCTGACGCACTACCGCGTGCCATTGGCCTTTGATCGTCATGCTCTGAGTCTCGGGGAGGCGACGGTCGTCTGTCCCTCGTGGCGTAGCGCATGTCCTCCGAGTCCTCTGAGCTGTCCTGGACCATGAACACGTTTTGATACGGGCTTCGGAAGTACCCGATGTCACTTAACTGCTCCATCGTGAGGTCGTTAATGTCCATTTGATCACAACCTTGCATGAATACATCCATAGACCAAGCGGGTGGCCCCGCTGTTGCGTCTGGCGTCTCTTCGGCGGGTGGCCCCGCTATAGCTTGGAGTGCTGTCAGCATCTGAGATGCTGACATGTCCGAATTCAAGTATGGACGTAGACATGCAGCTCCTGGGTGTGACAGCAGTTCGTTCATAGTTATCTGCTGCTGTGCTGGCGCACTCAGGAGTTGGATTGCTTCTGAAACCTGCTCTTGGAGCATGTCCTTATAATCTTCTTCGGCTTCTTCGGAGTCGGAATACGCGGGATGGCCCCGCATTTCGTCATCGGCGTCTCCCGCCTCCGAACCAGCCCACGAGGGATTTGGCAGCAACGGCATGCCAATCACTTGCGGGGCCAGCACGGCGGTGATTTCTTCCTCTGTTGCCGGGACGGTCTCGGCTTCGGAGACCTCGTCGCCGGCGGGTGGCCCCGCTGGAAGACCGAACCAAGCATTGTACGCGACCTCGTCGACCTCGTCCCAGCCGTGGAACTCGTCGAAGAGGGTCACTGCGTAGTCTTCCAGGGCTACAGTTGCTTCCGCGTAGCGGGCCATCACGTAATACGTGGAGGAGCCCGCGGCGGGAGCCGCTTCTGGATTGACGTAAAACTCGTAGTCAATGTAATCTATGTCATCCATAAAAGAATTTTGAGCCAAATGCACGGATCCCTTTCCTTTCCCCTTCGGGCATTGATCGCGCAAATGCTCTGTGCTACCGCATGTGTGACACTTCATAGTATTGCCAGAAGCGTCCCTAGGGTTGCCCCTCCGCCCTTTTCCCTTACCGGAGGTCCGCCTGTGACCCCGACCTTTGCCTCCGATAAGAACTTCTTCAAAAGCCATATCAGTTAAGGACGTGAGGAAAGCAGTAATACCTCTACCATGCATACGGCGTCTGCGACCCCCTTTGCCACGACCCTTTCCAAATCGTTTGAAATGTCGGCGTGCTGCACGTCTCACCTTTCTGACTGGTTTCTTCATAAAGCGCCTCCAACGGCGTTTTGATTTGCGATAAGCCATAAAGGCGGCTTCCGCTCTTTGTTGTTCAGAGAGGTGAGTGTCATCCGCTGGGAAGTCATTACCAGCAGAGACTATGCCATTGTGCTCATCGTCAGATGAGGTATCCGTGTCAGTGCCAGATTCAAACGGTGAGGGTGGCTGAGACCCTTGAGCGGATGACTCCGCTTGGCCCCAGAGGGTTGTGCCCGAGGGCGGGCTTGCAGTGTAGGCGGCGCCTGGCGAGTAGTTCGACCAGGCGTTCGCCTCAACTGCCTCTGCTGATGCCTGGCCAGTCTGCCCTAAAAGGGCAGTGGCCTCGTTGGGCATATCGACTGGGTCAGCCCAGGGATTTGGCTCGCCAGGACCAGCGGGTGACCCCGCAGTCGTGGCGTAGACACCTGCATGTGAGTGGTGCCCTGTGAAGATACCCGCTATGTTGCCAGGAGAGCGCTCGGCAACATGTCCGTAGTTCCTCATCCTGGTCAGCAGCCTGTCATAGTCTGCTTGTGTTCGGGGCATCTTCAGAGGCCAGCAACATATGTACACGTACGCGGTTAGCTTCCCCTGGAGTGCGTGTCAACGCGGACGTTCGTGCAGGCAAGACCGCGGAGGGCGTACATGTACATATGTCGTTGCTCGCCCACATCTGATGATTGAAGGGCTCAAGCAGGTGTTGGGCTCGTGACGCGCCAACGCCTAGCGCTCTGAAGAGAATCAGCGTTAGGATCTGAAAGTTGGGGATGACAAAGCCAACAGAGTTAGCCTCGTCACGAGCCATCTCGAATCGAGCTAATACTGAGTCGATTCGCTCGCCCCTTTCGACGCGGAAGTCGATAAGGGCAGTGCCAGAGTTGAGCTGGCGCTCATCTTCCAGATTTTCAAATTGGGTGCTCAGTAAGTACAGTATATATGTTACTGCATCCGTTGGCTGTCCATTGACAGTTACACCATAATTGATGATCTGGGAGGGGACCTGCATGGCGATACGACGAGCCAGACCTTGAAGGCCTCGTTGTAGTGCTGCAGCTTGTTGTGGTGGTGTCATTTTGCCACTCGTTACGTTTAACCATGCATGTACTTCGCGAACGTATTCGCGAAAAGGCGTAGTACCGGCAGGGTCCCATGAAGGGCCAGTAGTACGCGTGTCGTCCATCCCCTGCCGCATGTATCCCACAGCACATCCCATTATTACCCACAGAATGCCGAAGATAGTTATCTTAATCCAGTGCAAGTGCATTTCGGCTTCGGTGATTGGTTTAGGCTGTGGTTTGTCAGGCTCTGGCGTAGTAGCCGTGAGGCGCCTGACTGGCACGGGATGCAGGTGGCCCCGCTGCGGGTAGCCCCGCAGGGTGACCACGTTCTCGATCGAGTTGCCGATTGGCATCTGGTGGAAGTCGGGAGTGAAGTAGCGCAGTGAAGTAGGAGAGAGCGTCTCGAGTTCGCGGGTTGCCCCGCTAGCTCGATCGCGGACTGGCTCCGCTCCTCGCAGAGCCGGCGCAACATGGTATTCCACCGTAGTAGTAGTCCACCAAGTTGTGCCGTGGATTACAGGAATCAGAGCGAGAGCCAGCCACACGAGAGTGTAGCCAGCTCCGCTACCAAGTCGAAAACAAGCTGGTAAGCTTAGGTATGTAGTCCGCCTTAGGCGCTCCCATATCCCAGGCTTAGGCTCATATCGCATGAGCAAGAGTGCGAGACGAAGCATGGGATCTGGAGTAAAAGATAGGATGGGCATCGTCAATGGAAAAGGGATTTTCCGATCTCTGATGCAAGTAGTGCGCCTCGGTGAGGCACAGTCACATATTAGGCCGGGCCCGGCTTGAGCCAGGCACGGCAGCGGTACATGCTCGATTTATACCTCGCCTTTAACCTTCTCCGTTAAAAGTCGGAGGGGGGGGGGGGGGGGATCGGACCCCCCCCCCCCCCCTTGAAGGGGGGAGGGGGGGGGTTCTCGACCCCCCCCTTTTTGTGTATTCAAGGAGATCCACTTGGTAAGACATGGCTTTCGCGGAAGCGCGCCCCCTAAGGTAGACGTTCTAGTGGCCCCCTAGTGGTCTCCTAGTGGTTTTCTAGTGGCCCCATGGGCCCAGGGCGGAATCGTCTACCCCCTGATTTCAAAAAAACACAATTCTAGAAGGTATCACTTCAAGTGTCTCCAAATGGAAACAAACATGTTGTTCAGTAATACGTGAACAACAAGACAATGATTCTGACAAATACCATTTTCAGAGCGCACGTCGCGGCAAACCTTGGACCAATCCGTGGGCGCCCCGCTCATGTTTGCATTGCGCCATTGACAGGGATGACGCACGGGGGTGCACGCCTAATTGAGTCGCGTGACGGCCCACCATCCGTGTCATAAACCAGTGTATGAAACTAGAGGTAAGAGAGTCGCGCTCCATCTGTGAGTTCTGACAGTGAACGCTTAGCTGAGCAATGTCCTTGTCCATCATCGCGCTTCGCTCGTCCTCACCTTGGGTTTGTTTTTTTTTTTGGGGGGGGGCCGTCATCGGGGCTTCGATCATCTGGCTTCCCAGTGTCCCGCCGCCCGTTTGTGACTGGCGGGGTTATCATAATTCTGACCCCCGTCCTTCAGAGCTTCTTTATTTTCATCGGCCTCCTCCCCGATTCCTCCCCCTCCGCCTCCGAGTGTCACCCCATTCTCTTTTCCTCCTGATCTCCACGTGTGCGGGGAGCATGAGGGAGTAGAGTGACTGGATCTGCCAGTGGCGTCGGTGCCCGAAAGCGCGCATGAAAGGTGGTGCGTTGACAAGGTGATGAGGGGGCCCCCTGGTTTTGAGATGGGCTCCAAACAGTTTCTTCTTTTGAACGTCGGACCCTCCTCTGTTCCAGACGGGTTTGAGGATCACACGCGAAGGTCCGCACTTCTGCTAGACCTGTTTGGGCGCGCGAGGGGGTAGCGACATTTGCGAATCATTTTGCTGCTTGTCCTCCTCTTACGTTCGGTTCAGCTTATGTGCCATATGAGATCAAGCATTCTAGAATGGGCCTCTTACATCTTCGTGCACGTGTGATCTTTCTATTATGCATGTTCGGGTCCGATTCTGACTCTGTCGTCGGTGGCGTTGCGGACAGGGCTCCAGCGCCCATCGTTGCTGGAGGCGGCGTTTCAGACGATGATTTCGTCGGTTCTGGACCCGCGCCTGTTAGGCGAGACGGCGGCAGGCCCGCGCGTAGACCAGGCAGAGCCCGGGCTGCGAACGAGGGGGCGGAGTCGATAGTGGTGGTGGTGTCTGCCTCCGTGGGGCGCTGGTCTGAAGCTGTTGCAGGTGTTCCATTTCAGCATTGCCAAGATGGTTCTGTTGTGGGGCTGGTTCGTGCCAAATGGCTTCTTTGCACGCCTGAGGAGATCGAGGAGTGTGACGATGACACGTTTAGGATGATGGTGACATCCGCTGTTCGAAATTGTGATTCGGTAATGGGTTTTGTGGTGTACATGCTCGTGGATTCGATCATGCTGTTTGATCCTCGCTTGCCTGTATCTGAGACCCCTCCTCGTCAAGCTCGCGAAGTGGATGCCGACCGAGGTCGCGATTTCGATGGCGATGAGACTACAGTACAGGATTGGTTGCGACGCCAAAATGGCGCAGGGGTGACCTCGGCCGAGCGTTTCTCGCCTGCGTTTGCCGAGTTGCTGGTGGCAGGACGTTTTCACATACTGCATGTCACAGTGATCGGCCCGTCGCGGCCAAGAAGAATGCATCTTCTTACGGTCAAGCCGTCTCCCAAGCAGCTTAGAAGATTCCGTCGATCTTGCGGGGTGCCAGCGGAAGTTCCAGAGGTCGGCCGAGGCGAGTTCCAAGCTCCAATCCTGCCCGACTTGAAGATGCGGCGCACCATTGCAGCGTTACGGCATAGCGACGAAATCAAAGATTACAAAAAGATCAATAAGTCAGTCAAGTCAGCTGCTGGCGTGATCGCTCTGATCATTGACCCTGAGGTTGCCCAAGTTGTGGCAGACTTCAAGCCCGCGATCAACCGAGAGATAATCAGGAAGGCCCGTGTTATGTTCGATGTTTTTGCCATGCACATTTGGAGGGAGTTCATCAAAATGGTGCCGCCTTCAGACATGGACATCTTCTTGTATGTGGACGGTAGCCCGCAGCACAGAGGGAAATAACTATATGCTTCGTCAATAGATATATTTATGAAGCGGCGTGGCGCCACCGAGATGTACCACCGACTCTTACCAGTGGTTTCCCTCGGCAGAGATCAGCAGGACACTTTAGGAAAGACGGTGGCGCTCCTGTGGCAGTTGACGCTCGTGTTCGGCCCAAAGTTGTCGCCTCGCTTGCTGGAGCGAGTTCGAGGCATTCTGACCGACAGCGGAGTTGAGCGCAAGATTCACACGATGATTAATTTCTTGCCTGACTATGATTGGTTCATCAAAATGCCAGCGCCGCGCGGGCTGAGGACCGAAGGGCGCTTGATGCCAAGGTTATTGCGCTCCAGCGGATGGAGGCACACATTCGACTGGGTCATAACGCGAGGTCTTTCGATGTTGTCCTTCTTCCCCGACTTCTTGACGAAGCTCAAAGCAGTTGTCAAATTTCTTCGAGACAAGAACCTCATGTATACGTTTACTGTGGAGCTCAGGCGTCGTGGTTCAGTTGATGCTGCGGAGGTGCTCGAAGCTTTCCACTTCCCATCTTTTGCGAAGTGGCGCTGGTCTACTTTACACGAGTGCGTCAAACCAGTCAGTGGCATAGTGCACACGCTCATCAACGATTTCGATCCTGAATTGTTCAGGGGGATGAAGGATCAAACGCTATTCAGCACAGTGTTGGCAGCATTGGCATCGCCGACTTGGTCCAAGAGAGAATTGGCATTTGTAGCATGGTTTGCTGCATGGCTGACGCCTTTACAGAACTACGCTGGCACGTGCTTGTGTCATCCTCGAGGACGCCCCTTAAAAAAAACAAGCGTCATGCATATATATGTCACCGCTTCGCGGGTCTCCACCAGCCCATCCAGGAAAACACAGGCAACCAGTGAGCAGCAAGAGCCGCCAATAGGTGGATTGAGAAAAGCCGAAGGAGGAGGAGGGGAAGGTACTACCTCTGATGAGTATAGGAGAGGGGGGTGGAGGAGGGGGGGTGGAGGAGGGGTGGAGGAGGATGAGCATCGTGCATCGATCCTCGATCCTGGGGCATCGATCCTCGATCATCGAGCCTCGAACCTGGAGTCTCGAACCTCGAGCCTCGGGCCTCGACCCTCGATCCTCGATCGTCGAACCTCGAGCCTCGACCCTCGAGCCTCAATCCCCGATCCTCGACCTGCGAGCCTCGAGCCTCGAGCCTCGGTCCTCGATCCTCGAGCCTCGGTCCTCGGTTCTCAATCTATGTTCCAACTTCGATTCTCTGGATCGTAACTGCGGGTTCGGAAAGTGAACTAATTTACTGGTGGCATCCGAGATAATCGTCCGCTGTGGGCCCGCGTTGGGCCCCTAAAGCAAGGGAGTTGCCTACCGTCTTGTTGTGCGTTTTGAGCGTTGCTTCAGCACGCCCCAGGAGAGCCTGGTTGCAGCATGCGAGGTCGCTTGCTTGGCGTTGCACATCAGCATGCCACGAGTGTCTTACGGAGTGGGCACCGAGAGGCAAACGCGTGGAATGTCCGAAGGTTTCCTGGTGGCGACTTGGCGTTTCTCCAACAAGTTGTGGGGTCGGTTCGGCATGCCCATTTCCTAGCATCGGAGCGCATCCAGTATTTGAATACGATTCCATGGTTATTGGGGCGGTTGGGGGACCCTGGAGTTGCCCAGCGAGCCATCGATCAATATGATGGGTGCCGTGGCGGGTTACACGATCCTGTATCGAGAGAGCTCCTTGGCCTTGGGTCCAGGTTCCGCGCAGACGTGCAGGCCATACTCCCAGATGGGTCTAATGTGTCAGCGGCTTTGCAGACGGAGGTAGACTCCATCAAGTTGTGCCCGTTGGACGACTGCACGAACGAAGGAGCTCTGGGGTCTGGAAACAACTACAAAAAACGTCAGAATACTATAAACAGGACGAGGTCAGGGGAGGGAGAAATCACGGGAGAACGGAGGAGTGTGGGCGAGGATGGCGGGGGTTCTTGACGTGGGCGCGGGGGTGAGGACTCATGAGGAAGAGAGGGGAAGGGGGATTGCAGAATTCTTGTCGCTTTGCGTATCCCCGCCAGCCCATCCAGAAACGCGCTTTCATCCAAGGGACTCCTACTCCGCTCTTATTTCTCTGTCAGTTTTGCCCGAGGCCCTCACGCCAAAGCATCGAGAATCTTCGATCATTCCCGTGCGTGCACGTGGGCGTGGGCCGCCTCCACTCACCGTTTGGCACAGAATTTTGATGATTACGACAATGTGATGCCCCTCATTCCTGGATTTGCTCCGACGCCGACTTGGCAACATTACAAACGGCTCATCCCTGGCGTTCGGTGCACCAGAAAGCAATTCCAGAATAGCGTGTACGAGATGCGCCACGTTGTGCATGGCGTAGATGGCCTTGGCCATGATCACGATGGCGGCGGTCAAGGCGATGACGGCGACGACGGCCCTGGGGATGATCCTGGAGCAGGGGCTGGAGACCATCAGGGGGGCCCTGGAGGCGGGCCTGGGGAGGAAGATGACGCCCCCGAGGGTGGCGACCTCATGGGAGATGATGGGGGCGATGGTGGAGGTGACGGAGGCGGAGGAGGCTGGGAGAAACTGAAGACATTGCGTGATCGTGCGGCCTTTACCTCAGACAACGGCAGGCTGCTTCGAGATTATTTGATGTCGTGCGTCCAAGCATTTATGTACTTGAGCATTCTTGGCCCAAGCAGTGATGGAGCTGGAGATCAGCATTACTTCCTCCAAGTTATCAAGATGCCTGGGAACGATATCCTCCCCGAAACGTACCGGACCAGGGAGGCCAAGAGGGGGGCGTACGACATAGTCGTGCAATATCTGGAGGTGTCGGACGCGGCGAACAACGATAAGACCTGGAACGTTTTTGCGTTGGAGGATCCCACGGCAATCGATTTGTTGGCAATCACTGGGTCAGATTTGGGAGCCACCGATAGGATTTTTACGTACTCCACGGCCGATGCTGAAGTACCTGGCTGCGTGGGCCTGACAGAGCGGAAGGTTTTGCAGTCGGCGGTGGAGTTGACGAGTAGCAACGCCCCAGTCTTGTTGTTGATGCGGTCGCTCCAGAATGATGGATGGACATCTGCCAGGCGCACCGTGCACCACACGGCCGACTGCGTCGCGAAGGTTTTCGATTCCAGGGAACCTGCCAGCAAGAGGCGGTACTACCAGTGCCTGCGATGCCTCCCCCAGCTGTTCGCCGACGGCGCGAGGCCCTTCAGCTCGACTCAGGCACGAAAGCGGACAGATCTGAAACGAACGCTCGCGCTGTCGCGCTGCCGCCCCCCAGACAGGCTCGACATCGAGTGTGCCTCCCCGAATGGCCGTGTAACTTTGACAAGTCTGTATCGCCCTACCCAGCCCGCTACTAAGCCATTCCAGCCAATCCCTCCGTGTTAGCGCCTCAGGGCCCCCACCTTCAGCCTCCGAGTATCCCTCTTGGCTCGTTCTGCCCATCCCAGCCCCCGAGCTCCCTGACGCCCCCCTCGCCTGCAATCTGCCCCCCCCATATCCCCCCCCTCCTCCTCATCGGCTTAGGGCCCTGGGCAGCAAAGGCGCAAAACAAGTTTGTAAAACCAGTGCCCATTGAGAGGAGCAGGTCCCGAGTGCAAAAAGAGCCCAGGGTGGTGGGGGGAGACTCGACATGTCAAGCTGTCTTGGGGGCACGCTGCAACGGGCGCTCTTTCAAATTCTTTTGTATAGGTCCAAGCGTTCTTTGACTTGCTGCTGGTGGCCCCTGGCAGGGCGATCCCTGGCTGCGCAGCTGCCCAGTACCGTGAGTTGCTCAAGGCTTTGAAAAGCAAACGTTCGGCCGCTGATCTGGTGAATGACGACGTGGCCCTGTTAACAGCCAAGAAGGCGAAGGTTCCCAATGTTTTGATGGCCCCTGCCAAACCGTCGCTGGAGGGGGGGGGAGCGGTCTGATGACGAGTTTTGTGGAGCACAAGCAGAGCCAAGCGATCCGAAGAAGGTTGCGCCTGCTCCGAAGAAGCCTGAGCCTCATGCAGCCTCAAAGCCTGCCAAGACAAAGCTTGAGCCTCATGCAGTACCTGAGCCTGGGCCTCACCCATCACCTATGCCGAAGGATCCCGAGCCTGTGCAGAAGACCGATGCTGTGGTTGTGCCCCAAGCGGCTGTCCCAGATCCTAGTATTGAGCCAGCGTCGGAAGCTGGTCATGAGTCTGCTTCGGGGTCCGATTCTTCTTCTTCATCCTCATCTTCATCCAGTTCTTCTGAGAGCAGGTCTGGTTCTGGAGCCGCAGCCGACAGCAGCGACGAGGCAGACGTCGAAGGGCCTGTTTGGCCTGAGGATATTTTGGGCCAGAGGTGTATCTTTGAGGAGCACGCGGCGAAAGGGTCCATGGGCTTGAGGGTTCACTGTTCTAACCCCGCTCATGGACCAACTTGTGGCAGATACCGCTCGGTGAAATTAGTTGTGGGCGAGTACGGTGTGAACTCAGCAGAGGTGTTCTTGGCCGCTTGGCTCAGGGCGGCTCCTGATTGCGACGCAGCGGGCCACAGGGCATTTAGACCCAAATTGCACGAGTTGAAAGCAGCAGCTGAAGCTTTGGGCTACGCCTAGTAGCCTGGCATGTCAGTACTGACCTTGACCGATATTTGATTTCGCTGTCCTTGCACTTATATTTTTCCTCAGTCATCTGTGTTGTGCTGCGTGCAAAGCATTGTTTGGGCTCGTGCAAATCACTGTTTGGATGCGTGCAAAGCAATGTTTGGCTGCGTGCAAAGCACTGTTTGGATTTGTGCAGGGCGCTAGAACACTTTCTCGCTGTGCCGCGGTGGTGCATGCAAAGCACTGTTTGGATTCAACTTCGAACCTGAATAGCATGTCGAGATAGGGCGGGCTCTGAATATCACTGCATGCCCTCTGGAGGCCCTCTTGGAGCTAAGTGGGGGGGGGGGCCCGCGTGGACCTTAAAAGCGTATCTATAATTCGAGGTTCCGCACTTTGCCTTCTTGGGACACCCATGAAGGGCTTCTTGGAGCCACCTGGGGTCTCTCTTGGAGCCCTCTTGGGGGGCAGATTGGAGCCGTCTCGGGACACACCCGGGTCCCTCAGGGAGCTCTCTGCAGAACCCAACTGGACTCCAGAGGCGTGTATAGCTCGAGACCCCGAGTAATATCGTCCCCTGGGCTCTCTTGGGACACCCTCTGGGTTCTCTAGGAGCCATCATGGGATTGGGCCCTCTTGGAGCCCTTATCTTGGGGCCCTCTTAGAGCAATCTCGGGACCATCCAGAGGCCGAGGCATTCTTGGAGCTATCTGACGATCCCAACAGGGCCCCTGTGCACTACGTAAGACAGCACGCAAACACATAATTGCACCATAACGGTCAACACAACGCTGCCAGTACATACGTCGCACGTCGGGGCTTGGTGCAAACAAGGGCGCACAAGAAACCAAGACAACAAAAGAACCATGGCAACAACGCACTGTCCCTCCGTAGGCTGTTTGTGTCTCAAGCTCGCGACACTTCGGGGCATCCAGACGAGCGCCCCGCGAGGGCAACCCATTCGATCTCTCGCATCTCACTCGAGCCCCATGCCGCCCAAGATGCGAGTGGCAACGCTGAAGCTCCCGAACTACGTGAAGAAAGAGGCTGACCCCGTGCTCAAGCGCCGCATGGTGAAGCTATTCAAGGTGGCACACTTGTACAAGCTCCGCTGCACAATGACAGAGCATCGCATGTGCTTGATGCGCACGGCTTTGAACAACCTCAAAACATTGGCCGAGGCCACGATCAACAGGGACGGCGTGGTCGGAGAGGCCAACTTCCAGAAGGTTCGCGATGTTGAGAACGAGATCGACAACCGCGAATCGGTCTCGGATTGAGGCCTAGAATGGATCTTCTCCTAACGGGGAGTGCATTGCAGTCTCTTGTGGTGCCCAGACATCACGGTATCTTGGTAGCATCTTCTGAGTCTGTGAGTTCTGCCGTTTTGGAGCGGCCGTCGGCCGTCGCACTTGCGAGAGACGTCCGGAGTTGGGCCTTCTTATGTGACAGCGCTGCTTCTTAAGACGGCGGCCAGCCCTGCGGGCAAGCGCAGCGAGCGAAAAAAACACATCCATCACATTGCAAAATCACCGACGAGGCATCTGGGGTTAGGCCGTCTTGGGGCGTCTTGGGTTGGGCCGTCTGGGGTTGGGCCGTCTGGAGTTGAGCCGTCATGGGTTGGGCCGTCTTGGGTTAGGCCATCTTGGGCGTTCATGGGTTGGGCCGTCGTGGGTCTTCTATGCTCTCAGCTTAGGGCGCGTAGCAGGAGCGCGCGGTTTCTATTATCAAGACGTGGACATGCACGCTGCCATGCCTACGCTTCGCGTTGCACGGCCATGATGCAATTGATCGTGCATTGCATTGCAGTGCATTGCATTGCATTGTACTGTATTCTAATCTACTGTACTGCACTGTACTGTAATGTATTGTATTATATTCGTACTGCATTTGCATTGTATGATATTGTAGTGTAGTGTACTGTACTGTATTGTTCCGTGTTGCATTGCATTGTAAAAATGAATTGTCTGTATTGTATTGTACTGTACTGTATTGCGTTGTGAAAATGTATTGTATAGTTTTGTGATATACTGCGTTGTAATGTGGTGTATTGTATTGTATTTTGAAACTGAGTTGTATGGCATTGTATACTTTGTATTGTACTGTATTGTAGTGTACTGTATCGTATTGTACTGTACTGTATTGTAGTATACTGTATTGTATTGTATTTCGAAAGTGAAGTGTATTGTACTGTTCTGTCTTGTATTGCATCGCATTGCATTGTGAAAATGTGCATTGTATTGTACTGTACTGTATTGTACTGCATTGAAAAAGCTTAGGACACCACGGAACAGCTAAGAAAACAAATGGGATTTTCCAGTGAGATTTCCTTCGCAATGATTGCAATGAGTTGCAATCGTTGCAATGCAACCCCCTTTGAGAAATTGATTTGTTTTCTCATACACCGAGTGAGAGAGAACCAACGCTTCTATTGATCGTGCAACGTCATGCTTGACATACACGTCATGCTTGACATACACAGTCATACACGTCTTGATTGACATACACACGTCATGCTTGACACACATCATGCTTTGTTTATTAGATGCGGCTTACAGGTGGTGCAGGATTTGTTTGTGAGGTGGGACTTGATGTTCGTATCCAGGGTACTACTTACAATGCTGCGGGGTTTGTTTGGTGTGAGACCTGTTCGCGTTTACAGCTCAGGGGCACTTCTGATCTGCCGCGTCTGGCATTGGGCCGAGGGGGCGCGGCCGCGGGCTTAGGGTTAGACATTGTACAGGCGCAGTTTTTAGGCTTAGGGCTTCGGGCGTAGGGCTTAGGAACCATGCGAAATTTTCCATGCACCCTCGGCGCGCGAATCCCTGACGCACCGTTGCATTGTCCGCCAGCGAAACAAGTTTCCGCGCCGACCTCGCATCTTCTGCCCCCCCCCCCTCCCCTCCTCCCCCCCCCCATCCGGGTTCAGTATATGCGCGGGCCGTTTGGGGTCGCAGTATGTCCGCGCCTTCGCGGGGTGCCAGCGTCGCGAGGCACGCGCTGCTCGCGGGGGCACAGGGCCGCGCGTAACCTGCGAGACCTGCGAGACTTGCATGGGGGCATCGGGGCCCCACCAATATTTTTGTTTGAAAAAAAAGCGCGTTTGCCGCGCGCTTACATTATGCGCGCGGCAGCTTAAATGCACATAGCGACCCCTTTGAGGCTATCCGCGAAAAGCGCGACGGTGGCACGATATGGGCAATGTAAAGACAGATGCCTGGCACACCACGCGCGATGGTTCTATGCTCAACGCGAACGTATGCACCATGCTGCAGAGGGTAATGCGATGCCGCTAACGCATAGTTAGGGCGTAGTGAAGATATGATTTTGACGTCGCTGGAACATTCTGGCCTGCACCGTTGGGAATTGGGCCGACGGCGGAGGGCCTCGGTAAGAGGCTGCGGCGGTAGTACAGTCTTGGGCATATGCATTCGGGTTTTGTCTCAATGCCTGCGCTGTGCATGAATTCTCGCCGCGCGTATCTCTGGCGCACCGACGTGGTGCCCGCGAGCGAAATATTGTTCCCCCGCCGACTTTGCGCATTGCCCGCGGCGCCATGGTCTCTCCTACAGACGTGGTATCGCGAACGTGGCTACCGCGAAGACATCGCGCCGCGGCTCTGTACACGGCGCTCCATGCTGCCGCACTGTGTGTAGCATGTCCATGGGCGCCCCGCCGTGCTCTAGGGCGCGGCCGCGGGCTTCGTGCCATTTGGCACGGCGACAAAGGTGGCGCGTCCTGTGGCACTACCCGACTTCGGGCGATGTCCCTCCTGGGCAAAGAAGACTGCGGCGTCGCTCCGTGAACCACAAGGGTCCTGGGCGCGGCGCGAGGGTCACCACTAGGCGGTCGTTCTGGGCGCGTCGCGGCAACACTAGAACCCGCGGGGCGCCTCGCTGGTCGACGCTAGACAGCGGCCGCGGCGCTCTGAGCTGCGCCACGAGACGGGGGTGGCGCCCGCGTGATGTCTACGCATGCCACGTAGGCGCCCACGGGATGTCTGCGTCGGCACGCAGGCGCCTCGCGGGATGTCTACGCATGGCACGTAGGCTACCTCACCACCACTACAGCCTTCGGCTGAACTCTTCAACATACACTAGACCGCGACTAGACCGCGACTAGACCGCGACTAGACCACGACTAGGCCACGACTAGACCATGACTAGACCACGACTAGACCACGACTAGACCGCGACTAGACCACGACTAGAAAATTTACACTTTCTTGAAACATCTGCACCACCGCGACTAGACCACGACTAGACCGCGACTAGACCACGACTAGACCACGACTAGACCGCGACTAGACCACGACTAGACCACGACTAGACCGCGACTAGACCGCGACTAGACCGCGACTAGACCGCGACTAGAAAAACCATGTGATCACTAGGATACCACTAGGAGCGGACCTGGGACCACTACGAGCTCACCATGGGCACACGGTGCACCACTACGCAATACACACTCACAATCTACAGAAAACTACGCCATACACACTCACAACCTACAGGAAACTACGCCATACACACTCACAATCTACAGGGCACTACGAAAAGCTCCGCGGCCCCGCGACTGCGACTTTCCTGGCGGGGGGTCGTCGGCGCCGCGCTCTACGCCGCAGCCCCTGTCGGCCTTGACTTCATTAGGAAGGCGAGCGGGGCGCCCTCCCCCAGACTAAGACGCTTCGCAGACAATTTGGTTGCCGTCTATGCGTCTCGGCGCGGCCCCAGGGGAACCTCTTGCGTGGCACGGCGGCACTCGCCGCGTCCTCTAAGCCAGCTCGAGCGTCGCTTGCTGGGTACCAGGACGCCTCGCCGCGGTGCGCGGCGGCGAATACACCCCGCCGCTTTCGGGCGCCACGAGGCGCGCCTGCGCTTGCCGCGCGGCCGCGCCGCTGCTTCATTCTGCAGGGGCTCTCTTTGCTGCCGCGCGCTGTGCGGGGCACGGCGCCTGCTCGCGCGAGCCGCCATGGCGAGTGGCCGACGAGCGCCATGGTTGGGATTGCCAAGTACCTGCCCGACGCGAGGTGCGAAGCGATGCACCCCCTGCGTGGCGGACGGCCGTGCGCATGGGGCCGCGTCAGGACCGTGCCCGACCCCCCCCCGTTCTGGGGGCCACATTGAGTCTGGCGTTCAATGTGCTCCGCGCTCCGAGTTGGGAACATTGCAAACCGTTTGGCGCGCATCGCGCGCCAGGATCTACACGTTGTAAACGGAGCAAAAAAACGAACACTTACCCCCCCCCCCCCTCCCCCCCCCCCAAAACGTTGACCAAAAAACAAAAACTAAAAAACACAACGCTACAAACGCAACGCCTAACCGCAAACCCCTCTAACAAACAAAATGCACCCCCCTCCCCCCCCCCCCCCCCCCCCCCCGCCCCATCCCCGCCCCCCCCCCGCCGCGCGCGCTCCATTTAAGCGCGCTCCGCGCGCAGAGTTGCTCATGATCTCAACCCGCAGCGCGCTTCGCGCGCCGAGGTGCAAACGTTGCAAAAAGTGTAGCGCGCATCGCGCGCCGATATGTAGACGTTGTAAAACCGTGTAGCGCGCTTCGCGCGCAGAGTTGCCGCCGCCGCCGCCTAACGCACTTCGGCATATATGCGCTCTCAGTCGCGCTCGGCAGCCGAACTCTTTTGCCGTGAGCTACCGTTGCATCGGCCTCGGGATGGTCAGGGCGGCCCACAATGCCATCGGGAGGGGGGGGGGGGGGGCTTCGGGAAACGAAAGTTCGATGCCCCGAGCGCATGCCACAAGAAACAATGGTAAGAACGCCTGCGGCATCTCAAGCCCGATGTCTTAAGCCCCCCAGGGCATCGGGCTGCATGTGTCCAAGGCGGCGTTGCGCATTCAGTTGATTACGGAGCAGGGCGCGGGGGTCTTCGGAGAATTCTTCCCATGCTCGAAGTAATGGCAGGGCGCGTTCGGCATATTGAACCCGATGTCCTGAAAGGCTCCCAGGCCATCAGGCTTCAGATGCCCAGACCGTCTCCCGAGAGTGTCGGGGCAACGCACTGGGCATCTTAAGTCTGGTGCCACAGGCGCGCCGCCGCTGAGAATCATGGGGGGGGCGCCCAAGGCACCTGGAGTCCGATGCCTGAAATCTCCCAGGGCATCTTTGGTCATCTTGACGCATCTCGGAGCGGTTGGTGAGCCTTCTTGGGCGTGGCACGGCCGCGCCGCATCTTCAAACAAAAAAAAAAAGCTGATGGAGTTTTTCTTTTAAAAAAGGAGGGGGGGGGGGTGCTGGGGGCCTCTTGGGATGTTGCACGGCCGTACCACATCATATCTTGGGTGTGTCAGGGGTCAGATTGGGGCCAGATTGGGCCATCTAGGGTCGTCTTGACGCATATTGGGGCGGGTTTGGGGAGCCCTCTGGGATATGGCATGGCCGCGCCACATCGTCAAGCGGCCCCTGGAGGGGGGCATTGGGAGCCTCTTGGGGAGTGGCACGGCCGTGTTAAAGATTTCCCCGAGTGTGGCTAAGGTCAGCTTGGGGCCGTGCTGGGTCATCTTGGGTCATCTTGACGCACATTGGCGCGGTGTTGGGAGCCCTTTGAAGATGCGGTACGGCCGTGCCGCATCTTCAAAGTGCTGGTGGAGGGGATCCTGGGAGCCTCTAGGGATGTGACGCGGCCCGTGCCACATCTTATCGTTGGTGTGTCCAAGGCCAAGTTGGGGTCATATAGGCCCATTTTGGGCATCTAGCCACAAGGACAAAGAAAAGTTCAGTTTCGGAAAGCACTTCGCAGCTTTAGCAAAAAATGAATTGCGAGCTTTGGTAAAACATGCGGAAACAGGGGCGCGTGGCAATCGTGATGCGACCGAATTGGGACACGGCGCCCTGCCTGGCGCGCGGCGCGGGCAAATCGCGATGCGACCTAATTGGGGGTCTCGCGCAGTGTTTTCCACGCGGCCGTGGGCCATTCGCGCTGCGACCTAATTGGGGGTCTCACCCCATGCTTGGCCGCGTGCAAACCGCGACGCGGCTAAATTGGGGCCGCGCGCCCTGCCTGGCACGCGACCGTGGGCAATTCGCGATGCGACATAATTGGGGTCTTACACCCTGCCTGGTACACGGCCGCTGGCAAATCGCGAGGCGACCTAATTGGGGTCTGACGCCCTTCTTGGCACCTGGCCGCAGGCAAACCGCGATGCGTCCTAATTGGGGTCCCACGCCGAGGTTGGCACGCGGCCTTTGGCAAATCGAGATGCGACCTCATTGGGTTTTACACAAGCAGGGTGTGCAAACAAGCGTCACTCAAGACAAGTTCGATTCAATTGTAAGTACTCCCTGGGGACCGAAAACAAAAAAAAAAACGCCACTTGTCAGAGATTGCTGGGGTACGAAGACAAAGCCCGCATCACCTGCATGTAGTAGTCAGAGTACAGAAACAAATCCAGCGTCACGTGTGCGTAATATCTATGGCGCACGGATTGGAAGAGGTCTCACACAAAACACATCCCGCATCACTTGTAAGTAGCATCTGGGTTGAAAAAAAAATCCCGCATCGCTCGTAAGTGCCAGCCAGCCTACGAAAACAAATAAAGGATCGCGTGCACGTAGTGTCAACAAAAAAGGAATATCACAACTTGTAAGTAGTACTGGGACCACCAAAACAAACCCAGGTCGTACACGAACCAAATCCAGCATCACTTTAAAGTGATACTTGGGATACAATTGGACAAACCCTGCATACCTTGTACGTGCTATCAGAATGCGCAAACATACCGCCTCATTTGCAAGTAATACCATGAATACAAACGCACGTCGCTGAGAGCATATCAGTGGGCTGAGGAGGGGGGGGCAAGCGTACAGGGGAGACTTGTACAGCTTCGCTGGTAGAGGGACATTCTGTGTTGTATCGTAGGGGTCTCATTTTTTGTATAGCTTCGCTGGTAAAGGGACACATGTTTTGCATTGCGTCGCTGGTGCCCAAACATTTTTTTGTATACCGACGCTGGCAGAGCAAAGCAATTCATTGTACAGTTTCCCTGGTAGAGGACCGACATGGTTTTGTATAGCTTCCTTTGTACAGGAACATTAGTTTTGGTATAGCTTCGCTGGTAGATGAACAATATTGCATGTATAGCTTCGCTGGTAGGGGAACAACCTTGTTTGTGTAGCCTCGCTGGTACAGAGACCATATTTGTTTTATATATTCGCTTGTAATGGGCCAACCTTTTTTGTATACCTTCGCTGGTACAAAACATCTTTGTTTGAATGGCCTCGCTTGTAGAGGACCAATATTTCTTGTATAGCTTCGCTACCAGAGGAACAATATGTTTGGTATAGCTTCGCTGGTACAGAAACAGCATTGTTTGCATAGCTTCGCAGGTACATGAACAACCTTTTTTGCATAGCTTCGCTTGGAGAGGAAACACATGGGGCGCCGTCTTGGGCTATATGGTGCTTCGGTTTGGACCACGTAGTAGGGAATCTAGTTCCTCTTGGAAGTATGTTCGAGGCGATCGTGTTGGGCAATCTGGGCATAACTTGAAGTTTCTGTTTGGGCCGTCTCGGAAGTGTCTCCTGGAATTTGACGACGTAGTTTCCTGAACCACAGGCGCACAGGGGGGCGGCTGGACATCGAACTCACCGTTGGATGCCATTTGTGGCTTGAGTCTTTCCCATCGCTTTCACGAGTTACGTGGGTCTGGTCTGGCATTTCATTTACATCATACTTAGTTCTTCGTTTCTCTCCAGCACATGCCAGATCCGCTCACCGAATTCCCGCCCATGAACCAGGCGCGCCTACCAGACCGCATGCCCCACGTGAAGGTAACCTTGGACGAGCTTCCAGCTTCCGCTAAGCCAAAGTCCGTCATCATCACCGTACCCATAAAGGTAACCGTGGGTCCTAAAATTATTGAGTTGGGCTCCGAGCGCAGGGAATGCTTGAAGAGGCTTCGGGACGGCCACGACGAGGCCAAGGACAAGGACAGCCCGAGCCCGCGTCCTGAACAGCAAGATGGGGAGCGGCCCGTCAAAATGCAGCGCGGTTCGGAGGTGCAATCAAGTGAGGTGGCGGAGACGATCGGGTCATCCCCTGAGGCGCAGCCCGGGGGCGAGGACGAGACGGGCCAGGAGAAAAAGCTGATGGGCCCGCCGTTGCTCACGCTACACAAGCCGCCGCCCGCAGGTGAAACCACCGCCGCAGTAACGCTTCAGATCGGGGGCCCTTCAGGATCCGCAGAGGGTCATCTTCAGGAGTCCTCTGTTGACGCTGGTGCTCAGCTTCACGGCAAAGGCACCCTCCCTGGTGCGCATGGCGATGGTGCTGGTGCTAGCGGCAGTGCTGCTGCTGATCTTCCAGACTCGCAGCCTTTATTTTCCAATGTCCTCCTTGACTTGGGAATCAGCGCTGGACCAGAGGAGCTGTACCCAGACGCGCTCAACGTGGACGACTCTTACCAGGAAACTCAGCATTGGTGAGCTTGACGTGCTGCCACCTTGTGTTTTGGCAGTTGGTGGCGCGCCCGTTCACCGCTCAGGCCCACTTGCACAGGCCAGCTCGTACTTTGCCTGTCGCCAGCATGCGCTCAGTTTATCTGTGCATTAGTGTCTGACGCTTCTCTTCCATATCGGCCAATCGTTATGCTGGCGCTCTTGCTAGCTCGCCCGCTGCTTTCTCGCAGGAACGTGGGCCAAAGGAGTGGCGGGGGCAACCCGCGAGAAAAACGACATCACGATTAGGGGTTCTGGAACAATACAACGTACAAGCAACACTGCAAATTACCAACATGAACAACGCGCTGTAACATGCAAAATATCAACACGAACGATACAAAGTACCAATACAAAGTAAGGCATGACTGAGTACAAACATAAACAACACGCAGTAATCACTGACGCGTGCAACGTACGACACAACGCACCGCACACAGCACGATTGCACGTACAATCACATATACAGACGGCAATATAGTAAACGCACATGTGGCCACATGTACATTCACGCAGCCACACTTCAATGCGTATTACACGCATCAACGCGTTCTTCAGCAGCAGCACGAGCGATTAACAATCTAACGGTCCAGTCTGCTCTGCTCTCTCGCCCGATGCTTTCTCTCTCTCTCTCTCTCTCTCTCTCTCTCTCTCTCCCTCTCTCTCCTCTTCCTCGTCTGCGGCTTATGTCGAGTACGATTTCACCGAGAAGGCAGCGGCCCGCCCTCGCGCTTGCCCGCCCCCGCCGAGAAGGAGAAGGATGAGGACGGAGGTAAACAAGGGGCACGTTTTCGATGAATCGTTGGGGAAAAGATGGGGGAGGATGAGGGCACGATTACAATTGCAGTCGCTATGCTTTGGTTTCGCTGGGCGGTGCTTGCACTCAGGGGGTGCTTGCACTCAGGGGGTCACTCAGGGGGTCAGCGGGACAACCAAGCAACGCCTCTCGAGATCATGTGGATGGCGCGTGTGCTCACGAACCATTGATTGGGTTCCGTGCGCTGCTGTTGTTATCTCTGGTCCTTCAGCTGGCGTTCCCACAACGGGTTCGCGTGTTTACCGAGGCAATGGCCATGTCATTTCCCGCCATTGCCGTTGCCAGCCTTGCGAGTTGTTGGCCGAAACCGTTCTGGCTCAGTCTAGGTTGCGGTTTTGGTATGCATTCGAAAAGGGCACTGGCCAAGTTTGGGGGGCCGCTCGAGGGGGAAGTTGATGCGATGAGCAGCGTCCACCCATCGGAACTCTCTGCGAGTGGCGAGTGTGCGACGTGCTTTGCTTGTGAACTTCCAGGGCCGTGCACAAGGAAATATCGGGGCCAGTGGATGCATGAGGCCTGCTTCAATGGCGTCCGAGCTTACGCCCGGCAGGTGCTTAACCAGATGAGGTCCCTGGCGGTCATGGAGCACGAGATGGACAACACTCCTCAGATCTGGCGCCAGAAGGCCAGGCCGTTCTTCACCACCCAGGGCAACGGCCCTGACCGCGCGGCTGCGCGCGCGTCCCTTGCGCTGCCGAGTGGTCCCAGGGCCTCGCCAGGATTGCTCAACGTCGACATCAGCACGCGTGGCCACGTCACTGAGTATATCGACACAGTGCTGTTGCTCAACGAGACGCGCTACATCAGTTACCACATGTTCTGGGACAGGATTTCCGAAGAAGATGCCCGATCTGACTTCCTACTGCTCCACGCTGAACAGGGATCTGAACAGGACGGCGCCGACGGAGAAGCCAGGGTCGAAGTGATCGACAACTACAAGCAGAAGAGTATCAGACTCACCAGCAGCATGTCATCTGCAAAGGAGACCTCGCCCATCGACGAGCCTGAGTACAAGCGTCTGCGGCTCGCCTATCAGATCATGCTCCCGCAGAAGGGATGCAACGACAGTGCTCATGAATGTGAGTGCGACTCTGGGTTCGGTCCAATGGGTTCAGGCGCTGGTACGGCGAGCTTTGCATCACCTGCGAAGGGCGTGGCGCAGCTGCAGGACTTTTCAACTCCCTACACTCCCCCCAACCCATTTCAACGTGCTTTCTCTGGTCCAGGCGTTCCGATTCGCGTCGTCGTCGTCTTCTCCTGGGGGAATTTCTGCCCACCCCGTGGAGGCAGAAATTCCCTCACCTTCGTCGTCGTCGCCGTCGCTGCCGTCGTCGTCGTCGTCGTCGTCATCGTCGGCATCGTCGCCGTCGTCGTCGTCGTCGTCGCCGTCGTCGTCGTCGTCGTCGTCGTCGTCGTCGTCGTCGTCGTCGTCTTCCCCTTCGGAGGGAGTTTCGGCCCAGAGGCCTCTGGGGGGCCTCCAGAGGGTTCCAGGTGGGCCCCGAGAGAAGCTCGGGGGGGCTTCAAGAGGTTTCGGAACCAGATAGATCAGTAATCTATCTGGTTATGGCTCTCTCGGAGCCCTCTTCAGCCTTGCTTAATGCCCCTCTTGGCGCAGGCTGGAGGGGCGGACGGGGATAGTGAGGAACGTTTTTTAGGTTTCACGCCTGCTCCGAGGACTACCCGCGTCGGTCCCCGACGGCAGAGCCTGCTCGTGGCAGGAGCGGTGCAGCGGCTTCCGCATTGGGCAGCGCATCGGGCAAGGAGGCTGGCAACCCCAGGAGGGCCTTGTCGGGTGACCAGGAGGACGAGCCGAACGCGGTCAAGCAGAAGGGGGCCCTGAAAAAGCAGCTCGCGACTTTCACGGACAGTATCTTTGGCAAAGACGGGTACGCTACTAAAATGGTCAGGAACCACGGCCTGTGCGACGAGTCCCTCGTGGATGGGGACGAAGACATCAAGATGAATCAGTTCAATGAGGAGATGGCCAATTTCAGAAAGAGGTTGGCCGCGATTCAGCAGGATATCGAGAAGTCCAAGCCCAGCCAGTTCAAGGATTGCGAAACGGCATTGTCCAATCTCGAAGTGGAGCTGAAGCAAACCAAGGTCAAGTACCAGAGCATGGAGAGCAGCCTGCAGTTCTTCGTGCAGGAGAAAGCGCAGAGCGGTAGGAGCACCAAGCTGAAGATTCGCCACTACAAGGAGAGGGTGGTGAAGGACATGAAGGACTTAGGATTCGGCCCAGTGCACGCGAAGGCAGAGTGTGAAATGGCCTACGCGCTCCAGGAGACCTACGATAGGCAGCTCTCGGTTGTCCGAGACGCGCATAAGGCGAAGATTGCGGCCAAACAATTGGAACAGCAGGTTGCAGGCATGGGATCTGGCGACGATGGCGCCAACGGCACATCTGCAACCGAGGAGCTCATGGTCAAGATGCCGTTTCCGAAGATGGACCAGAAAAATCCCGGCCCTCTGGCAGTCGAACGCTTGGAGCTGAAGACCTTGCAGTTCGAGCCCAGCACGGTGTATGTCTTCGACGTTGTGGGCCACGTGGCGTTGGAGGAGGCTAGGGGCGATCACATTTCAAATATAGCCCTCTTGGGATATGTATCCAATCTCCCCATCCGCCACTCTTCTTCTCGCCACGCTTCGCGATGCCCCAGCACCCAGTAGCTCATGCCTGCCCCCTGCTAGTAGGGCAGACGGGGAAGGTGATAATGGAGAGGGAGAGGTGGGAGGGGAGGGGGGAGAAGCGACGATGGAAAGGTTGGTGATGAGGGAGAGGAGGGTTATCTCGATCGACACACCTTCCCCCGAAGCTGATTTGTTCTGGCCTCGCCCCCGACCTGCCTCCCCCGACCTCGGAGCTGGCCCTGGAGTCTCCACGAAGGACTCTTCACCTTTCTCTCTATCCTCGTCTGACTCTCCCCCCTCCGCGTTTCACCCGTATCCCAGGTGAAGAAGTACCAGCAGGCGTGCTCCACCACGGTCGAGAGCAAGATGCAGCGCGCCGAGGAGACTCTGACAGAGAACCATCAATGGGTCGGCCTCTCTGGTCGGATCGGGTCGCCTCCAGCTGAGTTCAAGTCGGAGCTGGTCGACGAGGGCTGCATCAAGAATCCCGCTCGTTGCCCATGGCTCCTTTCGATCAAGCAGTACGCGTGGGGAATGGGCCCCACTGGGGTTCCGCTGCCTGGGCTGCCGTGCTTCCTGCAGGCCATCAATGCCAGCGCTCTGGTCACGCTCGCCCCAATCGCAGCCCTGCTCGAGCAAGGGATGGTGCTGGACGGCATCAAAGCTTTCTTTGAAACGCCGTCAGGTCAGTCTTGGGTGAAGGCGAAGTGTGTGACACTGCTCCTCGTCAAGGGCGCTGTCGTGCGCATCCCAGCAGGCGTCTTCCCCTTGGTTATCTACTGCCCTGTGAATTGCCAGCACGCGACTGGGGGCGGCGGCGACGAAACCAAGAAGGTGGACGAGAATGACATCCTGCACATTTGGCACTTGTCAACGTTCGACTTGGACGACTTCAAGAAGTTGAACAATCAGACGGCCCAGGCGATCCGCAACTACAACACCGAGCTGCTCGAGAGGTACAGCTCGTCGAGGTCCTGGAACGACCGCCTCGTGGAGATGCGCGAGTTCTTCGAGAACGCGGGCGTCAGCAGCTAGGGTGCCGAGACAAGACATTGGAGCCAGGTTTGCTGGTTACAGACAGCGGCACTGCATGCTGCACACGGCGTGGTCAGAGACGCCACGCATTGAGAACGTGTATCTGCCAGCGTGGACCCCGAACAGTGTTTCAAACAATGTTAACAAAGTGGACCCTGAACAGTTTTTGCCAGCGTGGACCTTGAACGAACTATCCAGCGTGGACCCCGAACCGCGTTCGCCAATGTGGGCCGAACGTATGTAGTCTGATTTCTGCCGTGCAATCTAGACAGAGCAGCCTTGCGGTGCAAACTATTTGGTGAAATCTATGGCATGCAATCTACGTTATGCAACCTATGTGGTGCAACCTTGGTGACGCAACCTATGCGGTGCAACAAATGTAGCGTAAGCCAAGTCTCATGAGGTATAGTACACGCGTCCTGCACAACATAGCCACGGAGCAGGGAGGGATTAACACAGAGGATAGTCATACAGAGATGTGCACACACCTATATATATATATATATGAAACGCCAGTCACATACAAATGTACAAATGATATGTTTAGAACACCACCCAGCATGAAGCCAGTGCATTATCTGTGCCAATCGACATCCCGATGTCTCCAAGGAAGTGCGCTATACACCCATGTGCCGTTCACGTATGACGCAATATGACAAAGCTAGACGAGAGGTTACGTCTGTTCCATAAGCTTACACCTGGATTATTACAATATGTCACCCATATGGCCCTGTTGAGTCTCTCGAGGTTTTCCGAGCGGGCTCCGAGACAGCCCAAGAGCGTTCCAAGACGCCCCGCGACTGGCGTCAAGACGGCCCAAGAGAAGTCCAGTACGCCCCAAGGGCGCCAGGTGGACCCTCCTGAGGTCCCTCAAGAGGCAGACGTCACTGTTTTTCTTTTCGCTGCTGGAAGTTCTAAGCGTTCTGACTTTATTCGAGTTTTCTTCTCTCCACGTTCTCTCCCCTCCCCTCCCAGGCCATCCCTCTAGCATCGCCGCTTAACCAATCACATATTTATCTCCCCATTTCCTCACCCCCCTCCTCTGTCCCCGTGGCCCTTTTGGCTCAAGTAGTCATCCGTGGGCACGCTTCTAGCACTTGCGGGCAATATTGGCTTTGGTAACCCGATTGCGCGTGCAGTTGCGCATCCCGCAACATTTTGTGGGCGTGCGCCGTCGGCATCTTTCAGCGCTGTGCGTAAGTGTGGCCTCGCCGCGGGGCGTGGCAGGCCGCTGCGTGTCCGAAGCCTTAGGCGACAAAGGCATGCAGATGTGCTCAATGCACTCGACCTCGGTCACAGATAGGAAACGTCTAGGATTTTTTTAACCGTTTTTTTTGTTGAAGAGCGCGCAAGGCCCCCTCACTAGGCCCCAGGGTGGGCAAACCAACCCTGACTAGAGGCCAGGGTCGGTAAACCAAGGAACACTAGATTTCCACTAGACCACCACTAGACCACCACTAGAACCACTAGGACAGGGGTCGCGCTTTCAGGAATCCTACAGAACCCATGTCTTACCAGATCCACTAGCGCACTTTCCCCCTCTCGTGCCGTTCCCTTGCCCTCCTCCTCCTCCTCCTCCTCCTCCTCCTCCTCCTCCTCCTCCTCCTCCTCCTCTCGTCCTCGTCGGCTCTGCCGTACGCGCAAGATTTCGGCCCCGCCCGCCCTCCTCTGGAGGGGGACCTTTTCACACTGTGAGTTGGAGGACCTCGTGGCCCACCAAGGGCCAGGCCAGGCACCGTCCTGACGGGCCGTCCTGCGGCCCTCTCTCACCGCTCGAGCCGTGCGATCTTAACAGGCTTGTCGGCCCAGCCGCCTGTTCCCCTCTACAGCTCTGGCACGTGGGATCTAGGACCGCTTGGTTTAGATAATTATCTTGCCTCTAAGCCCAATCCATGTGGGCTGCTTTGATCTTCACCCGCATCGGCATCGTGCACACTCCCAGCACCGACCCTGGCACATGATTGTTTCGCGGATACCTGAGTCCCGAGTCCTGAGTCTGGCTCTGGGGGGGACAGGAGAAGACGGCACCAGCAACGCCGTGGTCCAGGGACGGAGGCACGTCTTCGCGGTGGTGGGGCCCTGCCCTTTTTCGGCGTCCCGCTCGAGGCAGCTCCTCGCCGAGGGTGGCCCTGCTGGTGGTGTTGGCGTCGGTTCCTCTGGCTCGCCACTATTCGAGCTTCGCGCCGGGGGGAAGCGCGCCGCGACGCGCGGTTTGTCTTCGCGCTTCCGCACGGCCACCTGGGCACGAAGGGCAACTCTCCAGCCCAGACCGCGAAGCACGGTAATCATTGCGCTCGAGCGATCCTGCGCGAGGATGGGGTAGCAAGCTCCAATCATGATGATTTTCACTACGTCGTGATGAGTTCGCGATGGCGGATACCTGTGTCCCCTCTCCTCCCTCCTTCACCCTTCCGGCGCTCAGGGGTAGTGGGCAGCGAAAGAGGACTCGGGGGCCTGCATCAGCCAGCGGAGTGGCGCGGGCACGTAGTCTTCCTTGCAAGTCCTGTCATCAAGGAGAAGGCACTGCAGGATGGTCGTGGTCACCACGCTGACTGGATGCAGCACGCTCTCTGCCACGAGCCATGCTCCACCGAAGGCTAGAAGCAGCGAGGCCACTGTGCTCGTCTCTGCCCCATCGTCAAGCGGCACAAGAGCGACCGCAACGCAGCCCGCAGACACGATCAACAGAAGTTGGCTCCCGAAGCGCTGGAACGCGCCCGCGCTCTCCACTGCGAGAAAGCTCTTTGGAGCCTTCGCGACGCGCGTTGTGGCCACCTTGGCGGCCTGAAGAAAGCCACAGCCAGAGATGGCCACCTCCACGTAGGCCTGCTTGGCGGCTATCTTAGCCATCCACTCCAAGAAGCCTGCCCCGGCCTCCCGCAGGCGCAGCAGGAAGCGCCAGAGCGCAGAGTCGCCCTCGCGCCGCTGGTGGTTCCTCCCGGCCCAGAACAGCGCCAGGTTGAGCGTACGCACGACGGCCACGAGGAGAGCGCCGAGGGCCAGGGAGCCGCCGTGGGCACAAACGCCCACCTTCACGATCTGCAACAACTCGCGGAGCCCCTTAGGCACCAGCGTGTGAGACATCGTCCCCATCCCTGGCCCCTCCCCTTGAGAGGGTCGGGTTGCACGATTTGCGGGAGAGGGCGGCGGTGTCAGAGAAGCCCGAGGAGCGCACCAGAGCTCCGTGCTCTCTAGACGGGCCCTGACGGTCCAGGAATGGCTTAAAGCTGCCCCTACACTGGCCATAGCTTGGAAAGCGTCGTGGGACGCCTTAGAGGCCCCAGAGGGACCCTTAAGAAGGGCACCGGGGGGCCCCATAGAGGCCACTAGAGAAGCCTCGGACATCCAATTGTTTTCAAATGTGTTCTGGACAACCTCTAAGGGTCTTGAGAGCTCTCCCCACACCCATATTGACGGACTGGGGTCCCACCAATTGTGCAAATATACTTATTTTTCCGCGGCACCCGCCGCGCAAAAATAACGACGATGACGACAACGACTACTATTACGGGTACGATAACGATACGGTCAGGAGAAGCAAGAGAGGACGAGGACCAGTGCAGACCCAAGACTCATCAACGAAGTTGGGGCAGGAGGAGGAGGGGGGAGGTGGATGAGGAGGAGGAGGAAGAGCAGGCGGAGGAGGGACGAGTGTATTATTCCCCTTCGAGAGAAGCAGGGGGAAGCAAAACTGAAGACCTTCAGGAGCAGGCGGAGGAGAAGGGACGACTGTATTATTCCCTTTCGAGAGAAGCAGGGGGGAAGGAAAACTAAAGACCTTCAGAGGTTGGCAGGCTCGTCGGCCCCAAAACTGTCTCAAGAATCGAAGCACGGGCCCGAGTGGCCCCGCATTTAAGTTAGTCAAGAGGACCATGCCCTATCCTCCTCGTCATCCTCGTCGTCGATGCTCTCTTTCTCCTGCTCAGCCTCCTCAATCTCGTCCTTCTCTTCCCCTGATCCATGCCATTCTCAACGAACGCCCTTCAAGGCCAGCCACAGTCTCAAAAACATCAAGGGGCAGGCGGATGCCGCCGAGCTTAGCGCATCTTCTCGGCGCCGCCACGTGCCGCTTCTCGTGCTGCCGTGCGAAGTACCAGTCAGAAGCTGCAGCCGCGGTCGTGAAAGATGACAACGCGGTTACCAAGCCGTTGCCCCAGAAATAGCACAGCGAGAGCCCGACCGCCGTGTGCACGGCGTAGCACTCCCGCAGTGTTGTACCCAGCTCGTCGTCCCTGCCAAGCACCTCGACCGCGCCCACGACGGCAAGTGCCCACAAGAGCAGGCCCGCACAGTGAAGAATACCGAACAGAGGCGGGAGCAGCGCCGGCACACTTGGCACGTCTCTGAGGAAGAGCGCGGTGGCGCGCAGCACGGAGACCGAGAGACGGACCTCCTTCCAGAAGTACGCCACGACAGCGAGCTCCACCGCGGCGGCCAAGAGCAACAGCTCCCCAAGCCGCGCGGCAACCACTCGTGAGACGGCGGCGCTCGTGGAGGCGCGCTCGAAGGGCAGCGGCTCCTCGCTGTCAGACCCCGCCACAGATACAGCGCCCATGCTGACGAGCAGACCAAGCCCGGCCAGCAGGCTGGCGCTGCCGCCAACAACCGCATAGAGCACGAGCCCGATCGGCATGTAGCGCAGGATTTGAAGCAGCAGAAAGCCCATGACTGTGCACACCAGCATGGCCCACAGGAGCCCAGCGAAGAGGCCCTCGGGAAGCTCTGCCGCTGCGAGGCGGCCGTCGCGCGCACCCGCAAGCAGCGCGTGGCCGGCGAAAAACAGCTGCGGGGCCACGGAGCAGGCCAGGAACGCGAGCAGGAACACCGGCTCCGTTGCGCGGCGCGCTGCTGCGTTTGGGCCCACAGCCCTGGCGTGGGGCCCCGCTGGGGCCGCGAAAGCGGCGGGCGGCCCCTCCCTGCCACTGCCGCTGAAGTGCGGGAAGGATGTGGGCGCAGGCCGCGCCATGGCCGCTGCGGTGAAGCAGGGCGCAGCCGCGAGCCTGAGAGCAACGCTCGAGCCAACGACTACGGATGAAACTTGTGCGCGCGCGCCTTGACGACATGAAACTATCGTTTGTGGTCGACCCTTTCAAAGTTCGATCGGCATCATTCCCTGAATGCTTCCATGTATGTTTCGAGCTATGCTCAGCCGTGGAGAAGAGTCCCTGGGGCGGAAAGACGCGGTGAAAAGAAGCCAAGCGAGAACACAGAGCAAGGGTGACGGCAAGTAAGCTCTCCTCCTCGTCCTCCTCCTCCTCCTCCTCCTCCTCCTCTTCCTCCTCCTCCTCCTCCTCCTCCCCCTCGCTACATCCTTTTATCTCTCGCCCTCAGCTCCACCTCTGTCTATTCCTCCCCCCTGCCTTCTACTCCTCCTGCTCCGGCTCCTCCTCCCCCTCATTCTCCTCCTACTCCTCCTCATCCTCCTCCTCATCCTCATCCTTATCCTCATGATTCTCCCCATCCTCTTCATCCTCATCATCCTCCTCCTCCTCATCATCAGCATCATCCTCATCACCATCATCATCACCATCAACCTCAGCATTATTATCAGCAACATCATCATCATCATCATTCCTCAGCATCGTCATCATCATCGTCGTCATCGTCTTCGTCGTCGTCATCATCAGCATCTTCATGACCATCATCGTCATCAACAGCATCATCATCGTCGTCGTCATCGTCATCGTCGACGTCATCGGCATTGTATTCGTCATCATCCTCAGCATCATACTCATAATCACAATCATCACCATCACCAACACGAGCATCATCATCATAATCAGCATCAGCATCATCATCATTCCCATCATCGTCATCAGCAGCATCATCAGCATCATCATCGTCATTATCATCAGCAGCATCATCATACTCACCATCGCAATCATCACAATCACCATCACCATCACCATCACCACCTTCATCATCAGCAGCATCATCTGCACCATCATCATCATCATCATCATCATCATCATCATCAGCATCATCAACGTCATCCCCACAGATATCATTGACCTACCAATGCACCAATAGTGGAGTCACTCGCAGAGTCACTCATCTGCTTGGCGACCTGCTTTGTTCATCTTGCGGGATGAAGCTCGAAATAGTGGACCACGTCTGGCCAGTCACTTAGCGAGCTGAGGTTTGCCGCGCCCAGGAGGGCCAACCTAATTACCCATCGCGCGCAGAAGCACGAGACATTCACTCCCCCTCATATTTCAAGAATCCATCGAAGCCTCGCAGAACAATTCGGCCTCAAACCAAAATGCCAACGGAATGTAATCTTCCGTCTCTGCAACCCACCCACCCTCCAGATCAACGACCGAAGCGGCCAGGATGCGAAGCGAGTAGGGGGGAGAGAGCCAAAGTGAGAACGGAGGTGGACGAAACAGGTGGAGCCGAGAGGAAAGAGGAGGAGGAGCAAGGAGGCAGCCAGTCATTGCCAAAGAGAGGGGCGGCGGCGCGCACCAAGATCAGCGGCAAGGCAGAACGGCGCGCCATACTTGAAACCTGTGCGGGGTCACCCTGGTCCCCACCCCCCTGTTGGTCTTTGCCTCCTCCTCCTCTTCCTCCTCCTCCTCCTCCTCCTCCTCCTCCTCCTCCTCCCCCTCCGCCTCCTCCCCCTCCACCTCCTATTTCCTCCTCCTCCTCCTCCTCAGCCTCCTCCACTTCCTCCCCCTCCTCCTAATCCTCCTCCTCCTCCTCCATCCGCCTCCGCCTCCTAGTTCCTCCTCCTCCTCCTCAACCTCCTCCTCCTCCTAGTCCTCCTCCTAGTCCTCCTCCTAGTCCTCCTCCTCCTACTCCTCCTCCTCCTCCTCCATCCTCCTCATCCTCCTCCTCCTCATCCTCCTCCTCCTCCTCCTCCCCCTCATCCTTTCTGTATCCACCACCGTGAGGCTGGGCATTAAGTGGGCGTGTCCTCAGGTCTTTTGCAGAATCCCTGAAGCCGCAGATCTCCATCCTGAGGAGTCGTTCAGGGACCCGGACCCAACATTGCCAAATCTCCCGGGGCTTTCCGCGTGTCCCCTGGGCATTGGATCGTCTTCCCGCGTGACTTCTCGGGCCCAAGAGGGCCCCAAGACGGGCCAAGAGGGCCTTAAAGCCGCCAAGATGGTCCAATGGGGCCCAGAGTCGCCGAACGATTGCTCCGAGATGCCCAGGATGGCCCCAAGAAGGCCTAAGAGACCACCGAGACGGCCCAAGAGGCCTCCAAGAGGCTTCCCAGGAGCGCCCCAAGAGGCCAGAATCATAGATTGTCCAATGATTGTTGAAGGTGTTTGGTCTTTTCGCCTATTCGGTTTTCCGAAATTCTCAGACGGCTCAAGAGGCCCCGAAGATAGTCCCAAGACTGCCCAAGAGGCTCCCCAGAGGGTCACAAGACGGCCCCAAAACGGCCCACGAGGCGCCCAAGACAGCCCAAGAGGCCCTCCGAAGAGACCCCAGGAAACATCCCTGAGAACTCTGACCCACAACCCGCTCGAAGACGCTCCCAAGATGCCTCCAAGGCCACCAAGATAGTCCAAGAGAGCCCAAGACGGCCAAAAAGGAGCCTAAGAGGCGCCCAAGAGGTCCGCCATGAAGGCCCGAAGATGTAAGACATCACCACCGAAATTGTCCACGTCACGTCACCACCATCGTCATCCTACACCGGACTCACTTCTATAGCGCTCACTTCTACAGTGCTCACTTTGAACTTGTGGTCCGGAAGGGGCCGCACATGCAGGCACATGCAGCACAGCCGCATGCACATGCCCATGCAGATATACAAAAGCATCAACAGCATTGCCGCACATGCGCGCACATGCCACACCGTCCGACGCACAGTCGAAAGCACGGTCAAGCAAAACTCTGAAAGCATAGACGCACATGCCCGCACATGCCGCAGAGATGTCGCAGGCGATAATGGCCTGACCACCTGAGCTCTGGGCATTTCGCAACCCAGAGTTGCGAGGATGTCTCAGGCAAGCGTGGCCGGACCACCATGGGGCAGGGCAGCTTGGAAACCAGAGTGGCGAGGTTGTCGCTGGTCAAGGTGACCACACGACCATGGGGCAGGACACCTCCGAGGTCTGAGTTGTGAGGATGTCTCAGCGAAAGTGGCCTGACCACCATGGGGCAAGAGATCTCTGAGGTCAGAGTTGCGAGGATGTCTCTGGCGAGAGTGATCTGACCACCTCAGCCCAGGGCGTCTCGGAACCCAGAGTTGCGAGGATGTCTCAGGCAGGAGTGGCCTCCATCGCAATCGTCATCGCAATCGTCATCGCAATCGTCATTGCCACCATCGTCACCAGCATTATCAGTACCGTCATGATCGCCATCGCCATCGCCATCGCCATCGCCATCATCATCATCATCATCATCATCATCATCATCATCATCATCATCATCATCATCATCATCATCATCATATCATCAGCATCATCATCATCAGCAGCATCATCATCATCATCACCACCACCACCACCATCATCATCATCATCATCATCAGCATCATGATCATGATCATGATCATGGTCATCATCTTCATCACCACCATCATCATCCTCATCCTCATTCTCATCCTCACCATCATCACCACCACCACCACCATCATCATCATCATCGTCATCATCACCATCATCACCATCATCACCATCATCATCATCATCTTCAGCAGCAGCAGCAGCTGCAGCATCACAATCACCGTAATCGTCATCATCATGAATATTCACCTCATCGTCGTCACAAATGGCTCAAATTCGACTTCCAGACCAGTTCCGAATTGAATCCTGACATGTTATGTTCGAGCCATCTCTGAGTGTGGCCAGGAGGACCATCCCAAACTCCTCTCCCTCCTCTTCCTCCTGTCCTTCCATCCATCCCCTCCCTGTCCTTACTCGTTTCTGCTGCCTTTAGTTACTAGTTCCACTCGACTCCGATCCCTGTTGTTTTGGCCCCGATTCCCAGCGCTTCCACTCCAAATCCTCTGCCAAATTGCAATACACGGTTTCGTTTCTCCGACTTCGGCTACCATGTCACCGTCCCTCCGACTCCGGCTCTCATCTTCCGACTGCGACTCTCATTTTCTCGCCTCTCCGACTCCAGCTCCTACTCCTACGACTTCGGCTCCAACCCCAGCCCCGACACCAACGCTGGTTCCGACCCTGGCCTGAACTCTTCTTCCGACGCGTGCGTACACACCCTTCTCCGACTCCAGCCCGCTCTAGCTCCGTCTTTACGCTGACATTACCACGCGGCCATTCTTGAATTCACCATGCACTGGCTGTGACACTTGCCTTTCTGACGTTAGTGACCACCTCCTCCTCAGCAACGGACGCATCATTCCGCCTCCCATCCGCCTCTGGCTCCAATCTCAAGACAGAAAACACCCCCGCGGGAAAGAGAGACACGACTCGCAGACGCAATCGGTCGCTCCCCGGGAGGCGGTCGGACGGGTGGGAGCACGGGGAGAGGCGAACAGAGAAGTAGGATGAGGACAACGAGGAGGGAGAAGCGAGGAGCAGGAGAAGGAAGAGGAGGACAAGGAGGGAAGAGAGGAGCAGGATGAGCACGACGAGGAGGGAGGAGGGAGAGGGAGGGCGAAAGTTCTGAACGAAGCGCAACTGCCTGAACACGCCCCGGGGTTGGAACAACACCTGGCAACCTGACAAAGCCTCCCCTGTGTCGGGGAAGTAAGACGACACGGTCAGCGCGACGTCAACCAGGCCAGACTCGTCATCCCACTTCACAGTCCCCTTGCCCCAGCCTGAATAAAAACTCACGGACGTCATCTCGAGGTGCTTTCCGACCCGCGTCCAGTCGTGGCGACGAAGGTCCTACCCGGTCAAGGAAAAAAGAACCCGCTCAGAACGGCCCTGGGTTCGTTCACGTGTTTCCGAACCGCGAAGAGGCCGTGGTGACGAGGGGGCCGAAAGCCTCGCGACACAAAGAAGATGAGCAGGAGGAGGAGGAGGAGGGAGGAGGAGGAGGAGGAGGAGGAGGCCCCCTCATGTCCAGGCCCCGTGAGGCCTCCAAACTCCGCACTGAGGCTCCTGGGGCTCTCTGCAAACACCTGGTGGCCTCTGGAAGCCTCGGGAAGCTCCTTGAGGACACCCTGATACAACAAAAAGTCCAAACATACAACTGATTTGGGAAAAACTGAATCCTTGATCCTCCCCCGAACGCGACATGGAACGGTCAAGCGCGAAGTCTTCCCAGGCACATCGCCTCCCATGCCTGTGGTCCATCATTGGCGCGTACGGAGAACATGGGTAACATTGAAGTTGGAAGACACTTGCATGTGAAGTGGCCAGGGCTGGAGAAGCTTGCCGCTGGACTGGAACACAGAAGAACTGGTTGAGAAATGCGCTGGCCGAGGCTGGTGGAACTGCAAACCTCTGACGACTAGGTTATTTCGGTTCGCGGGCCGCTCGATCTCTCCCAGAGGCTGCTTTTCATCCCGAGACGCGTTTGTGGACGGTTTGTCGAGTCACCAGTGGGAGGTTGCTCGAGGTTTCCAAACACAAAATGCCCCAACTTTTCACTTAATTTTCGAGCCCACGGGGTCCTCTGGACCTCGTGAGCGGTGCTCTGGAGGCCATCCGAGCCTCCGTGAGGTCAACTTGGGGCCTGGCCAACGGTCGGGCCAGGGAGCCCTGGGAGTCGCTTCTGGAAACCACGGACCTCCCTGAGGTTTGCGCTTATGTTACTTGCAAGAGAACCCAGAATCGAATCGATAAGTCGGATCTGCGATCGAAATACGTCGAATCGACGGAAGTCGGCAGCCAAGTCGAGAAAAGTCGTGTCGGCGGAAATCGGCAGGCTAGCAAGGCCTCCATTGGGCAACCGAAATCATAATCGGAATCCGAAGTCAAATCGAATCGGAAACAGGAAACATCACATCGAATCGAATCGGAGGGGTCGAAACGAGCCCTGCGCTTGCTGCTGCTCTGCGACAACTCTGCGCGACAGAGCGCGCCAACGACCGCCAAGGCCCCCACCTTTGCGGCACCACTGCTGGCAGGCAGGGGAGCTTCACGCTGCCGGTTAGCTCGAGCGCCAAATGTTGCCGAGCGCGCGAGAGGAGGGGGAGGGAGGAGGGAGAGCGAGGGCACAAGGGGAAAGAGACATGATGGAGAAGGGATGATGTTTTTTGTTCACATCGCATCGTTTCGACAGCGCCACAGGCTGTCTGAACTATCACGAGGCGTCTTCACGCCTCGTGGCGCGCGGCTGGACGCCGCAAAGGGCAGAAACATAGATTGCCTCAAGGCAAAAGTGCACAAGGATGAGGAGAACCCAAGCAGCGACCCAGTCTAACAAATTTTAACATAGGTCGGACGAGCAGCCCCCAGAGAAGGAGGAGGAGGAGGAGGAGGGGGAAGGAGGAGGACGAGGAGACGAAAGCAAACCCAGATAGCAACTGGTACGAATTCCCTTTGAAACGTATAGATCTGGAGGCTGCACATATGAAGGTTCGATCGCTCTTGAAGCGAAATAACAATCATCACGTTCGCTCCTGCACGCCACGCAACTGCGACCGGTACACCCAGAGCGCATTATCCCCAGCGCTCTGATGCCGAAGGTAAGCACGACTTGTGAAACAGCTATACACATGGAATGACACGGCGTTGTGAGACGGATTGGGCGGGGAACAAAATTCGCCGGCCCAACGGGCAAGAGGCGTGCTAAGATCTCCGGTAACTGCTTAAGGATAACTCCATACTTCGCGCGCCCGGAGCGGCCCCTGGGGGTCCCCGGCCGGAAAGTACACCAGCAAGGTCCCGGGACACCCCCGGCAAACTCAGGTCAGAGATGGTTTTCCTCCTGGGTGCGGCTTTCCACGCTCCCCGGGGCGCGCCAAGAGGGCCCCAACAGGCTTCCAAGACGGTCCAAGAGGGTTCCGAATCACCGAACAATCGCCCCAAGACGCCCAACACGGCCTCAAGACGGCCCAAGAAGCTTCCAAGACGTCCCAGGAGAGCCCCGACCCTTTCCATGAGAGCCCCAAGAGGCCAAAATCATGAATTGCCATTGGGTTTTTCAAAGATTTTTGGCTTCCTCGCCTTTTGGCGTTTCCGACGCGCTAAGACGGCCCAAGAAGCCTCCAAGAGCACCCAAAGACGGCCCAAGAGGCCTCCAAGAGAGCCCCAAGACCGCCCAAGAGAGCCCCGCGACAGCCCAAGAGGCGTCCCATACGGTCCAAGAGGACCCCAAGAGGGCCCCAAGAGGGGCCCAACATGGAGACAACGAGCCGAGAATCCGAGCCTTCCGCTCCAAGAGGCCTCCTGGAGGCTCCAAAAGGCCCCCAAGAGGCCCCAAAAGGCGACAAGGGGCCCGAACGAGACCCCAAGAGGCTCGACAACGACTCCCGAGAGTCTCCAAGAAACCCTCGAGAGACACCCAACGAGATCCCAATGACAGGTTTTTGGCTTCCTCACCTTTTCGCCTTTCCGACGCCCCAAGACGGCCCAATAAGCTTCCAAGACCACCCCAAGACGGCCCAAGAGGCCTCCAAGAGAGGCCCACGACCGTCCAAGAGAGCCCCGCGACAGCCCAAGAGGCGCCCAAGACTGCCCAAAAGGACCCCAAGAGGGTCCCAAGAGAGGCCGAAAATGGAAACGACGAACCGAAAATCCGGGCCTTCAACTCCAAGAAGCCCCCCGGGCGCCCCGAGAGGCTCCTAGGAGGCTCCAACAAGCGACAAGGGGCCCGAATAATGCAAAACAGGAAACTGCCGAATTTTATCTTGTTCCGTGCGATGGTATTCACGAGCCGCCGCCTTCCGAAACAGAAAGTTCAAGCGGGCATAGATTGGTTCTCGCCTGCGAAATCACCCAAAGCCAGCCATCCAATAGCAAAAAACGACCCAGCCGCACCCCATTGACAACGACCACACGGGCACTCGACAGCCGTGCACCAATACGGGCCAGCGGGATGAGCGAAGCGATTCAATAAGAAATGGCGAAACGACCAATTTGACAAATCGAAATGCAAATAGCGACGGCCTGCCTCCAAGAGGGCAGGGCAACGCCAATAATGCTCGATCGAATCGGACCTCGAGGTCTTGCAGCAAGCGCATGGGGCTTCCTCTTGAAAGCGCCGCGCGGTTGTCCAGCCATTGAAAAGAGTATGAATACAGGCAGAGAAGACACACGGAGGAACATGGCGCCGCAAAACGGGCACGTTGCTTGCAGAACACTCCGCGTAGACGCGCAATTTCGACGGTCCTAAGATGTGGCTCCACCTTTTTCAGCCGTTTCTGGATGGCCTGAACGGGGCGCGCCGGAAAGAAGTGGCCATGCAATTGCTTGTAAATCGTTTCTTGGTCAGCCCTAGCTTCACCATGAATTGTAATCAATGAAACCCCGATTGTGCTGAGTCGGGTCTGTGCGCGATCCAAAACACGGACGGCCAAACGATCGAGCCACGATTGCCACCTCCTCAACAGCGGAGCACGGTCACTCAAAGCAACGCGCTGCAATAGGCCGAAGCTGGCGCGGCGCGCCAGCCAGGGCATGTAGCAGACAATGCCCTACCCGCAGACGCCAGATTTAAGGCCGTCATAAAACGAAACGGCACTGGTAACCCGAGTCCGTCGAGATTGAATTCGTACTTCGGGGGCGGCCAGCTCCCCGGCCCAGCGACCAGTTTGCGAATCATCGCACGTTCGGTCTTCAGGAGGTCGGCGGTCGGCTCGGCCAGCTGCAGGACGACGCCCAGCGCGCCGATGGCGATGGAATTGCACAGCAATGCAGTGGCCGGCAAACCGAGTGAAAGATCTTTGATGTACTGGGCTCTGCCCAAATACTTGCGCATAGGTGCCTAGAGAGATAGCGAACCCGCTCCCGGACCGAGGAAGAAACGTAGGTATTTGCCAGAAGAGTCACGCAAGAACTCGCCCCAGACAGGTATCTTTCTTTGAGAAGCCGTACAATGCGTTCCTAAGAAATCGGCCACATGGGAATGACCGCGCACTTCCGAGGCTTGTTCTTGAAATTTGAAATGCGCGCGAACTCTGCGAGAAGGAATGCTGTGACAGGCCCGTCAATCCATATCCCCCCCCAGTGCGATGGCGACGTCGTCGGCGAAAGCTCGCACTAGGCAGCGACCGCCCAAGTTATGAACCAGTGCTCGAAGACATGCGTCAATAGCTATTACGAACAGCGCAGGGCCGAGGGGGGGCAACCTTGCCCCAACCCAGAAGTAATGGTGAAAACTTCAGTTGTTATCCCGCCAAATCGCCAAACATGTGCACTCCCGCGATATAGCTGCTGCACGGCCGTGATGATGGACACTGGAATTCCGTTTGCATCCAAAGTCACCCAGAGAAATGCTAAAGACAAGCTCGGAAAGGCGACGCCGAAGTCGTTCAGCAGACAAGCTGGGCACGGACTTCGGGGCCGTGCTGCCGGCTGACCGGGCCCCTGCGAGTCTCTACCTAAAGCTGCGGTGGCCATGTGGGTCTCCACCTCGATGACGTTGTCGAGCATTTGCCGGCCCTTGATAAATCCCCGCCGTGGGTCAGGGGCCCATTTGCCTACCGCGGGCTCCAGAATCCGCTTGATTGAAACAGCAATCATGTTGACATCGGCGCTGCCCAGGGACAGCGGGCGCGCGTCGGGCACGGACCGGAAGCCGGCGGGGCCCGAGGCTAGATCGTGACCTTCAGCCAGTAGGGCAAGCCACGCATTGTTGGCATCGCGAGGAAGTGGCGCGCCGGCTAGCCATTCAAGCAAGCCAGAATACAAAACACGCTGGCGCCATTCTGGCGCGCGCCGCCAGGTGCCGCAGGGCGCGCCGCCGGGCCCGGGGGCTGAGTCGGCGAAGCCAAAGAGAAGCATGGAGAAGTCGTCGAACGATACATCCCATTCAAGGCGCGGCAACTGAACAGCGCACTTGTCCAGGGAGGTTTCGCCTGCCTGCTCATCGACAGGCTGCGCGGTGAAAACTGGGCCCCAGTAGTCAGCAACGGAAGCATGAGCGACCGCAGTGTGGGTACTTCGGTGACCTTGATTGTCGATGAGACCCCAGAGACCTGCACGCGGGCGCTTCGGTGAAACCTGAGCAGCCCACGCTATGGGTCCAGATCGCTTCCGGCCCTTGTAAAACTCATGCAGGTCGGCAGCATCCTCCAGCTCCTGCAGTCGCTCCTCGGCCGTCGCCTGGCTGAGGCGCTGGATGAAGGACTCCACTTGAAAGAGTACTGAATGAGTCCAACTCGAGGGGCAGCAGTTGCCAATGACGTCCTGGAGGTCGAAGCAGACGCTGGCTGCAGAGAGAGCCTGCTGAATACAACCTTGTGCAGAGAGCGAAGAAATTTCAGGCGCCGCCAAAGCTTCTCCTCGGAGGCGCGGGCGCCACGGCGTTGAACCCTGCGTTTGACCGCGGAGCTGGCCTTGTGGAAGAGGCGCTTCATCTCGACCTCATCGGCGAAGCGGAGCTCATCAAGCACGATGCCCCACAGTGGGTGCCGAGGTACCCAGCTTGGAATAGTCGGGGATCGAATTGAGCTGCCACGCTGCCGCCAATTGGAGAAGACGGGGGCGCGGTCGCTCAAGTCGAAGCGGGGGGGCGCGGCAAGTCCAGGAAAGGCAACGCGAACGTCAAGATTTGTTAGGAGAGAGCTCGGTAGCGATGTAAATATGCGGGCAATCCGGCCGTGCTGAAGATGTCCTGCAGCATCAACCCCTTTCCTACTGAAATCGTCCGGCATCAGCTCAGCGAGCCAGTCAAGACATGGCAGCGTGTCGAAGATGTCCCGTACGACGGTGCCCGTGCAGGTACCAGCGGCGGCATCAAACCGGTCGGACTCGCGCGCAACTGAAGTGAAGTCCCCAAGAAGAATGAGAGTGGCCTCAGAATAAGTAAGAATCACCGAAGACAGCTCTTCTAGTAGCTGTCGCCGGTCTCCCTCAACCTGCGCACCACATATCACCAAATGCCCTCGTGACCCAAACAGAGACAGAGTACAGAGTCGACCATCGATACGTGGATTGAAGATGATATCCGGGAGGTCGGCGAGGAACGAACTCTTGACCGCAATCCCGATCCCCTAAGCATTCGGGGCAGCGTCAGAATCACACCACGAGAAACGATGGCCCCCACAAAGCTTTCGCTCAAGAGCTCTGGTTTTCCATTGGGCAGAATGAGCGTCGAGGACACTGGTGAAGTCGTGGCGGTGGGCGAGGTTCACGGCGCATATGGATGTAAGTGTCCTACGCTGCGGGTCCACGCAACAGAAGCCCTGTGCATTCCAGACGCACCCGGAGAGGTCGCCCGAGAAATAGTTGGAGTAGGCAGCGCGGGGGGAAGAACGAGGAGTAGGAGGAAGAAGGTCATCAGGCAAAGTTCCCTGCTCTCTGAGCAGACGCGTTGAAGAACACGTGGCTGTCGGAGCTTGTTCCGGAGAGCGTGCCTGAGGAGTCGCGTCGCCCCCTTCTGCGTGTCCGCGTCGATGAACACGAGGCCCCTGGCGCAGAAGGAAGTGTGAGAGAAGTGGGAGATGCGTGCACAGACCCCGATAAATTAGTCGAATTCTAATTCTCCGGCCATGCCGGAAGATGCATGTCACCATGCTTTCTCCATCATCACGCCGCCGTGGGCGCCATCAGCGTGAACGCCGCTGCGAGTCCACTTCGGAGGCCATCGAGGCCGCCGTCTCTGGGGAACGCTCCACCTTGTCGAGCCCGTTTTGTGCACGCGGGTGGAAACAACGTCCTCCAGAACCGTGTGATTTTCGTGACCAACTGCCCCATGCCGCCAACGTCGACAAACACCTCTCCCTTGCCACGTCGACGCCCGACCTGACCGTGGAGGCCTTTTGAGGTCATGTGCTGCTCCAACTTCTGCCATAGCTGTGAGATTACCCATCCCTGGACGCGTTCATCGGGTGACCGGTACCATTGAAGCGAAAGTGGAATAGATTCCGAACCAATAGTAATCCGTGGCGTGGGCCAGCGCGAATAGACGCTTCGAGGATGGCCTTCGCCGAAACGGAATCGTTGAAGATGAGGCGCGCGTGCTTGGTGTTGCTGGCGGCGCGGATCTGGGGGAGCGGAGTGTTCGGTGAGAGCGACTGGAAGGCAGTCTCAGCATGCTTGACCAGCGTCTTGGACCACATGGGACATGGGAAGCCTTTGACCGAATATCCTCCATAAGTTCATCATGATGCTGCTTGAATCGGGCTTCGAGTTTGGTTTCGAGCAGCTGCTCCATCTCCCTCATGATGTCGCCCTTCAGATCCTGACGCAACTTTCCGAAACCAGTGTCCAGCAGAGTCTGGATGTCCTTGAGCTGCGCCATGGATGTCCTGGGAAGTACGTGGACAGACTAGGTGGTGGAGTCCTGGGGGCTAGATGCCTAAGGCCTGGTTGCCTAAAGCTTTGGAACCCTAAACCCTTGAGCCTTGAGCCAAATTGGCTTGAGCCAAAATGGCTACGGAGGGAGAAGGTATGATGATGAAGGGGCGGGGAGGCGGGAGAGGGAGAACACAAGGGAATCGAATCGAATCGAATCGAGCTGGGGGGGGGTGAGGGCCACTCGCTGCCTTTCGACCTTGGGCTTCTACCCTAAGGCGTGCAGGTGCGAGGGTCCCCCCCAGCTTTGTCGGCGAACGGGGGTGCCACAGATCGCCAGAGCACGAGGAAGGAGACACGAGGGGGAAGGGGTGATGATGAGGAGGATGAGGTCCAGGATAAACCCAAACATAATGAACAATTCTGCAATACATGCAATACACTGTCGTCCCAAACCCCTACTCATACTCACCTGCGTGCACACTTTCCGTTTCGCCACAAGAAGCGCCGAATTCAAGACAACCGTCCCACGTGCCTGCCATTCGGGTGGAACCCCGCCTGGAAAAGGAAGTTGCTTGCATCCTTCTAAGGAATAATTCGGAATGTTTCTTGCATTCTTCTCAGGAATAGTTAGGAATGCGAGAGTCCAACGACAGGCCCGCCTTCAAAAGGAAACGCCCCCCATCCGTTCAACGAGTGCACTCGTCGATTCATACGATTACCAAGTTCGTGGATTATTAAAAGCGGGAGACCCAATGTGGCAAATAACCGCCCTACATCCGAATATACAATACATATGTTCAAACTTCTGGCCGGTAAATCTAAGAGAGCCTCAAGCGATTCCCAAAGTTTGACACAAAGATTGCCCTCCATTCTTGTGATTGCCATACCACTGTAAGGCGAGTGCACGCGGCGCGCACTGAACCCTTGTAATTGGTGCAAGCTGTTAAGACGAATGTGCGCGGCGCTAAAGCGAGCTCACACTTTTGAAAGCCACACCCCATCCATCCTTGGAACGATCGCAAGCAGGTGTATCGACTGCGAGCGGCTCTCGGAAAAAAATCAAACAACAATCCATCCGTATGGTTGTTGCAAGCCGTCAGTACTGATGCGCGCAACGCTAGGGCGAGAGCCCCAACATCACCTTCTGACGGGGACCGCTTCAAATATCCAGGGTCGTAACATCACCGTCCTTGCCGAGACGCTTCGGCGTGCGACTTGGTTTGGCCATCTCTCAAAAGAAATGGAACATGTGGAGGAAGGCCCCTCCTTCCGTCCCCGCTTTCCAAAACCGCACCCCGCGCAGGAGCGCGAAACACCTGCGGCCACGGAGACACACGCCCACACAAATGTTGTCCGTCTTTCCCTCTTGTCTCTCCATCGCTCTCTGTCTGTCTCTGTCGTGTTCTCTCTCTCTTTCCTTCTCTCTCTTCCGTTTCTCTCTCTCTCTCTCTTTCTCTCGTTCGTTTTCTCACTATGTCAATCCCCCTCTTTCTCTATGTATGTGTCTTGTTCTCTTTCTCTCCCTCTCTCTCTGTCTCACTTTCTCCAGTTATCCTCATATAGTCAAGTATATATGCCTTTCTCTACCTTTCTGTTGTTGTTGTTTTCCCTTTCTCTCTCATTACACCTCGATTGTATTGTAGATCTAAGCACGTACGCATGTACCAATAGCGCTGCGTAGCTCCAAGCTTAAAATTATGTGTGACCCATCTTCTCTCTGTATGTATATACATACGTATGTAGATCCGTAAAATACGCATACCCGTACATGTAATTCTATGTATACATACGTGTATGCTTTATGTATACATATATACATATATATATATATATATATATATATATATATATATTCAGACGCACCTCTCCGAGAGAGTAGAACTCAGAGGCGATTCGTGCGTACGCGCCGCGTTCGCGATCTTTCTGGCCGCTTCGCTAGGGACATCCTCGAAATTCTGAAAATCGGTGGCACTCCTTTTCACAGATCGTGGTGTCAGGGTCCAAAACGGACATGCGAATTTCAACATTCTGTCATACAGCCTTCAACAACACATGGTAATTTCAATAATTTTGGCAACGATTCTCAGAGACTGGCGGTCTCGCTTGAAACATCCTCCCAACATCGAGCCCCGACATACCTTCTGGTACCCCAGACCCCGCCTCGGAGCCTCCTGGTGGCTTCCTGGAATCTCCTGGGGCTTTTTGTACCTCCTCGTACCCAAGACCCCGCCTCGGAGCCTCCTGGGGGTCTCCTGGAACCTCCGGGTCTCCATGGGGCCTCCTGCGGCCTCCTGCTGCCTCTTTGGGCCTCCTGGAACCTCATGGGGTCTCCCGGGGCCTCCTGAGGCCGCCTGGGACCTCCTGGGGCCTCCTGGGGCCTCAGAACAACACAGAGAAACACAAATCACACCCAACACATCACACGCTAGACAAACATAACACACGCACACACACACACACACACACACACACACACACACACACACACACACACACACACACACACACACACACACGCCCTTTCATGTTTTGCATGAGCCTGGGCTCACACGTGCCACTTGCATATATACACATCTACATGCATACAAACGTACATACGTACTTGTAAATAAACGGCGACGGCCAATGGGTCCTTCTCCACTGCTTTCACTGTCGTGATGATGCTGCCCTTGAGCTCGCAGATCTGTTCCGTTTTCTGGTAGGTCGCGTGCAGCATGGTGAGCAGCAGGTCCTTCAGCTCGTCGTTCATCTGCCTGGGGGCCTGCTTCGGATTGAACGTTGCTCCGCGTCTGCGGCGTGCCCGCGCGCCAGCTGCTGTCTTCGGGACGAAGGTGTCGCCCTCGCTGGTGTCCTTGGCCGTTGTCTGTCTGGAGCCGCGCCCCTCGCTCCTCGAGTGCCCGTCGCTCCGCGCGCCTCGCCCGCCGTGCCCAGACGGCGGGGGGGCGCCATCGGGGCACGCCAAGACGCCCTCGCAGCCACTCCCCCTGGGGGGATCCCCACGGCAGTCGGCGCCATCGCGTCGGTCTGTGGCTGGTGTCATAGGTCGTGGGAGGGACAGCGCGCGTTCGCCCGGTACTTCTTGAGGTAGCTGGCTGCGGAGATGAATCCGAAGGGCGCGGTACTCTCCACATGCATCTTGGCAGATCGGGCATGTAAGGGTCTTCGGGGAGGTTATCGGGCATGGGGCCCAGGTCTGGTCCGTCTTGCATGCGCGCGCCCTCCACGCTGCCGCAGCGCGGTGTCGCGCGCCCGTGCGCGTTGGAATTGCAGCACTACATATGATGCGCTCATTCGTGAGCCTGACCTGCGGAGATACATTTTTTTTTTTATAAATAATATATATATATATATATATATATATATATAAAAATATACAAAAAAAAAAAAAAAAAAAAAAAAAAAAAAAAAAAAAAAAAAAAAAAAAAAAACACACACACACGCATGCCGCGTTCCCGTCCTGGTGCTCGTCGTCCTCGTCGGCGCGCGTAGAGTGCGCGCGTGCTCTTCCCTGCTGTTCCACGCGCGCGCCCCTCTGACGCTCGTTTAGCTTGCAAACGAACACTTCGGCCTCGGCGTCAGAGGCAAGCTCTGGCACGAGCTCGGCAGCCGACCCCAGCTGCGCAACGGCGCGTCGAAGGTAGGCGGTCCACGCGTAGCTCGCGTCGGTCCCTGCGGAGGCCTTGACGACGCTGGGCACGATGAAAAGGTCGACGACGTTGCCGCGCCAGTCCAGGAGCTCCAGGGGTTCGGCCCATGTCTAGCGCCATCATGTCCTGGATGTCCGTCGCGAACTGCCTGGCGATGAAGTGCGCGTCGGGGTTGATGCGGCCGTCGTCGGTCAGCGTGGGAGGTGCCGCTGGTCGGTCGCGTTGTCGTAGCAGGTGTTCCAATCGTAGTTCTCCAAATATTACTGATACCATGTGCATGGAGCCGTTCGGGCGGGCTGCAGCGCCCCGGAGATGCGGCAGTCTCCGGATCTTCAGCCCTATGGAACTGGGCGGGGCCCCCCATCCCCCCCCCCCCCCAATGCTTCTGCAGCGGGAAGTGACCCGCACTTGTCCCGGGTGCGTTGGCAGCCCTTGCCCTCTCACGTGGCCCGAAGCTTTTTGTTCCGAGGGGGGTGTCGATGCCCTTCTAGCCTGTGGCGCGCAAGTAGCAGGCCCCGGCGGCACTGACGGCGGCCTCGCGCACCGCTGCTCGGAAGACTGAGCGCGTCAGTCGGCGAGGCGCCCGACTGAGCCAGAAGTGGCGGTAATGGCTCCATCCAGCGCTTGCCGCTCGGAGTCTTGCTTCTCGTTTGCAGCCAAAGGCCCCCTTAGCGTCGAACATGCCTCCCGCGCGCTCCATGGCGAAAAGCTCGCGGCACTCGATGCGCCCATCCGCGAAGATGGCGCGGTGTAGCGTCTTAGACGGGATGCCGTGCGCGACGTCCCCCTTCGAGTCGCTCAGGCCAGATCCGCCTTTCTGGAGAGCCTGCTTCAAAGAGTCCAGGTCGCGCTGGATGGCCAGGGCGATAGGGGTCGAGCTCGCCGGCGCTGGCGTCGCGGAGTTGACCGCTGGAGCCCGTGGCGCGCTTCTGGGGCCCTTCGCGGAGGCCGATGCGAAACTCCAGGATGTCGCCCGCGAATACCTGGCGGCTGGCGCCCTGCGCTGGCCATCCAGGGCCCCGGCGTGGCGCGCAGGACGGGGGTGCGATTCTAGCGATGGTCGTCTGGGTGTCCTCGCGCCGCTCTTCGAGGTAGCGGCTGCGTATTTTCATGAAGGCGTCGTCGGAGCAAGCCCGTCCCCCTCCTTGGTTGCGTAGGATCACGGCGTCGTCGCTCGCGCCCACGATGGTCTGCGACTCCTGTCGTCGCTGCAATGCTAGTCGCAGGCCGCCTGCGCGGAAGGTCGAGAGGACGCGTTCTTGAATGGACTCGTGTTCGGCATAGCCGAACGCTACCCTGCCGTCGCGGGAGCGGACTGCAATGGCAACTTTGGCTGCCCCCGGCTTGCCTGCCTGAACTCGCGTCGCGATCGCGCCAAAGTCTCGGCGCCGGCGCGGGGTGCACCCATGGGCGCAGTCGGGGGGCGGCAAAGGGAATCCTGGTTCACGTGGGTGTTGGCGGCAGCATCCCCAGAACACGTCGAAATCGCAGTCCGCCAGGGTCTGACATCATTGTCCATTTGTCGAGTTGGAAACTGCGGGGTGCGTCGGCCTGCATCGGCACCTCGTTGCGCTGGCGGGCGTGGGCGCACTCGTCATCAGTCGATAGCGTCCCAGTCTGTATTCTCTTGCCAGATGTAGCCCCCTCCTTGGGGGGTCTTCCTCCCCGACTGGGGCGCCGGCTGCCCGCGGACCTCCGCGTGCTCGGCCTGGTCGTCGCAGTAGTTCAGGTTGTAGCGCCATGGGCAGAATCTCAGCGGGGGCGGAACAGGGCGGCGCATACTTCCCGCGCTCAGTTTTTCGGGGGACTTTGGTGACAGCGGCGAGCTCCTCAACGGTTTCGGTGGCGAAGTGCAGGTCCAACCCCTCCGGCGCAGGTGTTGCTCGGCTCTTCCCAGTAGCTGTCCGATTCTGGTGTTCCGCCTCTTCCTCGACGATAGAGCGGTCGCGCCGTTGCCCCTGGCTTGGGGGCGGGGCTGCGGAGTGCCCCCAGAGCTGCCCCCGCCTCCGCCAAGGCCAACACGCCGCCCCTCCAGTCGGCCGTAGCTCCGTCCACGCTGCCCCGCCAGCAGCAGCGCGCCCTCCACCCCTCGCGCCAGCGGCGGCCCGAGGGCCCGCGGCGAGCGGGGGGCCCACGGGCACTCCAAAATACGAATCCACTCCTGCACCTTCGTCGGTAGCATCGGCATCCGCAACGCATTGCGACGGACCCCTGCCCCTCGCGCAATTCGCCGCGCGGGGGCACCTGGGGGCCGGGCCCGGCAAATCCCGCGGCGACGCAGCCTGGCCCCGCGCGGCTCTACCCCGCGCGTGCCCCTGGGGACCAGGGCTTGCGCTCCAACGCCCGTGCCGCTCGTCTCGAACACAATATCGTGCTCGTTGGCGTCCTGATCCAGCACGTCGTCGCGTGATACTTCGTTGGCGTCCATGGTCTGCGCTGTTCGTCCCCAGCCTGCTGGATCAAAACCTGATGGGGATGCCGGAATATGTGTCCCGCTCGTCGCCGAAGCCGAATGGGGCGGGGTCGCATGATCCGTCGTCTCTCCCTTCATATCTGCACTCAGGGATGCGTGAATCGGACCGTCGCTCACACCAGTCGCATGTACTCCATTCGCTTGGATCTGGCCGTTATGTAGGGCCCTGTCCACTGGGTGCGGTACTAGTTCGTCTCGTTCAGGGATGCGAACAAGGGCTGGGGCTGCCAGAAATCCGCCTTCGGCCCCGGGTCGGGCCAGGAATTGTTGCCATTGAGCCGCACTCGGTCGGGGACTCGGGAGGACGCCGCAGCGCCGCTTGCGAGCTCGAATTTTGCGTCGCAACATACCTTTGCTACTGCGGTGGCATTGGGCTAGTGGTCGATCTCGCCAGGCGCCCCACATATCGTCGCATTGCGATGGCCTGCGCGTCTTACATTTGAGCCGGATGTGCCCATAGTTCTGCTCGTTGTCGAAGTTGGCGGAGCTTCTCTTCGCGAGCTTCTTAGTACCAGTGTGAGCGCTTGACGTCGACTGAGAAGTGCTCCAGAGCTGCGTCGCGGAAGCACTGCATTGTGAGGCCCCAGTGGTAGGTACCATCTTCTTTGTCCAAGTACGAGTCCAGCAGCTCGGCGTGCATCGTCAGTTGGTGCTCAAAGCTAGTCAAGAACTCTTCTCGCTTACGTCTTTCTTTTAGGCCCATTGCGATGGTCTCCGTGTCGAGGAACTTGTGTGCTTTGCCCTCTGTGTGGCGTGATGGGGGACGCCCACTTTCACTATCGACGGCGCGTGATCCTTGAGATTCCGGCTGAGCTGCAGGGCGTGTGCTGATGTGTTCCGCACTCGGCACTGCTGGATGCGAGAGACCAAGCCGCTTGCCGTACAACTAGAATCCGTAAGTGAAAGGCGTCGGCCGTCACAATTGGCTGTGTCGTAATACGTGTTGGCGACGGCCATGTATGCATTGAGCAGACTATTGTGGTGCAGTTTTGCTGCGTCTCCTCCCCGTCCTGTCGGGAAAGGCCCCACCGTCTCGTCGCCGTCCTCTCCGTTCTGAAATCGATCGTTCACGTCCATCATGAGTATCTGGTTGAATCGCGGTGGTGTAACGACGACATCGTCCTTGACGTGTTTGGCCACTTTGTTCATCGTGGACCTCTATTGTGGTACCTTCTTCTTGTCCCATGGCACGGGTGGCGAGTATGCTACCATGATCTTCAACTTGGCCGCGCCCTGCTCGATCGTGACGGTTCCTCCTCTTCCGTAAATGTCCTGCGGCAGCCACGTGATATCCTTGATGTGTCTCGCCTTGAAACTGGAGCCCAATAGTATCGCATAACCCACTGGATGGTTGATGTGTGGGCTCCAATATCCGTATCCAAAAGGGACGGCCATGTGGTGCTCAAACTGCTGGGTGTGGTGTGGGCTGGCGGTGTGCTTCGGGATCTTTGTGCCAGGGTATGCAACGATCTGCGCCTGTCGCAGCTCTGCGCTGACCTCTTCCCCACGTGCGCCCATCCTCCTCCGCCTCCGCCTCCTCTTCTGAACTTCTCCTCCCCCGCCTCCTCCTCATCCTCCGCCTCCCCCCCAACTCCCCCCTGCTCTCCCCTCATCCCCCCTCTTCTTCCGCCTCCCCCTCCCCCCTCCCTGTCTTCTCCCGCCTCATCTCCCCTCCTGCTCCCACTCAGCCACCTCATCCCTTCCCTCCCAACAAACTCTCCCTCCCTCCCATCCCCCTGGGACCCTGAGCGCGAGGCGCCGCGCGCCTCTGGTTGCCCTCATCAGGGCAGCGCTCCGGCACGGGCCTCGGGCTCGCAGGGGTCGCGCTCGCGCGCGTCGGGGGCGGGAGAAGGGCCCCCCCACTGCCCTCCTCTCTGCTAAATCCTCCCTCCAGCATCCCCCTCCCTCCTCTCTCCTCCGTCCTCCCTCCTCCCTCCTCCCTCCTCCTCCTCCCTTCTCCTCCTCCTCCTCCTCCTCCTCCTCCTCCTGCTCCTCCTCCTCCTCCTCCTGACAGGAAGTCCTTAGAGGAGAGCTCACGGCACTGCATCTTGCGATATGGACCACGTCACGATACCTCACATACACCACTGATTGTGAAACGGTGGCGATGGGGTGGCATGAAAAAATATTCGAACATCCTTTTGGCCTAGATGCAGACTTGTGGCAACATATTGCAGACATCATGAAGGAACGTACAGTTGGCGACATTGTGGTCCTATGGACCAATTCGCATATGGGTACCGAGGAGATTGTAAGTGGGAAGGGAGTGCGCATACTTGTTGTTGGCAACATGCTGGCTGATGAATTTGCAGGCTTTGCCGCCGAGAATGCCCGCCTCCCCGTGAGCGTCAGAACCGCAGCTTGACCCATGAAAGACGCGCGTTCTTGGTCAGAATGAGATTGTTGAGAGCTGCCAGCTACCTTGGACAACATGCAAACAACTCAGGAGGCTGAGCGTGAGGTGAAGCGGAAATCCCGTGAGGCCCCTCCCCTCCCCTGGCCCTCCAATCCCGACACAGGCTGGCAACATGCCACAGGAAATGCCTTCGATGTTTCGGCTCAGCGAGTGCTGACACTGTTGGAAAGTTTTGGGCGATTGAGTGCATTCTTCTGCATAATGTAGGCGGGGTCACAATTTCACCTTGTAAGGAGGCGAGGGAACTCATAGCGGGGAGGCTGGGCACACACTACACACACCTTGAATGTACACTCGTTCCTTCAGGTATGGTGTTGTACTGTGTGCGGCGCCATCGCTGGTAGGGCGATTCGCTCTTTACAAGCGCACTGCAAGCTTAGAATGACCAAGCACGGAGGTGAGCATCTTGACAGGATTCGTCGGGGGTTACAGCACACGGTCCTGAGCCGAGCCGAGCAATCGGCTCGCTCGAGTGTTCCTTCCAGGCCAGGCTAAGTCAAACAAAACTTGCACCGCAACGGGGTCCACTGCACTCCACTGCACTCCACTCCACTCCACTCCACTCCACGCCACGCCACGCCACGCCACGCCACTCCACTCCACTCCACTCCACTCCACTCCACTCCACTCCACTCCACACCACACCACACCACACCACTCCACTCCTCCTCCTCCTCCTCCTCCTCGCCCCTGCTTCTCACCCCCCACCTCCCTCCTCCTGCTCCTATTCCTCCTCCTCATCATCATCCTCCCTCCTCCTCCTCCTCCTCCTCCTCCTCCTCCTCCATCTCCTCCTCCTCCTCCTCCTCCTTCTCCTCCTCCTCCCTCCTCCCTCCTCCCTCCTCCCTCCTCCTCCCTCCTCCCTCCTCCCTCCTCCTCCTCCTCCTCCTCCTCCTCCTCCTCCTCCTCCTCCTCCTCCTCCTCCTCCTCCTCCTCCGTCTCCTTCTGCTCCTGCTCCTGCTCCTCCTCCTCCTCCGTCCTCCCTCCTCCCTCCTCCCTCCTTCCCTCTCCCTCCTCCCTCCTCCTCCTCCTCCTCCTCCCTCCTCCCTCCTCCTCCTCCCTCCTCCCTCCTCCCTCCTCCCTCCTCCTCCTCCTCCCTCCTCCCTCCTCCTCCTCCCTCCTCCCTCCTCCCTCCTCCCTCCTCCCTCCTCCTCCCTCCTCCCTCCTCCCTCCTCCCTCCTCCCTCCTCCCTCCTCCTCCTCCCTCCTCCCTCCTCCTCCTCCCTCCTCCCTCCTCCCTCCTCCCTCCTCCTCCTCCTCCTCCTCTCTCCTTCCTCCTCCTCCCTTCCTTCCTTCCTTCCTTCTTCCTCCTCCTCCTCCTCCTCCTCCTCCACCTCCTCCTCCTCCTCACTCCTCACTCACTCCTCATTCCTCACTCCTCACTCCTCACTCCTCACTTCTCACTCCTCCCTCCTCCTCTTCTTCCTCCTCTTCTTCCTCCTTCTCTTCCCTCCCCCTTCCGTCCTCATCGCTCCTGCTCCTGCTCCTGCCCATGCATCCTTCTCCCTCCTCCTCCTCCTCCTCCTCCTCCTCCTCCTCCTCCTCCTTATCCCTCCCTTCTCACCCCTCCCTCCTCTTTCAATACCCATGCCCACACGCTCCCGAGAGCGCAGCAGCGCGCGCAAGGAGGATGAGGTGGAGCAGAAACAAGAGGACTAATACTGATAATCGTAATGATAAGCCCAGTGAAAACATAAACGTAGGACCCAAGGCTTGCGGATAAGAGGGGGGGCGGCAAGTACTGCCCTGTGTATTGCCCCCACGTGTTGCTTACTTGTTTTGTCCCCGTGTGTTTCCCAAGTACGGCAACCATGTCTCCCCAAGTATTGCCCCCATGTATTGCCCCCATGTGTTGCACAAAAGTGCTGCCCCAAAAAGTTGCCCCCATGTGTTGCCCTCCCCCACGTACTGCTCACATATATTGCCCCGAAGTATTGCCCTCATGTATCGCAACCATGTATCGTTTCAAACGAATTGCGGGGGCGTGCAAACATGGATTAGCGATCCATGGGTTTGGCGCGCCGTCGCTAAATCCATGGGTCAGGGGAGGTGCCCTCCCCAAAATGCGGCCGGTACCGCCTCGTTCGGCGGCGGAAATCCGCGATTTCCGACGGAAACGGGACCCGTCGCTAACCCACGCCCCATTGATCCATGTTTGCGATCGCCTGAGCATTGCCCCCAACTGTCGCCCCCAGAGACCGAGCCTTCCTCCAGCCACGCGCGCGCATGGAAGAAATCCAAACAAGCCTTTAGGGCGTGATAGGGAGTGGGAAGTTCCTCTTCCAACCCCTCTTCCCCTTCGGAGAGGATCGCATCACTGTTCCTTATTAACATACACCCCCTCCCGCACCCGACTGGCGGCCAACCCGAAACCATGCCGACCCAATGCGGGCCCACCCCCACCATCCCTGTCAAAAAACAATTCAAATCGCACTCTGCCTCCACATTTGGAGCATGCGCGGCCAACCCGATGCGGCCTCCCCCACCATCCCTGTCAAAAGGCATTGCAAAGTACACTTTGGAACAAAGTCTTGAGTCATGTTTGTGAGGCCCGTGAGCACTTCGTATTGTTTTTGATAAGGACGGCGGGGGTGTCAGCATATTCCCTGCTGCGCGCAGGGCTACCACTCCTGACAAAAAGAAACAATACAGCATGTACCTCGCGGCGAAATCTGAATCATGCGCGGCCATCCCGCGATCACTGTCAAGCGGTTTTTGACAGGGACGGCGGGGGTGGTGGCGCGTGGCCTGGTGTGCGCAGGCCCACCATACACAATGATGGGCATTGCTTTTCGACAAGGATGGCGGGGGCCGACATGTTTCCAGATGTGTGCTGTCACGTGCGCAGGCGCATCTGACGCACTCTGCACGTGCCCCGAACGTTGCGCACCCGGCGCGGCTGGAGTGTGCGGCACAACTGGCGCACTCGGAGCACTTGGCGCATCTGGCGCAGCAGGCGTGCCTGCCACGCTCGGGCTCCAGGGGTGCCTGGCGAGCGTGGCGCCCCTGGCACGCGCGCCAGGCACCTAAGCGTCGCGCACCTGGGGTCGGCTTTGCTTCCCAGTAGCTGTCCATCCAAAGACTACCGCTGAACATGCTCAGGCTCGGGTGTTACTTACGTGTTGGGAGGGCGGGTGAGAGTGAGCTAGACGGCTTGCGGGCGGGTGGGTAGCTTCATCCCTCCCCCTACCCCCTCCCCCCGAACCTGGACGGAGAGGTCGCGGGTCGTTGGAGCGCCCAAGACGGCCCAAGATCGCTCCAAGAGGGCTTTCGAAAGCCCAAGATGATCTCCGAGAGGGCCCAAGATACTCCAAGATAGCTCAAGATGAGTTCCAACGTGCTCCTAAGAGACCCCAAGACCAGTCCAAGACGGGTCCAAATGGCCTCCGAGCCTCCCAAGGAGGCCCCCAAGAGAACAAAACCCGTTAATAACATACAGACAAGCAATGGCGTTAGCCCTCTCGCCCCTTCGCTTCCGATGGGCTCCCGAGGCCTCAAGATTGCTCCAAGAGGGCCCAAGATGACCCCAAGAGGGGCCCAGGATGGGACCCAAAGCGCCGAAGAGCGACCCAAGAACGCCCCAGGAGGGCCCCAAGAGGCGACGTTGGGGGTTCCAGAGGGGTGACGCGAATGAAGTACATCCCTCGTCGATCAAGAAAAACATTGAAACACAATTGGTTTGACAGATATTGGCTTTTCGGGAGTACCCGTCGGAGACTTTTGGCCCATGGGAGCTCCAAGGTGGCCCAGGACTCTTTAAGATGGCCCCCAAGATGCAGCAATGTGGTCCAAACTGGCCCATGATGGCTTCCAAGATACATCCAAGAGGCCCCATGGCTGCCCCAAGGCGGGTCCAAGTGGCCACGGAGACGCCCAAGGAAGCCCCCAAGAGGCCAACATCAGTCCCAAACCGAAGGACATCAATGATGTCGGCCGTCTCGCCCTTTCGCTTCCGATGGGCTTCCGAAGCCTCAGAATGTCTCCGGAATGATTCAATCAGAAGGGCCCCGAGATGGCCCAAGACGGCCCCCAAAGCGCCCAAGAGAGCCCCAACAACCCCGAAAGAGGGCCCTAAGAGGCGACGTTGGGGGCTCCAGAGGGGGGGCGCGAAATGGAACCCAACCGTATTCGATCGATGTCCTCCAAAAGGTTCCCAAGAAGACATCCAAGGCCCCCAAGAGAGCCCCACGGGGGCCCCAAGATGGCCCCAAGAGGCGCCCAAGCGGCCCCAAGAGGCTTCCATGGCGCCACCCAAGAGGCTCCCAAGCGGCCCCCAGGAGGCCCCACGAGGCCCCACATCCCTGATCAGCGCAACTCACCTGGACATCGCTGGTGGATGGGCTGGTGGACTTTTTCTCGCAACCGCAGGCGAGGGCGCCAGCGGCGAGTGAGGTCCGAGCGGGCCGCGCAAAAGCCGAATTGCCTAACGCCGACGGGCCGGGCTGGTGGGGTTACTTTTTTAGTCAGCGACCGCAGGCGAGCGCGCCAGCGGCGAGTCCAGTCAAAGCGGGGCACGAAGTCTGGTGGGGTTATTTTTTTTTACAGCCGCAGGCGGAAGCGCCAGCGGCAGGCGGTCACGGTGACTGGTGGGGTTACGCGAAGCATCAAAGTTAAGAAGGCCGTTCGGGTCGGGCTCCCTCATTGTGATGGTATGAATAACCAACACGTCAAGAAAAAGGTGGAACGATTAAGAATAAGACGCAGAAAAGATATGAGAGAACGACAGCGACGACGAGCAAATCATTGAGAACAACTGAACTTCGGGCAACACGGTACTCATAGCAAGAAAGTCGTGCGCACATGTGACACATCTATGCCCGTCGTGTCCTCTCGCCCTGGGCTATGCGCTGTACAGGCATGGCGCATGACGATGAGGAGCACGAGGAGGAGGTTCGCGCAGGATGGGGCGGGAGGAAGAAGGGGAGGAGCAACAGGAAAAAAAGGACGCTGAGGAGGAGAAGGACCGACGAAAAGGCCAGGCCAGGCCGGCGGGAGGAACGAGTCCGACACCGCTGCCACACGCACCAGCGCGAGCTGTCCAAGAGTCCCCCTACGCCACCCTGCCGAAGCCCACGGTTGGCAGGATGGAGGGCCCACTCGACGTCCGGATGGAGCGCAGACGGCATCGACGCTACCTGTTCCTGCGCAGGATGAAGGGCAGCGTCTTTCCAAAACGGATCTCTCACCTGAATTTCAAACCCATGGGGAAGTCGTCTGTTCAGGGGATCATTCGCGCAGTGAGAAAGGATGATTGCACGGACGTGTGAGGAGGGGACTCGGGACGGGATGGTGCATCTTCAGCCACCGGTGATACATATTGAGTTTACGCTGGTCCCTTCTCATCCTCATGTTCGTCCTGCCCCATGGCCTATCATTCCGTCTTGCCACAACCGCAGTACGCTTGTCGCTGCTGCACTCCTCATATGTGCAACCGAGAACCGACCTAGAAGGGACTTAATTCTGCACGCGGAATACTCATCCAATGTGCTTGCCCAAGCTCTTTCGACATCGTCTTTAGACCTCGGGGCGCTGCCCAATATCCTGCAGGAGCTCTGCCGTTTTTGACATGTGATTGACAGCAGTCGCTCGGGTGCGGGCCATACCATTTCCCAAATCGAGCTCGGGCGGGGGATCCCCCCATCCTTCGTCATCCCAAGCGCACCTGCAACAGAGAAGCAGGCAAAGGCCGCACACAGGCCGCACAGGGTGACAAAGCGCACGCATGTATGCATTTAGGGGGAGGCGTGGCCCGACATCGGACAGGGACAACATCGGACAGGGACAACATCGGACAGGGACTCTGAGATCCGGCAGTTCTGGAGGCTGTATCGGGCGCCGCGGAACGCTCCAAAACGCTCTGAGACCGCTATGGGATATTCTGGAACGATTTTTCCACATGTCCCAGCCCCGTCCGAGACCCACTGCCCCACTACTACTACTACTACTACTACTACTACTACTACTACTACTACTACTACTACTACTACTACTACTACTACTACTACTACTACACTACTACTACTACTACTACTACTACTACTACTACTACTACTACTACTACTACTACTACTACTACTACTACTACTACTACTACTACTACTACTACTACTACTACTACTACTACTACCTACTGCTACTACTACTACTACTACTACTACTACTACTACTACTACTACTACTACTACTACTACGACTACGACTACTACTACTACTACTACTACTACTACTACTACTACTACTACTACTACTACGACTACGACTACTACTACTACTACTACTAACTACTACTACTACTACTACTACTACTAGTCCTACTACTACCACTACTACTACCACTACTACTACTACTACTACTACTACTACTACTACTACTGCTACTACTACTACTACTACTGCTGCTGCTGCTGCTGCTGCTGCTACTACTACCTACTACTACTACTACTACTACTACTACTACTACTACTACTACTACGACTACGACTACTACTACTACTACTACTACTACTACTACTACTACTACTACTACTACTACTACTACTACTACTACTACTACTACTACTACTACTACTACTACTACTACTACTACTACTACTACTACTACTACTACTACTACTACTACTACTACTACTACTCTACTACTACTACTACTACTACTACTACTACTACTACTACTACTACTACTACTACTACTACTACTACTACTACTACTACTACTACTACTACTACTACTACTACTACTACTACTACTACTACTACTACTACTACTACTACTACTACTACTACTACTACTACTACTACTACTACTACTACTACTACTACTACTACTACACGCAGGGCACGTGCATGCCGATTTGCCTTGTCGCCCCTATCTCCCAGCTCCCGCCCTCTTGGCCGGTCGGCTCCCGAGCCTGCTCCCATGTCATGGAACTCGAGCCACGCAGGTCCCAAACAGCCAAAGCACCCTCGCACATGAATGCAAGCCCCCGGGTCCGCGAGACCACCCCTCGCCCACACCTCTGGAAAACTTCCTCGCAGGGTGGATTCGCCTGGCTCCACCCTGGCGAATTGCCCCCCGGACCCCTCCGAGATCGCGTTCGGGTTAGAACCTCGAGGCAAATCCAGCCGTGGCGACGAGGACGCCCGAGAAGGCACAGAAAGGCCAAAAAAAATGCAAAACCTCGATCCACGATTGAATGGTGATTGATGGGCCAAAGTTTTTGATTATTCGATGACATATATGTATGTATATGCGTGCACATATGCCTACACACATACATGCGGACAGACATATATGCATGCATGCATACATGCATGAGTGCATGCACGCATGTATGGAATGCATGCGCGCATTACATATTTACACACATACATACATGCATGCATACAGACATACAGACACATAATCAAGCATACATGAACACAAACACACAAATACATACATACAACACATCACAACACAGTACACTACATTACATACATTACATGTTTACACAGCATTGCGTGCATACGCACATATATACATACATACAGACATACATACATACTTGCATGCGCACATCTACACATAAACACCTACATCCATCCACACATCGACACATACACATACGCACATACATGCACACATGCATGCATACATGCACATACATCAATCGATCCATACATCCAACTACCCTTTCCATACAAACATATATACATACAAACAAAAATACACACATACATACATACATACATGCATGCATGCACTACGGGCATGCACATACATACATACATGCGGTTCATACATACATAGAGTGGATACATACGTACTACATATATATACACACATACATTCCACACATACACACATACATACAAACTTTGTTGGTCTGAAGGGCGAGAGCGAGTCTCTTCCGGTAAAAGCTAGGCGGGCTACGCGCAGCTCTAATTGGGGAGACAGGGCACAGGCGGGCGGGGCCTCAGGCGGCCGGAGGGCGGGCCGGGGCGCAGGCGGCGCCGAGGAGCTCGCACAGGAAAAGGAGCGCCTTGGACAGGAGCCGGAGGCGAAGATCTGGAGGGTGAGCGGCCTGGTGTCGCCGTCATCGGTGCTCCGTAAACACCGCCCTCAAATGCAGCATAAGAGGACGTCGTACGCGACCAGGTCGACGTCCAGGGGAGGGATGTCCACCATGAAAACGATGAGCAACGTTGGGCCACCGGATGGTGAGGAGGGGGCCCAGGGGGCAAGGAGGACCACGAAAGCGATGTGCAGCGTTGTGCCACCAGGTGGTCAGAGGCGGCCTGGAGTGGTAGTCCAATCCACGTCCATGGAGCAGCCGACAAGAGGTGCGGCCAGGGACAGGGCCGCCCGTGTCCGGCTGGATGTCGGTGGAATGCAGGGAGGGAACCTGACCTGCACAGTCAGCGCGTGAAGACGGGCGGGTGCCACGCACGATGCGCTGACGTCCGCGTGGCCAAGGGCCGGGCCTGAGCCGCGCAGCGCCAAGGCGAGCGGGGCCGCCGAGGCGGCACGGTGCAGTGCCCAGCACCGGGCCGAAGCCGCGCTGGGCCGGGCGCCGCCGCCACGGGAGGGGGGGAAGCGAGCGGGGGGGGGCCGATCGAACAGGGGGGAGAGAGGCCCATCCTGCGCCAGCCGAAGTCGCGTCAGCCTGCACCGAGGGCGCGCACGTGGGGGGCGAGCACCCATGGTCACAGGTAGGACACAAGGTCCCACTGCAGGTAAAGACACGGCGTTCCACGCCAGTCGGCGACGCTCCAGTCCGCATCGCAGATGGGCACAGGGGGGCACCAAGTCCCAGATCCTTGAATACGGGAGAAGGGCTGGCTGGTGGCCTCTGCGGGCATTCTTTGAAGGCTGCAGGGACAGCGCCCAGAGGGCAGCCGGGAAGTGGGCCAGCCGCGGCCTGACCTCAGTCGGCCCCCACATCCGCGCACAGGGGACAACGGCTCCGATGGAAGGAAGGACCCCCCGATCCCTGGCGATCTCCAGGGGGGGGCAGGGGATGGAGGGCATCCCACCTTGCACCAGGGGGGCCCCGAGCGAGCGCACGTGAGTGCGGACAGGGAGCTATAAGAGGGATCCGCCCTGGGGTCAACCATCCAGTCCTTGCAAGGCATGCCGCGGTCTGCCAGCGCGGGCGGTGGAGACCATCCGGATCCGCTCCCAGCCCCCGCCCCCGACCCACCTCCGCGGCCTCAGTCCTGCCTGGCCTCCTTGGGGGAGCGGCCGGAGACGGCAGGGCGAGGGCGAAGGCGGCTGAGTCTGGACGGAGGAGTGGACGGGGAGCCCTGGAAACTTCTTCGCTCCTAGCTTCCATCAGGCGGGAGAACCCTGCGCCCCCTGAGATGGCGAGGGGCTGGGAAGATCTGGGGGTCCTCGACGCACACTTCCCCTCTAGGCAAGACCTGAACGGAAATCATGCACTCAGAGAAAATGCGCCGGGATGTCCAGAGCAGAGCCATCTTCGCACGGCTTCTCGCCATCATCACCTGTCTGGAGGGCGGGGGTAGCGCTACGAGACCCCAGGGGACTTCTTCTTCGTGAGGGGGGGGAAGAAAAGGAAAAGACGTGGTCCAGGTGGAATGGCAAGTAGCCGCGGCCCGTGGAACGCGGGCGCCACTGGGGCAGCGGGGCGCAGGCGGGGGGTAGAGGACGACGCGCGGCCCCCAGCCAGGTGAGAGAAGCGGGGCGGGGGTCGGGGGCGCAGGTGGTGGGGGCGAGGGGCTGGTTGTGTCGTGCTGCGGCAGGGCAAGGGGGGGTCAGGTCGACGGCTGGTCAGCGCCGCGGGCGTTTTTTCCAATCCAGGCGCCATGGTACCCGGAGCTGCGCGCCTGGTCCCCTTCGCGCCCGTTACCCCTAGCGACCTCCCTTTTCCTCTGTGCGTCCTGGTATAGCCTCTGCTCCCGCTCCCAGTCCACGTAGACGCCTGCGCTGTGGGGCCACTCCTCCACGCGATGGTTGTTGATGCTCATGTCATCCAGGAATTCGTCGATGATCCAACGTTGCCAGCGGCCCGGGTCGAAGGGGGCCTGGTCTTTGGATGCGCCTTTGCCCTGCCCCTTGCACATGCGCCTGCACCGCGAACGCCAGGCTGCGTTGAAGTGGTATCCCCCTTCCGTTTGCAGCCTCTGCAGGCGTGTGACTGCTGTCTCGTGTGGGAGGCGCTGCCAGCCAACGCGGAAGGTTGCCCGCGTCCGGCTGGCGTCGGCGTGGCGGCGATCGCCCCTGTGGTAAGAGTTGCGCGATTCTGGCTAGCGCCAGGGTGCGCTCCCTGCGCCCCTGCCAGTGTCGTGGTTCTGGTCCCAGTAGCGCTCCTTGGTTCTGTCCCAGTCCCTGGCGTCGTGTTTGCGCCACGGTGCCCCCGCTGCGCCCCGGTTGCGGTCGCGGTCGCGGTCGCGGTCGTGCTCTCCTGTGCGGGTCCGGTCGGCCTCTCTGGACTCGTGCCTCACCGCCGTCGCACACGGCTCCCAGGCGACTGGCCCCCGCACCCTGCCGCGCGAGCGCTCGAGCTGGCGTGCAGCAGGGAGGGGGGCGAGTGCAGGTCGTGGGCCCCCCGGGCCTTTGGACCGGTTCCGCGCGTGCAGTTTCCGGTCGTCGGCCGCGGCCTCTGGGCGCACGATCGGCTCGGCGGGTGCGTGGGCGGCCCTCTGGTCGGCACTGCATGGGTCGTGCTCGGGACTGCTGCGCCGCTCGTTCCGAGGACTCGACTTGGCCTGGTGCTCTTCGACTGTGTCCGAGTCTGAGGACGAGGAGACCAGATGGACTGCGCTTTGGGCCTCGGCGAGGCGCAGCTTCTGCTCTTGTGCCTGGTCGTCATTGGCAGTCGGGATCCTCCGCCTGAGGGGGCATGATGGGGCGCAGGTTCGATGGTGGGGTCCTGGGTGTCTGCCTGCGGCGAGTAGGGCTCGAGCTTGGGTCCGTCCTGCAGCCCCCCTGTGGGCGTCGCCTTATCTCCCCCAGTGGCGATGCCGAGCATGGGGCTGTCGCGGAGCACTGGTGCTTGCGTTCCGCGCACCTTGCCGCGGGCACTGTCCACAAAGACTGCTGCCCTGAGCGCTGCGTCTCCGCGGAGGACGTTTACGCGTGGCGCCCTGTCACCGACGCCCCATACATCCAGCCACTCGCTGCCGATCTGCACGAGTTGAATCCGCCCGCCCTGTTCGCGGGCCAAGACACTGAGGACAGGCACGAACGCTGCTCCACCAAAGGGCTGCGTCGACAGGGGCGCGGTGCAGTCCGCAATGCTGAACCACCTGGCGCGGGGGAGGGCATCACTCCTGATGGCCACGTAGCCGCCGCACTGGATGCCCGGGTTGTCCGTTGCAGTCGGGCCCAGGGGGCCCGCGATGGGCGTGTCCGGGACTCGACATTGCTGCCTTTCACGGCTGCCGTGCTCTGCGCACCTTCTGGGGGGTCCAGGTGTCGCGCCGACGGCTGGCGGCGCCCCGACAGACTTGGTAGCTGCGGGTCTTGTGGCAGGCTGGGCTGGGGCCGGCTCATCGCCACGCGGAGTGGGCGGGAGTGGATGGGGAAGGGGTGAATCGCCATCGTGAGTGGGCGGGATGGGTGTCGGGCAGGGTGTCGGGCGCCTTCCCTAGGTGGGTCTTGTTGACTGGGCTGGGCTGGGTGTCTGCTCGGGACGCGCGCCCGCTCGGGGGCTTGTGTGCTGCTGGGCCCCGCTGGCGGTCGCGCTTCCTGTGAGCGGCCGGGCGCAAGCCGCGGCGTCGGGATCCCGGGCGAGGGGTGGCAATGCAGTGGGGAGGCGGTCGTAGTAGCTGCGCTCTGCCTCGTCCCAGGCGGCCGCGCGTCGCGGCACCTCCTCTTGGTTGGGGCGTGCTGGGCCTCCTGACGATGAGGCGGGGATGCCCAGCAGTGCGGGGAAAGGTCTGGCTCCTGCTCTTGGGCATGCGTCGGGGCCGCGTCTGTCGAGTACCCGGCTCACTGCTGACGGGGCCATGTCCCATTGGTGGATCCGGCATTGCGCTTGGCCAAGAACATTTCCCTCATCAGCTGCACGGGTGGGGGCCCGTGGACCAGGTTGAAGCCGTCGCGGAGTCCTTCTGGATCCGCGGCGTGCCCATATATGCCAAGGTAGGCCTGCCCTGGCCCCCGCCTGTGCCCCGTGCAAGGAGGGGCAGCCGTCACATCGCCAGATGCCGACATTCTCCCTGTAGAAATGGGAGACCAGGCGGTCGTCGTTCGCGATGCTGGCTGAGGGGGTGGTTCCCACATTGAGGGGGTTCAGGTCGCCTTACAGCGGGGCCAGTAGCTGGTCCAGGAGCGTTAGGGCCGTGGGCGCGGACGTCGGACACAGCCCTGGAAGGGCGCGCGTTGCTCGGACAGGCATGTCGTCGGGGCGGTCGTTGATCCAGCTCTTGAAGTCCACGTCGTCTGGAATGGGTTGCCGTTCGGCCATTGCCTTCGTAGTCCAGCAACATATGCAAAGCCAGGTCAGGTCCTTCCCCTGGTAGTACTCCGTCAGCATGTTGACGTTAATGGTTGGGCAAATTCACTTGCTGACGTTGGCACCTCTATCGTGCTTGAAAGGGGCCGCGCAGGCACCCTTGGCAGTACAAATCAGCTTTGTACTGTTCCTTCCTCCACCTACTCTCGGCTGTCTAACCACGGGGGCCTTAGCGTCACTCCAGGGCGTGGCTCGAGCGGGGCGGGTGCGTCCAGGTGCAGGCGCGTGCATGAATATCCTCCACCTATCCAGGTGACGCCGCTTGCCTGTTTCGTCGGGTCGTCGGCGAGGCCGATGCCGGATCCAATCACGCGGACGTAGAGTGCACATATGGCGCGCTCGTGGACAGCCAAGGCCGACAGGTTGGCGGTGGACACGGTGCCCTCAACGACCGCGAGGGTAGCCTGGGGCGGGAATTTCTTAGCCACTAGGCCCTCCCAGGTCGTGGGGCAGTTCGCACTCCTGGCCAGGGGGTGATGGTGGGCGACCGTGACTAAGCGGGACACCGCCGTGATCAGGAACTCCAGTGCCGAGTGCAGCTGCTTGAAGTGTTTCCACTGGAGTCCGAACAATGCGCCCAACTGGCCACGAGCGGTCTTATCGCGCGGGCGGCACGGCTCGCACAAGCCGAGGATGGCCTCGATCACGTCCCCGATGCCCTCGGCGCCCCCGCGCGGGCACAGACAGGCGCGTGGCTCTCGCTGTGCAAGCAGGGACAGGGCGAGGAGGATCCTGGCCTGGATGCCGCCCAGGGTCGCGCCGGTAATGTCCAGTAGGCTGCTGAGAACTGCGGCCGGGCTTTCTTTCGGACCCATGTTACAGGAAGGCATGAAACACGGCCGTTGTGGGTGGCTCCTCGTGCTTTTGGCACCTGCAGGTAGATGGGCGCCAGCATTTGGGTCTGCGCCTGGGGGCGTCGGTGGGGATGCAGGTTTCCATGATATGCCACGCTGGCGGCATGTTCGGTCGGTCCCTTCTGGGCGGGATCAGGTTGGGGTCGAGTGTGCGCTGGTTGTCTTTGTCCGTGACTCCGAGTCCTATCGCCCGCGCGATGGTCGCGAAAACTGCAGCGTAGACCAGGTTGCCCGCGCCCAGTCCTACCAGCGCCGAGCAGCAGAAGAGGTACCCGTTCATGCTCCATCCCTTCCTGTCCCGAAGGCTGGGATCAGTAGGTTGGTCCGCGACGCCGCGCTGGTGCGGGCGTAGCCCGAGGCACCATAGCAGGCGCGGACCGAGTGCTGAGCAGCACAGTAGCCTCGTCGTTGCAACGTTGACGTCGTCCTCCAGGTCCTTCCAGCTGCGGTGGGCAGGAAGCGGTAGATCGGCGCGCGCCGAGAAGCCGGCCTGCTGCGCCTGCCGGGCCTTGATTACTTCCTTTTCCTTCCGTCTGCGTTCGGCCTCCGCCACGAGCCTGGCCGTCTCTTCAGGGTTGGCCGACCCGGGTATTTCGTCAAGGAAAACCATTGGGTCGGCCTTGGTCTGGCGCAGGCTTCCGTCTCGATTGACGCGGCATGCAAAGTCGAGGTCTGCCTTCCGGGCCCAGGTGCTCAGGTGATGGAGCAAAGCGTCCGTGGCCGCGCGGAGTGCGGAACATCCTTGCGTCGGCAGTCATGATAGGTGACACTGTGAACGCGTCAGCCCCGCGTTGATGCGGTGCCGGTCGTCGACGTGGCCCCAATTTAGCATGGATTTGGCCCGAGTGGTCGTGAGGATGACGAGGGAGGCCTCTTGCCCCTGGGCGGCGTCGATTGCGGTGGCGCGGATCGCCTCGCTCTCCAGGAGTTCTGGAAAGAGCTCTGCAATCCCGCCGAAGTGCTCACTCAGGCCGTTTGCCGCCGTGGCGCGATTGATCCATGCTCCTCCCGCGGGCCCCTTGGCGGCGTGAGAGGAGCTGGAGCTGCCCCGCCCTTGCTGTCGCATGGGGCTGGGGCCGTTCGTGTTCAGGTCCGTTCTGTCCCCTTGCGCCGCTCGCAAGCAACGCCTGATGTCGTAGAGCGCGCACGGGCGGCCAGCAAGTACGGGGGTCAGCTGGAGCTTGTACGCCGACTGTATGAGGATGGTGCTCTTGGTCCGTCTTACCCATGGTGCGAGGGCACTCACCAATGCAACCACTGTGCGCGCCTCGTGGATGTTTGCGCAGCCGTCCTGGACCTTGGACTGAACCTCTTGCGAGGGGATGTGGGCGAGCATGAAGCGATGCCGGTCGTGGCTGGTGCCGCTGCTCCCTTTCGGGGCCACGCGCGCTGCCTTGCTCCTGAATCCTCCTGTGGCGTCGATCAGGGAGTCGTCAGGCTCGCAGTTGCCGTCCTCGCTCTTCGCTGCTTCGTATTCTTGGTCGGACAGCGGTCGTGCGAATGGCCACTCCAGTCCTTCAGCGCATGGCCGCTGCAGCAAGGGGCCCAGGATGGCGGAGATCAGTCTGCCCCCGTAGAACGCGGGCGAGAGCCACGCGAGCAGGGGCGGATGGATCCGATAGCACTCCTCTGGCGTGACGTTGCACTCGGGGATGTCTCCTATGGCTGCTGCGTGCTTGGCGAGAACGGAAACATCTAGCCCCCATTGGAGTGCCTGCTGGGATTTGACCGTCGGGCACAGCTGCCGCTCGTCGCCGAAGCGAACCGTCCTGGCCCCGCATCTGACGGCGCGGTTCAGGGACATGCCGGCGATGGGCTCGGACGTTTGTCCTGCCTCGTCGAAAACGCACAGGAGGAACTTATTATCCCGGAAGTCGGCGCCCGCTTCGTGCGCGGCCAAGATAAGTTTTGCCTCGGTAGCGACTTCCGCGCGAAGCTTGCGGAACCAGCTCGCATGCCCCACGGTGACGTCGTCCTCCGATGCGTTGTACATGCTGGCGTACTTGGCTGCGGGGGTGGTCGTTCTGGCCACGCTGCCCTTAACCTTCTCCTCGTGTGCGAGGCGCATTGCCGTGCGCGGGAACAGGTCCTTGTTGTCTGGGTTCAGGCTCTTTCTGAATTTTCTGCAAGGTTGCCCATGGACCCGCCGGCGCCGCCAAAGCAGCCCACTCCGAACCCTGGGGGGAGGCAAGACATGTAGTCGTCCGCCACGCATGCCGCGACCTTGGTCTTCCCCAGTCCCAGGAGGTCCGTGGCAGAGGGTGAGGAGGGCGTTCTGCGTCGCCAGCACGCAGCGTCGCTGGGCGTCGTCAGCGCGGCGCAGGTTACAGATGCGCGTAAGTTGTTCCTCCTTAGGGGCCGGCGATAGTCGCTGGAAAACACTGCCTGGGGAATCCTCCGCCAGTTGCTGCGTCAGTGCAGGTGCGCCGGTACGCGGGTTGGCACGGGGTTGGTCGGGGTCACCGATAGTGCGCTCCAGCGTCAACGAGGCCTGCGCAAGCAGGAGATCTGCCGCTTCTCCCTGGGCTGGCACGGCCAGGGCTCCGGCCTTGTTGTCGTAGTCCTCGCGTCGAAAGACAAGCGTCCAAACGATGGGCGGGAGGGCGGTGCCCCAGAGAGCCGCCCTGTTGCATCCGATTGAAAAGAACTCCCGCATGGCCGCGTTGACCCCGTTGAATTGGGCCTTCCTCGTGGTGCGATCGGCCCTGTAGTACGCCTGGCCTCGGCAAGGCCTTGCAACTGCGTCAGCGGCGTCGTGGAAGGGGCCGTTTTTCTTGGCGTCGTAGTGGACTAGCGCGATTCCCGCGGGGCAGCTCCGATCTGCGCCTGGGACCCTGGCGCCGGGGGCGGGGGGCCAGACATGCGGCGAGGATTTGGAAATGAGAAAAGGGTTCGGGGCGCCTGCTGCCATGTCTCGCTCCGTCCATTCCACGGCCAAACCAGCAGGTAGTACTCGCTGTGGCCCTGCTGCTGCCCTTTGAATCGGTCTTGTAGGTGGTGCCTATCCAAGATTTCCTGGCACCGCTCGTCGGGCTGGGAACAGGTGATGATCTGCACGTCTAGGGCGCAGGTGGTCTTACTAGCGATGGCCTGCCGGGCCAAAGTGGAGCCGTCGTCGGGTGGCTCCACGTCTGCGTAGAACTCGGTGAAGAAGACCCCCCTTAGCTCCTGTCCGTGCAGCTGCATCCGCCGAGTCCAGTCACTGGGTAGTGGGACAGCCCCGGGGACCGGTCCTAGGCAGCGCCGCGCTGCCGAGCCGTATGGGACCATGTACCAGGGAGTGCTGCAGAGCTCCTCGGCGTTCCTGGCGAGCTGTATGCGACGCCCTTCGATGGTAGGTGCCCCAGGGGACGTGGGGGCCGGCATTCCGGCCGCGCGGGGCGCCGCGGGGCTGTCAGCGCGTCCCCCGCGCTGGTCAGGGTGGCCAGAGGTAGGTGTCCACGGGGGGGGTCAAGGGATGGCGGGCAGGGTCGACGGCGGGCGCCCAGGAGGGGGGGGCGGTGCGAAGGCGAGCTGCCCCGAGGCCGGGCTGGACGCACCCCTCATGGCCAGGGAGCTGGCCAATGCCTGCCCAGCGCTGTGGAGTAGCTGCTCCTGTGTATGCTGGGGGCGGCTAGTCTTGGTCCAGGGGAACTGTACCATGTCACTGCTGATCACCATCCCAAGCGTGGGTGAGTACCCAGGTCCGTCGTAGCACGTTGGAAATCCAATCAGTATCGCGTCCCAGCCATCCTCGTAGAGGCAGGGGTCGATGGGGGATTGTTCCCCGTCAAACTCCCAGTCCCAGCACCAGCCTGGGTATTGTGTCCTCGGAATCTCTGTTGTATCCACGCCCCTCGTCATGGCCCACAGGTCGCCTCCCTTTTATGAAACTTTGGGGGACAGGTAGCCCGTGGGGTGGGTAGCCGTCCATGTGTTTGGCGATATGGGTCTGCTTGCGCTGCCTCATGTGCTCAGTTGATGTGAAGTGCCCAGGTTCGTTGGCCGTTTTTGCCGCACTCGTCACATATCCAGCACCAATGTCCGCCGCCGCTGTCGTCGTCAATGTACGCCCACCTGACGCCGGGGGGCCTCGCGACACCTGAATGATGCGTCCTTCCTTGTCCTTGGGCGTGCGTGAGCGGCAAGGGGCAGCGCGCGGCCACCTGGCCAGGATTTTGGCCTTGTTCACCAGCGGGTGCAGGGGGGCAGAAGAAGCCCGACTGCCAGGTAGTTGCCGATCCTCCTTACATACACGCACACATGCATACACACATACAATGCATGCACCCATACATCTATACACATGCATTACACATACACACATACATACATACATGTATACATACATGCATGTATTACAACCGTTCACTCATACATACATACTTACTTACATACATACACACACATATACAAACAACATTTTTCACATACACTCATACACACATATACACACACATACACATGTACATTACATACAGGCAGTCATGCATAGTTACCCTGTAACGCCCCTCGCGGGGGTAGAAACCAACCGGGTGCAGTTTACTCCGTGGAGCGTCGTGGTGTATCCTCCTCCACTCGTGTGCTTGCGCCAGGCTTGCAGGTGGTCAGGAAAATGCCCCGAACATCGAAGATTACGTTATTAGAGGTTTCGTCTTCGAGTCCTTTCCCAGAGCCCCGACGTGGTGTCTGTTCATCGTGTCGGCGCCCTTGTTGTCGTGAAATTATCCTCGGGGGGCCTCTTTGTGACGCTCCCGAGAAAGGGGGGGAGGGAGGAGGGAGGAGGGAAGGAGGAGGGAGGAGGGAGGAGGACGGATGGGGAGGAGGCGAATCTCGCGCACGGCGCCATCGGAGCCATCAAGGCTACGGATGAGGTAGGAGGAGGAGGAAGAGGCGGAGGAGGAGGAAGAGGAGGAGGCGGAGGAGGAGAAAAAGGAGAAGGAGGAGGAAGAGGGGGAGGAAGGATTAAAAGCAGGACGGATGAGGAGAAGGATGACGACGACGAGCAGGAGGAGGAGAGGGAATGACGCCCGTCCTGGAGCCTCTTGGTGTCGCCTTGGCTCTCCTAGAGCGTGCTGGGGGTCCTGTGGCCTGTTTGGGCTCTTCGGGGCCTTTTGGGGCCTCTTGGAGCCTTCTGGGCCTTCTGAAGCTCCCTGAGTGTAATTCAAAATGGGTCCTCCAGGGGGCTCTTGAGATTTCGTGGGCTCTCCCGGGGCCGCCATGGGCCCTCCTGGAGCCTCCGTGGGCCCTCTCAGAACCCTCTCGCGGGGGCGGAATGATGAAAACAATTTCGGCCTTTCCGTTGAGAATGGGGGCGCGGTGCAGAGTGGGTCCTCCTGGGGCCCTCCCGAGATCTCCTCGGCACTCCCGAGGCCGCCATGGGCCCTCGTGGAGCCTCTGGGGGCCTCCAAGAAGCCTCTCACGGGAGCTGAAAAATGACGACAGTTTCACGGATGGGAGCCTTGCCGTTGAGAAGGGGAGCGCGGTGAAGGTAATAAAATGACGACCGTGTCGCACTTGAGGCCCCACATCGTCTTTGGGCACCTCGGGCGCGAATCCCCCTCCCGCATAGTACTGTGCGATTTCCCCTCCCCCCGCTGACCCGCCGGACCCCGGGAGGGTGATTTTTGTGGTTTTCGCTTGTAAGAAACACTTCCCCCCCCCTCTCGACGGTGACGGAGGGCAGGCGGCGGGGGGAGGCGGGTTGGCGGGGTGGCGGGTTGGCTGGGGTTGCGGGGTGGCTGGTTGGGCTGGTTGAGCCGGTTGAGTTGTTTGGGTGGCTGGTTGGTTGGGCTGGCTGGTTGGGCTGGCTAGGGCAATTGGTTTCGACATTACATACATACATACGTACATACATGCATACACGTATACATGCATACATACATACATACATACATACATGCCAGATATACATATGTACCATGTATTGATAGGTACATCTGAATATGAATAATTACCTTGTAAAGGTGTATGTAAACGCCGCCTGGGGGGCCTGTCTTTGGGCCTCCCGGGCCCCGAAAACATCCGCATCAGCTGACTCCTGCGGCCCTGGGACATGATTCCCCAGGCGGTAGACATGTGTAAGTTCACGGCCTCGCACTCTCCATGGCGACGGCGATCGCAGCTGGCCATGATGAAAACAAGGCAATAGTCACGAAAGGCGAGTGTATCCGTACCCGCGCCCTCGCGGTGTGGATTCAAGGACGCATTCCCGCGGATATGCGATCGCACAGATTCGTCCCGTGCGGGGCATCCGCGGGGTCGCGGCACAGGTAGGCGATCGACATCTTATCCACGCCCATGTTCACGCCAGAACTCCACGGGGGGCGGAGCGGGGGCATGGAACAAAAATCTATGCCTGTGGAGGCCAAGTGTTCTATCCATGCCCCGCAACCCCTGGCAGCCAGAGGGGGGGGCAGCGGCAGGGGTATGGATCGAATGACGATCCCCGACCAAGGGCCCCGCCCGCGAGGCCGTTGATACGGAGATCTGTTTTTCACCCACGAAGTGGCAAAGACGACGCCTGGCGCCCACCGGAAGGGGCGGCACTGCAGCGGCCGCGCGCACGGGCCCCCCAGGTGCGCGGGGGGCCGCGCATCGGGGCGGCGCTGGCTTGGGCCCGTGCGCGGCGCGGCCGGGCGCTCGCCGCAGAGTCTCGGGTCCGAGCTGCGGTCAGGCACCAACAGAAATGCTGTTGCGCAAATGGGGCACAGAGGCAGAAGGGAAGCGGAAGGAGCAGGGGAGGGAGGGGCCGCGCGCGGCCGAGAGCCCTCAGAGCAAGAAGCACTTCGGATTGTGCTGGAGCAGCCTCGACACCCCTCGGCCGCACGCCATGAGTGGCCCTGGGCGAGAGTGACCTCTGGTGCGCGGTTTGCCGATCGCTGCGCGCGATCCGAAAGTAGCTGCCTGCGTGCTTAGGCTCGTCCCCCCTCCCACCGCGCCCGCCCCCCCCCATCAGATCGGGCTTCCACTGACCCAGGTGAATGATGTTACGCGTTCCATCATGGACCCCTCGCCACTGGCCACGCATCTTGGCTCTGAGAACAGCCGAGAGACCCTGGCAACGGGCGCACATCCCGCCGCGGGCGTTGGGGCCCGACACAGTCTTTGGCGGTCCTCGGCGGTCTTTGGCGGTCTTTCGGCGGTCTTCGGCGGTCTTCGGCGGTTCTTCGGCGATCCTCGGCGGTCTTTCGGCTGTACTCGGCGGTCTTTCGGCGGTCTTCGGCGGTCTTCGCCGGTCTTTCGGCGGTCTTCGCCGGTCTGGGCGGCGGCCCGGCACGGTCGTCGGCGGTCATCGGTGTGAAAGCAGGATATTTCGCCTTGACAAGGTGTCCATGATCGAACGCGTGAACTGATGCACCCCCCGGTCAACCAGGCTGTGCAGGAACCTGTAGGATCCTGCAAGATCCTGTGCGCTAGTCCCGGTCAATGCATACCTGGCTTTGCAGGATCCTGCAAGATCCGGCGCTCTGGCTGGACCTCGTCTCCCGCAGCTCGCCCAAAACCCTCGCCCAAGAAGGCCACTCTGGCAAAGGGTCACTCTTCCGTGCAGCCGCCCGCCCCCTTCGCGAAGTCGCGCACGGAATGTTGTGAACTCACCGTTTGACGACTGTGCCGTCTTAATGCACAAACTTGCGATTCCGACGGCGCATCGCAAATGTTGAAGCTGCAGTCTACGGGGCAAACAAACCTACCTCGCTTTTGACCACCCTCGCTTCCAAGAGATACCAAACGATGCCAAACTACGGCCTGTACTGGTCAGGCCGCTTGACGAGGAGGCGCGTGGTATGACTTGGTTTTGCCTGGAAACGAAAGCGGGGTAGGTAATTCACGCTCTGACAGTCGGAATGTTGATTTGGCATTGTGCCTCTCCGAAGCATTTGTCAGGCTGCGAGGTGGGTCGTGGGGGGCGACGAGCGGAGAGGAACGAGGAGGCACGCTCGACGTCACCTGGCGGAACCAGGGAGGCCAACATCCAACTGGCGCAAAACATCCTTTAGCATCAGCGCTCCGAATGTTGAGTACTGCAGCTGCGTATAGCTGCGGCCGTCGGCGACAAACAGTTGGAGGAGCGCGGTGGTGGAGGGCGGAGAAGGTGCACCCTTACCCGTGCCCCTGCCGGCACAATTTCAAGAGCGGATTACCTCAGCGAGTATCACAAGCTTCAAACGCGAATCTCGTATATGTTAGCCAAGAGCCACTTTTGCTTAGGCCGCATCTCACAAGTTCCAGCCGCGAATCTCACTAGATCCATCTGCGACTTGCTGCGAAGCCTGACTGCTTGATTCCCTTTGGGAGCACGGAGGGGGAGGTGGCGGTTGGGTGGGTATGCCGGGGACGGTGGTCGGAGGAAGACAAGATCCGTTCGCGCCCCCAATTACGAGGGCGCCCAGACACATCTGCGCAGTGCCAGCTGAAGCCTGCAGCAAAACCAGAATGTGCATTTCCCTACCCTCGACGAGTACATTTCAAATGTCAGCCTTAATCGTTTTTGCTTCAGCCGGGAATTTGCCAAATTTCGGCCGCGAACATCACAAGCTTCACCCACGAACCGCACAGGATAGTTACTCATTCGTTCAATCATTATGATACGTCGCACACGTGATGTCGATATCGCGGCCCACTAAGCGGCATTCCCTCTGCGAGAGCCTTGATATAGGAGAAGGGTTGGGGATAGTGGAATTGGGGGGGGACAGGGGGGACCCTTGCTTTGTGCATACTCGAATACCCGCCTCTGGGCTCCATCTACTTCCAGCTCTCGTAGCGCTGCACAACGTTGTTGTTCGCCATGCTTCTCTGAAAGCACTCTTCTCTGCACAGGAGCAATGATGTGGTCATACGAACGCCACGGTCCCAGCTGACCCAAAATTGCCCAGCGTAGGAAGTGAAATGATCAGGAGGAAGAAGAGGACGACGAGGACGAGGAAAAGGAAAAAGACGAGGAGGACGAGGAGGAGGACCGTGAGGCGAATGAAGAGAGGGAAACTGAAGAAGATGATGACGATGTGCCACCGCGCTGCCCAGGGCCGACCTGGCGCCGCAGGCTCGCGCGCCGCGCCGGGGCGGGCGCGGAAGAGCACGAACAAAAAACATCTAAAAGCTCGGAGGGCAGCACCACGGGGGAAAGAGGCTCAGTCGGCGGCGAGCCCAGGGGGGCATTCAGAGGGGACGGGCCGTCTCAGGAGGCTCGGGCGACCTCGGGCCTTCCGCGGAGACACAAAAAACCTTCTGAGAAGGCGCGAAGGCTTCTGAGATGGCCCGCCGCTGTCTTAGAATCGAACACATCTACAACAACACACAGAAAAACTGCACCTTGTTGCGGGGGCCAGGGGTGGCAATCAAAATTAGATTTGGCGCGTCGGTCGGTCTGGGTGGACGGACACCGCCTCGCGACCTACAGTGGAAGGCGATGGTCGCGCCGACGACGTGGAGTGCCAAGCGTGGAAACGATCACCACGTTTCACGGCGAGGCTTGGCGGCAGCCGCGAGAACAATCATAACACGAACAAGCGCTTCACCCTCGGACGGGGGATCCGGCACGAGAAAAAACTCGAAAGCGCGGTTGATCGGGTCACGAATTTGCCGCTGGGACACAGGCGGGGGAGGCACGCGGGCCGCGAGAGGTCGAGGCCCCCAGGCATACGGCTGGCTTCGCTGGGCCAGGGGATGTGGGATGTCGGCGGGAAGCGGCGCAGGGGGCGGGGCCTCGGCGATGGGCAGCGCGGGCAGCCGATGCTTCGCGAAAAGCGGACACGCACAGAACGGCACTTAGCGGCCAGGGCGCGGTACACGTTGGGAGCGCGAGTGGCGGCGCCCGCCATGCACGCCGCCCCGCTGGCTAGGTGTAGTTCTATAAGTGCTCCGTTGTGCGAGGATGTCTCCGGCGAAACCAGCACGCACAGAACTACGCCTAGCGCCCGGCTGAGTGTAATTCTGAACGCGCTGGATGTGTCGCGCGGGGCGAGCACGTACAGACAGGCACCTGGCGAGAAGGATGGGGCACAGGTCGGCTGCGTAGTCGCGCCCCGCCCGTAGAGTCAGGAAGGCAAATGCCGCTGAACCCCCTAATTACCAGACTGCGGGCGGAGGTGTCTGAACGTCCCAAGGCTATCCGAAGGAATTCCAATTGCGGCCTCCGTCCACATCGCTCCCCCTATCAGAGCATCTCGCCTGGTCACTATGTTCCCTATTCCCGCCCGCTGCTTTGCCCTCCCCCTCCCCCGTTCTTCCTGTACCTGCCGCCCTCCATTTCCATGAACGTGTCCCAATTGCCCCTGGCCCCTGCGTGGCGGCAAACGCCCGCGCCCACACGCAGCTGAAAGACTCACTTTGCGTTCATCCTCCAATCCACTCGTGAGGCGCAAGACTTGATTCAACACTGACACTGGCAAGCGACGTCGAGGCCCCGGCAAATCCGACAGGCGCGATCGGCCCCCTCGAATGGCGGGCGAACCAATACGAAAGACGATGTCGCAAAAGTAAATTCGGAATTTGGGGATCGGCGCAAGAAGCTAATCCACTCGCCCGAAGTGTGGTTCTGTGCCTGTCCGAGTGAAGGCCTGCCCCCTCTCACTTCCCCCCTGGGCTCGCGGTCGACTCAGGAGGGGACGCAACGGCCCCCAATCGCACATTCCTCGCGTGCGGTGCAAAGTCAATATTGAGAGCCTATCGCCAATCTATCGGCCACGTACCGCCGATTCCAAGTCGATGCTTCCCTCCCTGAGCCGCCCCCCCCACGGTTCCCCCTCAGAAGCGCACGCCGGGCGGGGAAAGCTGCACTCTGGCGGAGGCAAAAGTCGGAGGCGGCCGGGAGTATAAACTAGTTGGGACCCTAGAAAATCTGTCAGGAGGGAGGGATGAGGCCAAATCCTCTCAAAATCGCTTCCCCGACCCCTCGGACCCCTCCCGGCCTCCCGGGGTCCAATTGGGTTTTTGTTTCACCCAGGATCCCTTTCTCGCGGTCCCAGTGCCCCAAAACCGCCCAGGGAGACCCAAAAAGCCAACAAAAACTTTCACGAATCCAGAATCTCGAACCTGCCCGCCCTTCCTGCTCGCCAGAACCAGTGCTGGGCCACCTCAGACCCCCAGGGGTGCGACGTTAGACGGGTAGCCTCATTGAGGACATGGGGCGATCGGAGCCCCCGTATAAATGTGCCCCCAGCCGAACGGAGCCCCGGTATTTCGACGTCGGCGCTGTTCGCAGGGGCGAGAGCGGGGAACACGATGGCCTGGGGCCCCCATGGGGCCCCAGATCTGCGTTCGCGTTCCCCCGAAACGCCGACCACGGAGTCGGATGAAATTTCGGCCCGCGACGACCTTGACGTCCGCCGATTCGCACGTTTTCAATCCGCGGTCCCAGAGGTCCCGACCCCTTCCCCTGGGGGCAGCCCGGATGAATTCTTGATGGTCCCAGGGCCTGGTGACGGGCCCCCGAGGGCCAAAGCCGAGGGAAAACGCCGAGATTGAAAAAAAAGTCCGATCATCGGAGATCTTGGCTGTCCGATGCTCCACGGACCTCTCCTGGGATGCCTTCTGCCTAGAATTTCGAGGAGAACCCAGCCGTGGCGACAAGGGCTCTCCAGGACGAGCAGCGGGATGGGTAGCTGTTCTTGGAGGCGGCCAAGGGGATCTGAACTAGCTGGGCAATCAGTCCCCCGACCCCTTCCAGGGTCCACCTGGTATAGTGCTTCACCCCGGATCCCCTTCTGACGGTCCCAGTCCCGAAACCGGCCCTGACCTCGCCCCCCGCCCTCCCTGCCGGCCAGAGCCAGTGCTGGGCCACCTCAGACCCGCAGCCAACTCCAACGCGGCGGCATCGATCCACGTCTGCCCCTCCTCTGCTGGCTGGTGCTCCCCGGCTGGGCCGTCCGCCCCTGCTGCCGCCGCCGAGGCCTCCCCGGACCGACCGCCCGGCTCGCGACGGGGGCGCACTCGCCCTGGCCGCCCGCCGCACTCCCCCGCCGCATCGGCACTCCGCGTGCGGCAGGCAGGGGCGTCAGCGTCACGAGGAGAGACCTTGATCGGCGGGGCGAGGCGGTCTTTGCCAGTCTTCGGCCTCTGGGAGCCCTCACCAGGGCCCTGAGGCCGTCAAAAGGCAACCAAGAACGATGAGAAGCTGGTCCTGGGGAAGGGGTCCAAACCTTTGGGAATCCACGTTGTGAAAAATCACGATGTCGGAACTCTGAGTCCGACAACAGATTGTCTTCAACGCGCGGCCCCTGAGGTCACAAACGTTCTCATGGATCCCAACCCTGATCAATTGTTGATGGACCCAGAGCCCAGAGAGGGGCCAAAAAATCCGAAATCAAGGAAACAAGGCCAGATTGACAAAAAACATGGATATCTGGGAACGGGGCAGGAACAGCTGGGGCTGAAAAATCGCGTCGCACCGACGATGCACGAGCGATGCATCGGCGACGTCGATCTGGACAACATCGAGTTCGGGATCGCACCACTCAGAGAATCGTTTAAGCTACCCCTATCCCCATGGCTGAGATGGTGGGGGTCTGGAAAAGAATGGGGCTGGGATGGGGGTCGGTGAAGCGATACTGACCATCAGCGCCGATGAATCGGCGACGCGGCGCGGTCCTCGGACCCCCACTGCTCTCTGGCCCCAATTATGGGCAGCCTGGGACACGCGAGGGGTGCGGCCCCCTGAAGAGGCAGGGGGCTTTCTCAAAAGGGATCTCGGAGGACCTTCTCGAAAGGGAGCCGGGGCTTCTAGGAATCGAGTAGGAGACCGACTACAGAATTGACAAACCCCACGAATGAGCTTGTCGCCGAACCTACAAAGAGTACTTAGAACATCAGTCGATCCACAAACATTCCCTGCGGTGGAAACAGGTCTGGGGAACATAAATTCTGTAGTCGATCTCCGAATAGAAAGAAAGCCTCGCAAAAGGCAGGAGGGCTTCCAAGAAGCCCCCTGCCGTCTTGGCAAGCCGCCCCCTTCGCGCCACCCCGTTCACAGAGCTCCGACGTCGCGGACTTTCACGCAAGGGACCCCCGAACTTCAGGCAAAGTCCCAGGGACCTTCCTTTGTTTTCGGGTACCTATAGGCAGCAGCCGCCACCACCGCTTCGAGCTTCTGGCTCCCGATCGGTGGCCGCGGCGGCGGCACGTGCACCCAGACGAAAACTGCGAGCTGCAGGGAAGGAGGGAAAAGGAAGAACGACAGGGGGACCAGCTCAGGGTGGGGGAAGCATCGAGGCTGAACCGGCGATGCACGGCGACAAGCCTCATGACTCCAGGGACAAAGAACTGCAGAGACATAAACTTTTGGAAGTGCGCGCGGACTTCTTGGATTCGCGCGGGGCCCCCCTCCCTGGCGCGCGGACCGCGCCAGGGGCGGCGCCTGAGGCGCCGCCAGGGGGGGCCCAAGCACCGATCCAAGAAATCAGCGCGAACCGTCGAGAGTTTATGCTTATGCCGTGGTTTCGGATCCCACACGACCCCACTCCTTCATGGCAGGGGAAGCTGCCCCCCCAGCTTGGAGCCCCAGGCGCCACTCAGTGATGTGGTCGGTTAACGCCCCCCGACTCAGGCTGGGCACATTCGCCCAGGCTGCCCGCGCGCGCGGGCTGGTCACTTCAGCTGGGCGGACGGGCCGTAGATGCCGGTGGCCTTGGAGTTGTCGTTGGGCTTGGGCAGGGTCAGGTACTTGCCTTCGGACGCCCGAATGGGGTGCGGAAAACATGTGTACGATGTCCAACAACAAATGTTGTCCAAACCAGACAGCGGCCGCTGTTTGGCAGGCGGCCTTCTGTCTCAAATGGACAACGTCAGCGGCGACACCCATAGCGAGTCCTGTTCAAAATGACCGGGAACTGCTGTCGGTCTTCGTACCCGTAATCCCACCGGCCCTTTAGGGGGTGAGGGGTTTAGAGCGCTTCCTCTTCCAACCCCCCGTCTTCCCCTCCGGGGAGGGGTGCCCCCTCCCCCTGGACCTGGACGGGGCGCCCCGCGAGGTGTCAGAGGGTCTTTCCTGGCGTCGGCGAAAAGACCAACAACATTAGTTTTAGCCATGGTTTGGAGCCCATTTTTGCTCCCTGGGGGGGAAGAAACCCGCCCGTCTTTGATCGAACTCCTCCAACATGGCCCAACATGGCCCCCAAGGCTCCCAAGAGGGTCCCGAGAGGGCCCCAAGAGGCGCCCAGGAGGTCCCAAGAGGCCCCAAGAAGCTCCCCCGAGGCCCCCAAGACGCCCCCAGAGGCCCACGGGACAGAAAAGAGACCCCCAACGGGGCCTGCAAAGAGGCTGTCAAAAGACGTCCGAAGAGACTCCAGGAAACATCCAAGAGGCCTCTGGCTTTCTGCTCGCCCTCCATCTCCTCCCCCTCCTCTTCCTCATCCGTGTATCCCTCCTCATCCCTCCTCAATCCCCCGTTCTCGAGGCCGGGGGATTGTAGAGTCGCTGTGGGTTCCAGACGAGTTTCTTACGATCTTTCACGTTGCTCCTCATCGTTACCCTTACCATTACCATTACCATTACCATTACCATTTCCATTACCATTACCTTTACCATTACCATTGCAACTACCACTACAACTACCACTACCACTACCATTACCATTACCTTCACCATTACCATTCCCATTCCCACTCCCATTCCCACTACCATTGCCATTGCCAGTACCAGTACAATTGCCATTGCCAGTCCATTCCCATTCCCATCCCCATTCCCATTCCCATTACCATTCCCAATACCATTACCATTACCTTTACCATTACCATTACCATTACCATTGCCATTACAATTGCCATTGCCATTGCCATTCCCATTGCCATTCCCAATACCTTTACCTTTACCGTTACCATTGCCATTACCATTACCATTACCATTACCATTGCCATTATCATTACCATTACCATTACCATTACCATTACCTTTACCTTTACCTTTACCTTTACCTTTCCCTTTACCTTTGCCTTTACCTGTACCCTTACCCGTATAATTACCATTGTCGTTAGCACTACCATTACCATTTCCATTCCAATTCCCATCCCCATTCTCATTCCCATTCACATTACCATTACCACTACCATTACCATTACCATTACCTTCGCCTTTATTTTTACCGTTACCTTTGCCATTACCATTACCATTACCATTGCCATTACAATTGCCATTGTCATTGCCATTGCCATTCCCATTGCCATTGCCATTGCCATTACCATTACCATTACCGTTGCCATTGCCATTGTATTGCCATTGCCAATCGCTACCCCGTTACCATTACCATTACCGTTACCATTACCATTACCAGGACCATTACCATTACCACTGTCATTACCATTGCCACTGCCATTTCCATTAGTCACTACCATTACCATTGCCATTACCCTTAGCATTACCAAAACCATTGCCATTACCATTACCATTACCATTACCATTACCATTACCATTACCATCACTGCTGCCATTACCATTACAATTCCCATTCCCAATCACCATTGCCATTACCATTACCGTTAGAAGTACCATTACCATTACCATTACCATCACCATTGCCATTCTCATTACTACTACCACTACCATTTCCATTCCCGTTCCCGTTCCAATTACCATTGCGATTCCCATTCCCATTCCCATTCCCATCCCCATTACCATTACCATTACCATGACCATCACCATTACCATTGCCATGGCCATTGCCATTGCCATTGCCGTTGCCGTTGCCATTCCCATTGCCATTGCCATTGCCACTACCATTACCATTACCGTTGCCATCGCCATTGTCATTGCCATTGCCAATCGCTACCCCGTTACTGTTGCCTTTACGATTACCGTTACCGTCACCATTACCATTCCCAAAACCATTACCGTTACCACTATCATTACCGGTACCATTTCCATTACCATTACCATTGCCATTCGCCACTACCATTACCATTGCCAGTACCATTACCATTCCCATTCCCATTCCAATTCCCAATACCATTACCATACCATTACCATTTCCATTACCACTGCCACTGCCATTACCATGACCATTACCATGAATATTACCATTACCATTACCTCCACCTTTACCTTGAACCTTACCCTTACCATTCCCATTTCCGTTACCACTACCATTTCCATTCCCGTTCCCGTTTCCATTCCCATTCACATTCCCATTCCCATTTCCATTCCCGTTCCGATTCAAATCACCATGACCATTACAATTACCATTACCATTACCATTACCATTACTATTGCCATTGCCATTGCCATTGCCATTGCCATTGCCACTCCCACTGCCATTGCCATTACCATTACCGTTGCCATTGTCATTGTCATTGTCATTGCCAGTCGCTACCCCGTTACCATTACCACCAACATTACCGTTACCATTACCAGTACCATTACCATTACCTCTGCCATTGGCATTACCATTGCCATTGCCATTAGCCACTACTATTACCATTGCCAATACCATTCCCATTTCCATTCCCATTCCCACTACCATTACCATTTCCATTACCATTACCATTAGCATTACCTTTACCTCTACCTTTACATTCACCCTTACCCTTATCATTCCCATTTGCGCTACCACTACCACTACCATTTCCATTTCCGTTCCCGTTCCCATTCTCATTCCCATTCACATTCCCATTCCCGTTCCCGTTCCCATTCCCATCACCATTACCATTACACTTACCATTATCGTTGCCGTTGCCATTGCCATGGCCATTACCATTGCCATTGCCAATCCAATTGCCATTGCCAGTGCCATTACAATTGCCATTGCCACTGTCAATCCCATTGCCATTACCATTACCGTTGCCATTGCCACTGCTATTGCCAGTGCCAATCGCTACCCCGTTATCATTACCATTACCGTTACCATTACCACTACCATTACCATTACCACTGTCATTACCATTACCATTACCATTGCCATTGCCATTAGCCACTACCATTACCATTGCCATTACCATTACCAGTACCATTACCATTACCGCTGCCATTATCATTACAATTCCAATTATCATGTCCATTCCCATCACCATTGCCATTACCATTACCGTTACCAGTACCATTGCCATTACCATAACCATTCCACTTACCATTGCCGTTGCCATTGCCATGGCCATTACCATTACCATTACCATTGCCATTACCATTACCATTACCATTGCAATTGTCAATCTCATTGCCATTGCCATTGCCATTACCATTACCGTTGCCATTGTCATTGTCATTGCCATTGCCAATCGCTACCCCGTTACCATGACCATTACCGTTACCATTACCACTACCATTACCATTACCATTACCACTGTCAGTATCATTACCATTACCATTGCCATTGCCATTCACATTAGCCACTACCATTACCATTGCCATTGCCATTACCATTACCATTACCATTACCATTGCCATTACCATTACCATTACCATTACCATTACCGCTGCCATTATCATTACAATTCCCATTACCATTCCCATTCCCATTCCCATTGCCATTACCATTACCGTTACCAGTACCATTACCATCACCATTACCAGTGCCATTACCATAACCACTACCACTATCATTTCCATTCCCATTCCCGTTCCCGTTTCCATTCCCATTCCCACTCCCCTTCCCATTCCCATTACCTTTACCAGTACCATTACCATTGCCATGGCCATTACCATTGCCATTGTCAATCCCATTGCCATTGTCATTACCATTACCATTACCGTTGCCATTGCCATTGTCATTGCCATTGCCAATTGCTACCCCGTTACCGCTATCATTACCGTTACCATTACCATTACCATTACCAGTACCATTACCACTGTCATTGCCATTACCATTACCATTGCCATTGCCTTTGTCATTACCATTGCCATTGCCATTCGAGGGTTCCAGTAGGAATCATTCAGTGGAGGGTTTCAGTAGGAATCCAGATGTGGAGGAGTTCAGTAGGAATCATTCAGTGGAGGGTTTCGATAGGAACCCTTCTGTCAAGGATTTCACTGTGAATCCTTCTTGTGGGGGCGTTCAATAGAAATCCTTCTAGGGGGGAGGGCAGATGTGGCCACGTCGCATTCCTTTTTTTCGCCGCCGACCACCACCCCCCAAACAAAAAAAAATGATTTTGTTTGGGGGGGGACACCAGGAGAAAAAAAGAAACAGTCGCGAACTCAGCGCGAAAGCCTCGCGCGCGCGCTTTTGAACCCCTGCGACTCCTCAATCCCCCGTTCTCCCCTCCTCCCCACCTCCTCCTCTTCCTCCTCCTCCTCCTCGTCCTCCTCCTCCTCCTGCCCGTAGCCATTTTGGCTCAACATGCTTAGTTCCACAAGGGAACACGTGGATACCGCTAAGCCGCGAAACGTCTTCAACCTTCCCCCTGGTCCGACCACCGATTACACCACAGTGCGCCCGACGACAATTTCAAACACACAATGTGAGGCGGTCCCTCAAAGAGTACTCACTGAAAGTAAATATTCTTCAAACGCAATAAGCGTTTCCATCACAAACAATGTGTTTCCATTGACTCGTAAAATGACAGCTTGCGTCCAAAATACTTGATGCTCCCACAATACGGAAGAGTCTGTAGATGCATGTCACTCACATCCGTGGAATTTCGCTCTATGTTCCCAATTGATTAGCTGAGGTTGCACAAAATCATTGTTTTCTCTGGATTGAGTTCCAGGCTCCTCCTTCCGGCTGCGTCCACCAGGCCGCACAGCACATGCCTGGTCGGGGCAACTCCCCTTGGCATCGTTTCTGGATGGGCTGGTGGGAATACGCAAAGCGTCTAAGTCTAGAATTACCCATTTCGATCGTATCGATTGCCGTTCAGCTTGCCAGTGTCGAACTCCTTCTCGACCTGTGCGGCGGAGACCCAGCCCGGGAGCTTGGTCCCAACGTACTTCTTCAGCCACGGCTTGCCCCAGTCGGCCTCGAACCAGGTCACGCCGCGCTCCTCCTTCTTGGGGTCGAGGCCGGACCATGCGGCCAGGCCTCGGAACCACGTGGTAGCCAGGCCTGTCGACTGGTCGATGTTGCCCATGTCCCAGCGCTCGTAGCCGTACCGGGCTTTCCAATACTTGTTCTCCTCGATCTTCGCGGGATCGGTGAGGTCTTCCGCCACGAGCTTCCTCTTCAGCTGGCGATTGGCCTCGTTGTTGCCAGTTCCGCCGAAGGCCTCCCCGACCCTGAACTTGACGGGACCGATGGCGTACATGAGGTTGTCGACCTCCTTGCCCTCCAGGAACTCCTGCCTCGTGGGCCGCATGCGGTAGCGGAGGCCCTGGGCGCCCTGCGAACGCTCGAAGCCGACCTCGCCAACCCAGTAGCCGTCCTGCGTCTGGAGGTCGCTAGTCCCGTCCTTCTTTTCGAGCATCCAGTCCAGGCGGTAGCCGTTCCTCTGAGTGAGGGCGCCCCTGGGAGCCTGAGGGGCAACGTTAGGGGGGGCGGCTCCGAGAGGGAAGCATCGACGTGGAATCGGCGGTACGTCGCCGATAGATCGGCGATAGGGGAACCACACGTTCCTGGGCGGGGTGGGCTTTCGGGCCCCTGTCGGCGATGAGTGGGCGAAGCGGGGTCAATGCATCCAGCCTGAGCCCATCCCCGTCCCCGTTGGTTTTCGGGCCATGCTTCGGCCCTCCACCAGCTTCTCGGAACGATCTGGGCACCCACTGACTGCACCGCTCTCGGCGAGGCGCGGCTGCTGGAGAGCATCCCGAGGCCGGACAACCGCCAAGGCCCGACGAGGACGCCCGACCAACATCGGACAGCGTTGCCCCCGAGGGCCGCGGCGCTGGAGCCCGTGAAGGCGGCGGGGGCCGAGCTCCAGGCGGCGAGCGCGGCCGCGAGAACCAGGGCTCCGCGCGCCGCCTTGCGCGAGTCGGACATGGCCTCGCTGGCAGGACACGCGCAGTGCGGTCGGTGGTGGTGCTCTCGGGGGGGGGGCCCTGAGCCACGCAGAGACGGAGGATCGGACAAGGATAATCGGACAAGGACAAGCATAAGATCGGACAAGGGGGAAGGACAAGGACAAAATTGGGCACGAGTAAATAGGGGATCTCTGAGACCTGGCGGCTCTGGAGGATGTATCGGGCGCGGCAGCCTTCTCAGAGCGTTTCCAGAAGGGCCAGAAGCGTTTCCTGGAGCCTGCGGCAGAAAAAGATCCACGGCGAAAAACTATTCACGTGGACGGAGCTGGAGGCCGAGAGCTCCAGAGGCCCGCGTCGTGCAAGAAGATCACAACGCCAGACGGCCAGGGACCACAGACACCGAAACTGGAAGGAAAACACCCAAATAGGCCCGTTCAGATAATCGGTCCCGCTTCTCTCGCACAGCATCCAGCTTCTCATTATCCTCCTGCTCCTCCTCCCCCTCTTCCTCCTTCCTCCTCCTCCTTTTCCTTCCTCCTCCTCCTCCTCCTCCTCCTCCTCCTCCTCCTCCTCCTCCTCCATCGCATGTTCCTCCTTTGTCTTCCACTTGCGCGTTCCGCCGCTGGGAAGCATGTTTGTTTCAGCTCCTCGCCCACACAACGTGACGATCAACAAGTAACAAGGACTCGCTATGCCGCAACCTCTGAGCAAGCATGGTGGGGGTCCCGCCTGCAATGGTGAACAAATGACTGCTTTATCTTCCGATCGGGCTGCAACCCGAGGGAATTTTGAACACGGATTCCGCTCGCATCAATCACGCTGAATTCGTTGCCCAAACTCGAAGCCGTAACATTGCCGACTTGGCTGCTTGGCACGCCGCAGCTTGCTCAAGTACGGTTCACACAATACTGTTCTTCCTTGAAGGTCCAGCAGGCATTACTGCCACTCGTTTTCCGCCTCCTGCTGTTCCTCCTCCATTCTCTTCCTAGCCATCGCCCTTCACTCGCCCCCCGCGCGTTTCCGAGATCACGTGAGAAAAATATCCAGGAGCTCCCCATCGCTCTCGGAAACCTTTCTGCAACGCTCCTTTGACACAAATGAGCTGCGGACGTCAAACGATATCGATAAGAACAGATACCACTGATTGTGCACGTGAAGGGAAACACCCCCTCTCGGACGCAGCGTACAGCGGGCCAAAGCCCCACTCCCGCGGCGTCAAGGCCGCGCGTGCCTGCAGGCCTCTCGCCCGCCAGGTCCGTGCACGGCCGACCACTCTCAATGCACATCGTCCGCAACTCCCGCCTCAGTGCGGGACATCTAGGTCCGTGGAAAAGAAAAGGAAAGAAAAGAAAACTCATGCATCTGCCTGGCGCCACACGCACGCCCTAGAGAGTGCGATGGAGCCGGCTGCCCTCGTCGCGCACCTTAAAGCCCATAGCCTCAAAATGCCGTCTCAGATGTGTCTGGTCCAGAGCCTTTGTGAACGCATCGGCCGGGTTCTGGAGTCCCGGCACGTGCTTGATCTCCACTTTGCCTGCCTTGACCTGATCCTGGAGCCACAAGAATCTCGTGTCGATGTGGCGGACAGCGCCAAGGCCCTGCCGCGTGGCGATGCCCTCGGCCGCCACGCTGTCGCTGCGCAGTAGTGGCATCTCTAGATGCTGCACGCCGAAGTCCTGGAGCATCGACTGGAGCCCCAGAGCGTGGCTCGCACCCTTCAGCATCGCGTAGTACTCGGACTCCCCTGAAGACAGCGCCACCGTGGTCTGCTGAGTGGAAGCATGCTTCACAAGATGGGAGCCGAGCATGAGCATCATGCCACTGCGTGATTTCCTGGTGGTAGCCTCGCCAGCCCAGTAAGCATCTACGAAGATCTCGATGCGCGTGGGGACCTCCTGCAGCCTGAACACCAGCGAGCCGGCCCTGGCCTGCTTGAGGTATCGCCCCAGGCGCTTCAGGTCCATCATGTCCGACTCTCGTGGCGTCTTCATCGATTTGGCCAGAGAAGACGCTATGTAGCTGAGGTCCGGCCTGTCCTGCCCGATGTAGCTCGCACGCATGACCAGCGAGCGGTAGAGCTTGGACTGTGCGTCATCTAGCGTCTGGGACTGCGAGGCTTCTATCATCTCGGTCACACTCTTCTTGACCGCAGGCGTCTGCACCGGCTTGGCGTCGCACAGGTGCAGGTCTCGAAGGATCATGTCAACGTGGCGGACGTCAGACTCGATGCGTGCTTCACCTGCGGCGGGATCCCAGATGAGCACGCGGTTCAGGTAGACCGTGCTCTGGACCCCTTCGGCCGCCGAGGAGAGGCGGCCCGTGACCTTGTAGTCATACTTCTTCAACAACTCGTCGAACCAGGCCTCGTCGTCTGCATGCATCAGCACGCCGAAGTCGTCGCCATGCACCTCGAGGGCGATGTCACGCCCTGGGTGCCACAGGATGGCGGGGCTCGACTTCCCCTGCAGGAACTCGACGGACTTGAGCAGCTCGACGTAGTCACCCTGCCAGACCTGGCTCGCACCCATCGTGCCGTACATCGTACGAAGGAGAAGTCCGACGAGTGGCTCCTCCTCGCCCTGGCGCTCCTCGGGCGGAAGCTCCACCCAGAGGCGCCTCTGCACGTGCCCGTAGAAGTGGGCACGCGACACGTCGTAGAACTTGTGCAGCACCTCGCGGGGCTCCGAGCTCTGGAGCTGCTCGAACGCCCTGCCGAGGAAAAGGCTGACCAGCGCCTTGAACGCCTCCAGCGGTGGCGTCCCCGAAAAGAGGTCCTGCTGCGGCGGCAGCAGCCCCTCGGCGCGCCGGCGAACCTTCATCTCCCGTGCCACGAGCCTCGAGCGGTACAGCGGTCGCTCGAGGTCCCCCTTGTTGGTGTCAATCCACCGCGTGTCGATGGCACGACCTCCTTCCGCCTCCATCTCGCGGCGTGGAACCTTCTTCCACACTCCGCGGCTGCGGCACCACTCCAGCTCCTCAGCCCTGGCCTCCTTCACCTTCAGCGGGTCGAGGAAACCCCCGCGGACATCGTCCACGAACGCCTCCGCCTCCTGGCCCATATCCTCGGCGTGAGGCGAGGGCCCGGCGGTGAAGCCCGCCAGGTCAGACAGCGATTCTCGAACTCGAAGTTCCCCCCTGAGGCCGCGAAGGATGGCTCTGACCAGGCGGGGTGGGTACACCTGCGCCTTTCGAGCCCTCCTGTCACCGATCAAGTGCACGTGCCGGTAGGGTTCGCCGCCGATGGACTGGCAGCGGCACTCCCCAGCAAGGATGTCGGCCAAGACCTGCGAGTTCGTCAGCCAGCCCGTCTCCTTGCGCACGAATGCCTCGCGCCCATCGGGCCCCCGAGCGTGGAGGCCCCAGCGGCGCATCGGGCCGCGCACAAAGTACACGCCCGGCAACTACTTGACCCTCTGGACGCACGGCCGCGACCAGGAGGATGCTCCCCAGGGGTGTTCACGCAGGAAAAGTGCTCCTCGCTGATGCCTGCTCTCGCACACCTTCATGGAGAACTCCAGGTGTGTCTCTCCCTCGAGGACCTCGGAAGCCACGATGCCCTCGTCCCGCTTGAAGTTGCTGAGCTGCCTGAGCTTGGAGAAGACCGTGCACGGCGGAGAGGTCACGGTGAGGAGTGGGTCCTCCTCCAGCAGCTTCTTCATGACTGCTCGGCGGTGGTCCTCGCGAAGCAAGTCCCAGCCGGTGTAGAGGTCCGCCGCGAGGCCTGCCGTCAGGCCCATGCCGAGCGCCTTCCCCTTGAAGCGCTCGGGCGAGTGACCTCCGCGAGGTCAACCCCGTTGATCTCGGTCAACAGCGCGGACACCTCCTTCAGCTCCTTGATCGACATGGCATTGTCGCCGATCAGGTCCGTGGCGCTCACCAGCGCCAGGATCTCCCTGTAGATCTTGCCCTTGACCTCGTCAAAGGCGCCGACGTCCATGGAGCTGCCAGCTCGTGCAGCTGGTCCTGCCAAGTCCTCCATGTCGCCACCTCCTCTAGCCCCCTCTGGGCTAGGCGCGGGCTGCACCAGCCCGGCGGACACTGCCGCGCTCGCCGGTCCAGCCGACGAGCTCGAGCCTCCGTCCACGATCATCTGCCCGTGGAGGTCCGGCTCGCTCCCGGCTCTCTTGAGCCCTCTTGGCCCGTCTCGCAACTGCGGCGGGCGGCGCTCCTCGGCGGACACGCTCGCAGCACGCTTCCTCGATGCTGCCGGTGGCGTCGCCGGGGCGCCCGCACGTGGGCCTGCCATGGCCACGTCCGCGCCGGGTCCTGCCGCGGCGCCTCCTCCGCCACTGGCCGCGGCGGCTCCTCCGCCGCTGGCTGCGGCTGCTCCAGGCTGGGGCGCCGGCTGCGCCGCGCTCTCCTCCGCCTGAGCCTCGCGAGCACTCGCCCTCAGGTGGTACTCCGCCAGTCTCCGCTGGCCTGCCGAGTCCTTCATCAGCTCGGCCTCGATGCGATCGCGGCACTCTTGGGAGTGCGCGACCCGCGCCGACCCCCTTGCCATGAGGTCCGCGCAGCCTGGACACCCCGGAGTAGCTCCGAAGCGTTCGATGTCCTTCTTGAGTACGTAGCGTCTCCTGACCACGGTGTCGTGGTCCTCCTGCGTGTCTCTGGTCACGGTGATCGGGCCCACGGGCTGCGCGAGCAACGCCGCGGGGGAAACCTCCCACGGCAGTCCAGCAAGCCTGCCCCACGACCAAGGTGCCTCCGGCGACCATGCCTGGGCTCGATGTAGGCGCTTGAAGCCCCGGGCCCGCACCACACCCGACTGCGTCATGACGAGCAGCGCGCCTGTCCGCGAGTGGTAGCCCACGAAGTGCCCCATGAGCATCTTGGGGGCCAGCGTGCTCCTCTCGTCTCCGACTCCGAGAGGTCGATAGTGCACCCTCTCGCCGAACTCCGCCGCGAACTTCCTCCAGGGGCGGCCACGCCTCCGCTGCTCGGCCGACATGCCGTCGACGCCGAGCCTGAACTTGGAGATGGAGTCCGCGGCAAACTGGGGCAGCCACCTGACGATGGGATGCCCGGGCGAGACCTCGAAGCCGAAGGACTTCTGCATGGGGAAGAAGTTCGCTCGGATGACCTTCTTCACCTCCTTCACACTGGCTTCGACCTCGCCGTTGCTCTTGCGCTCGCCCTTGGGCGACTCCTGCGGGATACACTCGACATGCTGGCCCACGCCAACCATCACTGCATTCTTGATCGCACAGATGCTCGCCTCGCCGTCGGACTTGAGCACGACGCGGCGGTGCCCGAGGTGCTTCAAGAAGCCCACGAGCCACTTGACCACGAAGTCGGACGCGGTCTTGTCCTTGACGGCGGTCGCCCCCTTCATGCCGCACTTGCGGTCCGTCACCACTAAGATGGGGATGGAGCCGTCGTCCTCCACGTCCTGGACCTTCTCCCCGATGAAGGCGAAGTCCATGCCGACGACCGGGTCGGCGTCATCACGATCCTCAGGTCGCCGGGCGCGCTGGGCGCCTAGGCCGGCTGCCCGCACGCACTCCTCGCACCACGAGCGGTAGACCGCGTGTCCAGATGCCAAGTGCTGCTCCCGCTCTGCCTGCGTCGGCGCCCTGCCACGGCGCGCGACTCGAGCGGGTGCCACCTCCGGCGCCTGCTGCTCCTCCTCCTGGCCCACGTCTAAGTCGGTGAGCGGCGCTGAGCCCGGGCTCCCAGCCACAGCGCCGCCTCCTCCCGGCCTTACGGCAGGGCCTGCCGGGGAGGGACTGACGACCCGCCGTCGACCGGGCACAGGTCCCAGCTCTCGCGGTGGTCGCCGAACGAGACTCTTCTGACGTGGCCTCCCTCGTTCTTCTTGATGTAGCCTGCGTAGATGCCCTTCTCAACATACAGCGGCACCACGCCCGACTCACTCCACACAGCATCACGGATGAGAGCGTCGACGCGGTTCACGATGTCCGAGCCGGCCGGGAGGATGTAGCCACCCTCCTTCGTCAGCCAGGTGGCCCGGCCCGTGCGGTGAGCCTGCGAGGCCGAGACCAGCGGCTTGTGGATGCTGGCCAAGCGTGCCTTCAGTCTGATCGGCTCGCTCCACTCGGATCGCCCTTGGATGCATACCCCGCCCGAGTCTGCTATGATCTCACCGCTGGCCGTCCGATAGCTCGCATTCGGATCGGCCGGGAGCCGCTCGCCCTTGGTGTTCTCAGGGAAGGTGGTCACGGCCGCGCCCGAGTCGAACGTGAACCTGATCCACTCCTGGTCGTCGACGGTCTCGTCGAAGCTGTTGAGCTCGAGCGTGCACAGCTCGAAGGAGCCAAGGTTCGTGGAACCCACCTGGCTCGCTGAGGGCGGTAGGCTGGTGATCGTGCTGTGGTTGCCGTCGTCCCAGTTGTCTCCGTAGACCGGCTGGCTCGAGCTTGACGCGGCACCGGGCTCGAAGGAGTTGGTGTCCCAGCGGCGATTATTGCCCTTGCCTTTGTCCTTGTCTGCGTCCTTGCCCTTGCCTTTGCCTTTGCTGCCCTTGCCGTCGCCGGTCTTCCCGCCAGGCAGGCGGACTGTGCACTCATTCGACGTGTGGCCCCAGCCCCCGCAGCGCCAGCACTGCACCGTCCGCTTGTCACGCGGCTTGGGAGCCTGGCCCTTCTTGCCGTTCTTGTCACCCTTACCTTTGGACTTGCCCTTGCCTCCTTTGTACAGCGAGTCAACGTCCATTGGATCACCCCGCTTCCGTCGGAGTAGGGCACCTTGCGACTGTCTCGACTCCAGGAAGCTCCTGATCTCTTCTACGACCTTCTCCGACGTGTCTAACCGATGCTTGTTCATCGCGAGGTGGAGTTCGAGCTCTTCCGGCACCATAGTCTCCAGGGCTGCAACCTTCACGTCATCGTCGACCACCTTGCCCAGGCCGTCGGCCTTCTTCCTCTCGTACCGGCGGATGAGCTCCTCCCATTCCTCGAGCTTGGCGTACAGGTCGCTGAGAGTGCACCGCTGCGGGTTCATGATCTGCTTCAGGAGAACGCGGCGCTTGCCTCCTGAAGCTGGGTCCCAGCGCCTGATGAGCTTCCTCATCGCCTCAGCGCCGTTGCCCTTGGGAGTGTTCATCACTAGGGCAAAGCTCTCACCTTCTGTCAGCGTCTGGAGTGCGACGTACAGCTGGCTGACCTTCTCGCGGAGGTCTGGAATGAATTCATCTTCATCATCGTCGTCGCTGCCGAACCTTGCCTCCAGAACCTCCATGCTAATCACCGTGGTCTCCTGCGCCTGATCCTCCACCCACTCCAGCAGCTTGCGGAACTGCTCTCCGAAGACTGCCGTCAGGTACGCATTGGTTTTGCGGTACCACTCCAGGAACTTTGCTTCCTCATTCTTGAAGATGGAGGGCTTGCCTAACCCCTTGGTGTCCACAAGGGAAAAGGCCGGCGCAGACGACTTATCCTTTCGTTCATCAGACAGCTTCTGCACCGCATCGCCGAGCTGCTCGGCCAGTCGTGGTAGATCTCCCTGCGCCTGGACCTGCCGAGCGAGCTCCGTCCTGATCTGAACATTCTGCTGCTGCATCTGCTCGGCCTGCTGTGACAACTGTGCATTCTGGAGCCTCAGCGCCTCCACGGCCGACTGCAGGCTAGCCAGGGCCTGCCTCTCTTGATCGTTCATCGCAGCTGCCTGGCCTTGACGTACTTGAGGTACTCACCGAGCACCGACCAGAAACCCTTCAGGTACTTTTGCTTCAGCACCTTCGCCACCACGTGGCGCCACCTGCGCTGCGCCCTGCCGTCGGTCTGCTTGACCGGTGCCTCCTCGTCTGGCACCCACAGCCACACGCCACCAGCAGCCCCGCTATCGCTGCTCGACGCCGTGGCTGGAGTGTGCAGGGCGGGCCGCGCGGGAGCGCGGCCGGGCTGGTGCGCGCGAGCGCCGGTTAAACCGACGCTCCGCTACCATGCAACGCTCCTTTGACACAAATGAGCTGCGGACGTCAAACGATATCGATAAGAACAGATACCACTGATTGTGCACGTGAAGGGAAACACTTTCAGATCACCCATATTTATCTCACAAATCCTGGCGCTTGCACTCGCCACGCACGGCCCTGGGGGGGGGGGAGGAGGAAGCCTCCCCCAGGAGCGGAGGGTGCGGACCCGACCCAACTGCCCCGCAGCGCGCGGCCTCTCCGAGGCCAAGCGGGCAGACGCCGGTCGGGCCCGTGGGGGAGCACCACCCCCCCCCCACACCCCCAGGGCGGGTAGGGCGGGCCAACGACAGCTCGTGGTCACTATGGACCAGAAGAGAGGGCCCCATTGGGCACGTGAACGCAGCAGGCCGCTATGGGCCGCAACGAAGCCACTATGGGCCGCAAGGAAGCCACTATGGGCCGAGCGAAGCCCCCAGAGGGCGGAGGGCCGAAACCCGACACACGGCACGGTATTTATATCCCGCCCCAGTGCCAGGCGGAGGAAGCACGGCACGGCACTGCACCACACGACGCGAGCGGGAGGCGGAAGAGGGTCGACCAGCGCGCGGCCGACCAGCCGAGCGAGGGCGCCCCCGCGGCCAGCCGCGGGGTCGTTCACAGCGCGGGCGGATTTGTGCCAAGCAATAACTTCGTTATTCCGACCCCACAAATCCTGGCGCTTGCACTCGCCACGCACGGCCCTGGGGGGGGGGGAGGAGGAAGCCTCCCCCAGGAGCGGAGGGTGCGGACCCGACCCATCTGCCCCGCAGCGCGCGGCCTCTCCGAGGCCAAGCGGGCAGACGCCGGTCGGGCCCGTGGGGGAGCACCACCCACTGCAACGGCGCTCCCGCGGGCCACGCCCGGCGCTGCCACCCACTGCCCCCGCGTGCCGGGGGTGCGCCCACGTGTGTGCCGTGCAGACACGACCACCAGACTGCGCGGGGTGCTCAGCCATCGCCATCGTCGCTGGACGACTCTGCCAAATGGGCTTCCGCGACCGACTGCCGCTCGAGCCGGGAAACGTTAAGGTATTTCATCCACGCGGGCTGATGCCAGCCGCCCGCGCGAAGAAGGTCGGTGACCGGTCCGCCCCTGGCAGCGATGTCCTGCGCGTGCCCGCGCCTGAACGCGTGAGTGCCGAATGATTCCGCGTCGTGGCGCCCCATTTCGCCCAGCGCGCGGCGCAGCCGAGCACGTGCCGCGCCTGGGGACCACGCAGCCCAGATGGGCTGATGAGCTGGCTCGCCAACTAGCCAGGCCCCAAGAACGTGTACGGGACAGGTGACCGCGCACTCGTCGCACCAGCACTGCCGTGCCATCACCGAGCGGCTCTCGCGGTTCTTTCTCCTGGAGAGGTGCAGCTCGATCTTCTGATCGCCGACGACGAACGCGGAGGCCACGCAAGCTGCGGCCGCGCCATCTTCAACCCGCACCGCGGGCAGGGCCTCCGAGGGTAGCCGAAGGAGGAATGCGTAGGCCGCCAGGCACAACATGGCGAAACGGCGACCCTCGTCACTGACGCGCAGGTGCGACACCAGACGGGCGACGTCGCGGCCCTGAAGGGCCATGCGCGCCTTCGCCTGCCAGCCCGAACGCTTCTCGATGGCGTTCTTAGCGGCGCGAACCGCCGGGTGCCTGAAGACTTCCACGGGCCTTGCGCGCCAACTGCCGCCGCGGGCGGACGCGCGCGTTGCCGGAAGATGAGAGGCGGGCGCGCGCCGGCATGCCACGAGGCACGCCTTCTTCACGTAAGTCACATAATTGCTGAAGGTCCCGGCGCACCTGAAGGTCGTGGACCACAGAAGCAGCCCCTCCAGGGTGGGCGGCAGTTCCTTCCCCCGTCGCTTTAAGACGCCCCTTGCGAATGTAACCCAGCACTCGAACCCGCTGCTGAGCGCGGGCAATGAGCGCGGGCATGCGCCCAGGAGAGCGCTCACCCGGGCCCTGCGCGCCCACGCTTTACCGGCCGCCGAGGAGGTGATGAGGGCTCTGGCCCGAGCAGCTTCGGCCCGCGGCCCGCGCATGTCACGCCGACCCTCGCGCCCAGCGACTGAGAGCGCCCACCGGACCGCGGACACGGGGTCCTCCGGGGGAGCTGCATGCGCCCTGCCGCTGTCCTGGCGCCCGCGTTTAGCGCTGCGAGCGACATGCCGCAATTTCGCGCGCGCACCGTGGAGGATGACGAGACGGATTCGCTCGAGGGCGACCGCGTCGCGATGTCGGTCCTGCGACGGCCGACAAGGGGGGGGCCCGCGACGAACGCGGAACGCGCAAGCAGACCTGGGGGCAATCCCGGGCGACGGGGCGGGCGCAGGAGAAGCGCCCGCGCTGCCCCTGCCCAGCGCGGCTGGCGCGCCGCCGCGCTGGGCTGCCGCGATAGCCGCGCGGACCACCTCGCGGGCGTCGCAAGATAATGCCGCGGCGCCCCTGAAGTCTGCCAGGGTGACGCCAACCAAATCGCTCACGGCGTCGGCGCCGTTATCGGCAAGCAGCTCGGCAGCGGCGAACACAGGAAGAGGGCGTGCCTCAGGGCAAACCGCGCGAAGCTGAGCGAGCAATCCAGCCAGCGCCATCGCGCGAACACCGATGACATTCTCCAGGTGCGCCGACAAACCAGAGATGCCCTCGCGCGCCCACAGGCGAAGCGCGACCGCGACGTGCGCGAGGGAGGACGCCAACCCCTGCCCGACCTGGCGGGCGCACCCTGACCGATGAGTGAAGGCCAGATCCATTGCACGCACGCCCAGCGCCCGAGCCGGTCATGGCCGGCGATGAGGAAGCCACGCGCTCGGATCGAACCAGGCATCGTCCAGCACCGGAGGAATCCACTCCGCCCCCAAGCGATACAGCAGGGAATATGACTCGCGCGACGGCAGGTCGGCGATGTTGTCCACCGACGCCACACGCTGAACGTGCAGATTGCAATTCGCATCCAGCGCCATGCGCCAGATTGAGTGGACCAGGCAATTGTGGTCAAACTGCTTCGCCGCACCGGACCGGACGGCCCACTCGCTGCCTGAATTATCCGAAAAGATGTTCACGCATCGGCCCGACAGGAGCGGCTCAAAGGTGGCCAGGCCCAGCGCGATGCTGAGCACCTCCAGACCGCCGATTTGATTGTCGCGCCTTTCCCTGAAGAGCCGAAGCAGAGGCTCAGGCGGGGCGACATCGGTGAAGACAATGCGCCCGTCAATGAAAAGAACCGCGGCCACTCTAGCTGGATTCCCCCGCGCGTCGGAGAGCAATTGGACAGACCTGGTGTCTGGCGCCTGCCACTCCCGCGTCGTGGTGAAATTTCTGGCGAGCGCTTCGTGCCACCATTGCAGGCAGACTCGCAGGTGCGCCGGGATACTAGGATGGCGCGCCCTTGCGTGCTCAAACAACGGCGGGAGCAGCGCGCGCCCGAACCGCCCGAAGGTGTGGGAGGCAGCCCAACAGAAGCGGCCTGCCAACTTGGACGCGCGCCCGCGCTCGAGCGCGCCCTCTTGAAGAGCAGCAGCGATCTCGGCGCGCCACCGGGCGCGCTTCTCCGGCAGCGGCCAGCACACGAGGCCACGCTCGTCAATCGCCACAGACAAGCCCAGGACCCCGAGCGGATTGCCGAACAGCAGCTTACCGTCGGCCACAGCGCTCGGGCCCAGAATGATTCTTACCAGTTCGGCGAACTGTCGCATTGCGTCGCGCAGCCCTTTCTTACGTTCGGGGCAGAAGAAGTCGTCCACATATCTGAGGACGGGAACGAAAATGAGCCTGCGGCCCAGCGCTGACAGCATCGCGCCGATGCGCTCCCAGCTGTGAACGGAGGAAGTCGCTCCGAATGGGGCGGCGAAGTGCTGGGCCACGTAGACGCATGTGCCCACGAGGAACGCGACCCATGCGAAGGCGCGATGTTCCGGCAACAGCGGCAAGCGCCGGAACGCGGCGTCTATGTCCGCCTTCCAGAGCCCGGGCGCTTCGCCCACGCGCGTCACAAATGCCTTGCAAGTGCCAAACAGAGCGTCGATGGCTTCATGGCCGAGACGCTCCGTCGGCTGCGACGCCGCGTTGATACGAGAGCGCGACATATCATCTACGAGCCGCAGCTTCTCGGACCCGTCCTCTCTCGACTGCCGGACGCCGAACCGCGGCGACAAAACCGCACCGTCGAGCTCGACCGCGCTGAGCGGCGCGGGATGGCTCATTCGGCCGAGCTCCGCTTCGGCGATAGTTTTGGTGAGAATCACGGCGGAGTCGCTAGACTCCTTGAGCGTGCCGAGCAGCGCGGCGTTGCCTCGCTCCGCGCCCGCGGCCAAGTCCGGCAGGCTGAGCGGTACAGGGAAAGATTCCGGACGCCCGTTCCCCGTGCACGGGAGAGGGCCCACGAGAGGCGCGCCGCGCCGAAAGACTTCCACGCAGGCCGCGTCCTCGTAACCGATTTCGTCGAGCAGTTCGACGAGAAGAGGGCCGTTGATCGACCCTGCGATTGTGCGCACATGGGCATCGCAGCCCGCGAACCAGGCCGCCGTCGCTCCAGAGGCGCGTAGCTCGGCGTCCCTGGCCCGAATTCGCTCGAGAGTCGCTCGCCGCTCACGGCACACCTGCCGCTCCGAGCGCGCAGCAATCCAATCGATCGCCGCCAAAACATCGCCGGGCACCACCACGGCCTTTTCAAAGGCCTCTTTGTCCTCGAAGGAGTGAGAACGGGAGAGGACCTCTTCAAGAAAGGCGAGCTTAGGCGCTTCCTCAGCAGACGCAGGCGACGGCAGGTGACAGCAGCCGGCAGTGGCCAGCGCGCAACCGCGTGCATTGCAACTCGAGGCAGCATTCTGCCGGGCGCGCGAGCCCGCGAGCGTCGCGCGCCACAACGCGCAGCGCCTGATAATCCCATGTGGCAGCGATACTGGGCCCCATCGCATCCTGCGCTTTGCGAGCGCGAGCGCTCGAGCCTGCCGGGGGCGTTCGCGCGCCTCCTGGCCCAGCGGGCGGGCGGCCCTCGCGTCGCGAACGGACCGCGAGTGTTGACTGGCACCCAAGCCCTGGACGACGCGGCAACAACGCGGCGCCCTCCTGCCAGCGCGCGCGCGCGCGCCTGCGGGTCCCACGGGACGGTGGCTGAGGTTGGCGCCCATTCGTTGTTATTCAAATGCCAACGTGGCGCGCGATGCACGTCCTCATCGGCGCGCGTCCCGCACATCGCCGCGCGCCGCGGGCTGCGCGTGCCTCCGGCGGGCGTCAGGCGCGCGGCTTCTTCTGAGGAGAATACACCGTTCGCGAATCCCAGGAGCGCTTGTTGTAATCCCCGCGATAGGATCGGGACTGCCACCCGTCGGCTCTGGAATCGCGGTCGTTCTTCCAGGAAGTGACGGCGGCGCCCCCCGCGGCTCCCACGGCGCCCGCGGCGCTCGCGGCGCTCGCACTCTGCCCGCGCGCTGCCGCGGCGCTTTTCCCTGCACCCTTGCCGGCCGGCGCGGCAACCTGCGCGGCAGCGGTGGCGCAACGCGAACAAGGGATTCGGCGACGTGGCCTTAAGAGCCCGATCGTATTCCGCTTCCGCCGCGCGGAGCAGCCCGACGTCAAGCGACAGCGCCGCAACGTTCACCTGCGCGCCGACGCGCGCCCGAGAATAACGCGCCGAAGCATGGCGCGGAGCTGCGGCCTGGAAGCCTGCCGCGCCGGCGGCGGCACGCTCGGCCCACGTCCTCCGCACAAGGCGGTCGTAGACCAAGGCAACCTGGGCCTTCCGTCCCTGCAGGGGGGCATCCAGTGCAACCTGGGCAAGCGCGCCCACTTCGGCGACCAGCGGACGGGCGCCAATGTCGACTCGCCTGGAGAACAACGTGTTTGTGAGCCATGGCGCTCGTGTACGAAATCTGATCAGTGACCGCGGCCGCCACGCTCCACGCGTCGTAAGCTTGGTGCCATGGCGTCCACGCCAGAAGCGGCTGGCTCTCCGCCGCGGTTCCCCGTCCGAACGCTCTGGCCAACGCGGCCGCCTCTTTCGACTCGGGCTCGTCATCGTCGGGAGAGCCGCCCGCGCCGCGCGCGCAAAGCGGCTGGAACTTCGCGAGCTCAGTATAAATGAACGGGCGCGCGATTCCCCTGGATTTCGCGCGCTGCACCTCGGTGGCCAGCGCATCGGTCTTCGCTGACCTGAGCGAACGATGGAAACGCGCCAGCGCGCCGGGGCGAAGCCGCGCGGCAGCCTCGGCCACAGGGACTCCGGAAGGTCCCTCAAGCTGATCTGGGCCAGGCCAGCGCCGATGTCGACATGCTCTCCCTTCGGCGGGAGCCCAGGATTCTGCAGCAACCGAACCGAAACGACCCGCCGAAGCCGGCGCGGGCCCCGCGGCACCCGGCGAACTCGCCTTGGCTGCCGCCACCGTCGCGCGATCCAGAGCGCGCCGCAGGACGCCCTTCGTCAGCGCCGTCGCGCCATCGGCATCCTTCAAATCGCCGAATTGAAGATTGGCCAATTCTTCTGGCATCGTCAGCCCATTGGCTGCCAGGCAATCAATGGCGCCCTTGAACTGGATATCAGTCCACTTCGCGCCCACAACAGGGTCAGACTGCAAGAAGGCAAGCATCGCCATCGCAATCACAGCGCCACGGGGCACGAGCGAGAACCACGCCAGCTGAAGCCCGCTCGCTTGCATGCCAGCGCGCCATGGTGACGAATGAGAGCGTGCCAACGACAGCTCGTGGTCACTATGGACCAGAAGAGAGGGCCCCATTGGGCACGTGAACGCAGCAGGCCGCTATGGGCCGCAACGAAGCCACTATGGGCCGCAAGGAAGCCACTATGGGCCGAGCGAAGCCCCCAGAGGGCGGAGGGCCGAAACCCGACACACGGCACGGTATTTATATCCCGCCCCAGTGCCATGCGGAGGAAGCACGGCACGGCACTGCACCACACGACGCGAGCGGGAGGCGGAAGAGGGTCGACCAGCGCGCGGCCGACCAGCCGAGCGAGGGCGCCCCCGCGGCCAGCCGCGGGGTCGTTCACAGCGCGGGCGGATTTGTGCCAAGCAATAACTTCGTTATTCCGACCCTTGAATGTATCGTGCTCCCTCACCCTGTTAGTTATCAAGGGACTCGTTCCTGGATGAACTGACGAAGGTGCGTGAAGCGTCAAGAACTGCCTGGCCAATCGGTATTTCGGAATCCTGCTCCGAAGTTCTCCTCGGTCATCGGATCTCGTTTTTCCTACCCCCGCCCGTCGCGCCCCCGGTACATGAGAGGAGGGGGAGGAGGAGGAGGAGGAGGAGGAGGTTCATGGAGAGGCGAGAAACTGCAAACGAACGGCGGCATGCCCAGATCACGTCCGGCAGCATCAGCCGTGGCAGAGCAAAAACGGCAGCCCAGAAAAACAAGAGAAAGAAACAAGGGCGAGGAAGAAGGAGAGGACTACCAGGAAAAGGGGGTTCACGATGGAGACGGTGGGCGACCAGGATGATGCAGACGGCGTCTGGCGCCCGTGGTTTTCACGCGGACGGCTGGGAACGCAGAGGTACGCAATATCATCAGAAAACTCACCTCAAGGACTGGCCTCCCTGTGTTGGGGAGCGGCGGATAAATTACCCATGCGAAGGATTCAACCATATGCCATTGTGAGTACCGTCGCTGTGGGTATCTCCTTCGGTGGATCTCCTTATGCAGACACAAAACGTGTGAAGCGTCGGGGCGGGGCTGCCATGCGGGCGCTGCCTCTAGGGCCTGCACCAAGGCTCCCGACAAAGCCACTAAACGTGTGAAAAACGTAAGATGCGGGTACGCCGTGCGGACTGTGCCTGTACCGGGTGGAGCTCCCTATGGGTCCGCGAAGCGTGACAGGGGTGTGCCGAATCGGGTGCGAATACGCCATGCGGACTGCGCCACTGGGGCCTTTGGTGGAGCCACCTTTATGGAACCACGGAACGTGTGAGGGGTGTGCCGGATCGGGCGCTGGTGCACCATGCGGACTGGGCTCTTGGGGGGGGCTACATTCCCGGGAACTTGCGTCGCCGAAAAGAGCGAACCCCTTCTCGCCCGGGGGCTTATTGAAAAAGGGACACAGCCAGAGTGCCGAACTGGCCAGTGTCAGCGGCCCCCCCCGAAGTCATCGCGATGCGACGCGCGTCGCCTGTGCGACGGTGCGCTTGCGCAGTTCCCTGGGTCGTTTCGGCGGCTTCCCGGCAAATGCTGAAAGATGTTCTGCAAAGCCGTCTCCACACGGCCGCGCAGCTGTCGCCAGACCAGCTTGCACAAGGACCCCCCTTGGCCGAGCCCGAGGGCCACCTCCACTTTGGTCGCCGCGCCGGACGCCAAACCGTCTGCGGGGCAGGAGCCCGAGACGGCCGACGACCAAACCTGCGATTTGCGACCCTTGGGCCTTGACTCCCCCAGGCAAGAAGCCCCCCAGAAACCTGCAGACAAGCAAAGCGGGCGATGGCGCGGCGCGGCGGCGGCGGGGTGCGCATCGGGAGAGGGTAGCAACCACCCCAAGCACGATCAGATGGTGGAGCCGGGTGACCGCGAGGCAAGGAAGGGGGCAGCGGCGCGAACAGGGGGGGGGATGCAGAAAGAAAAGGAACGAGGGGGGAAGAAACTGAACATGAACGACAACAGTGAAAACAGAAGACGAAGAGGAAAGCATTCTTGAACGCGGCGCAACAAACGCGGGGCCTACTCCGCGCGGGGGGGGGGGCGCGAAGACCCGAACTAAACACGCGGCGAACACATCGACGGTCAGCGAAGCGAGCCTGAGCCTCGCCACAACGGACATGATAACCAAGACCACGCCGCCGACATCTGAGAAACCGGCTTCAGTCTACGACGATAGCTGCGTTTTCCCAACATTGCTGCCGCTGCAGCGCGGCCGCCTCGCGGCAGAGGGAGCAATCACTGGCGGGGATCATCGCCCAGGGAATTTCAGGGAATTTCCTCCTCGAGCGCCCGGCGCCGCAGCCGAGTCGCGCTCCAGCTTCGCTTCGCGAGGAGACCGGAACTAAACTTGTCGAAATGAGCTGGTCGTCCAGGATGGCCTCCTGGATGCTGTGGCGGCTCCGCAGGGAACGGCCTGAACGCTTGGCTCCGCCGCGCTTGAAGTACTGCGTGCCACACGAAGAACTCGGATCGGTTGCAGAGAGCCCCTTGCTGTCTGAAACACTTCGCTGAGCTGGCTTGGCCAAGATGGCGCCGAGGCTGCCGATGGAGGTTCTCCCACTTGCTTCGTCGATGATGCAGCTCCCTGCCGGTTGCGAGGCGGCTCTTCCTCTGCCCGCTCGGCCTCGGCAGCTGGGCACTCGTCCTTCGAGTCCGGCAGATCGCGCGGCCCGACGCCCTCGATGCGCCGGATATCCTCGGCCAGCTCCTCCGCCGCGTGCTCCTGGGTGGCGCCCCCCAAGCATTGGCCCTCTCTCCGCTGCGGAGGTCGGGCACTTTCTCCTGCCCCGCGTGGGCCGCGCCCTCGGTCGCCTTCGAACTCGGGCTGCTTTTCTTTCTCCATCGTGCGGATCAGCTCGTTCAGCTTCTCAGCGTTCGGATCACCCGCCCTGGCCAGGCCGCCGGACCTCCTCGAAGCCGCTCGTGAGAAACTTGACTTTCGCAGCGCCATGGGGGAGCCGGAAGTTGGACGCCCCCGCTGGGCCGACGACGACCGCGGAGCCTCGACGCTCGCGGAGATCGGCCCCCTTGCGAAGCCGCAAATAGAACGCTGGGTTATTTTTTGGCAGCTGGCGCGGGCGACCCGGCTTCCTCGGGCGCGCTCGACGGGGCGCCCGGCAAGTTTGCAGCTCCACGAAGGCCGCCCGCGCAGCTGCGCGGATAGCCGCCCTCCACGCGAGCTCCGCGGCCACGCGATGCACGCCGCGCTCTGGGATCTGACGAGGCCCATCGACTGGGTCGGCCGATGCGGCAGGCGAGCAACCTGGCGCCAACTGCGACGGGGAAAAACCGCAGACCCGTCGCACGTGGCCCTTTGCCCGGCAGGTCTCCCAGACAGCAGTCTCTAGGTCGGCGCGGCCCGTGATCGCCTGAGTGCTCGACGACGCGGTTGATCATGAGCTCGAGCAAGCCGCCTTGCCGCTCGGCGCGGCCGGCGGGCCGTTGCGGCTGCCTGGCCCCTGCCTTGACCTGGGCGCCCATCGCGCCCATGGCCGACTGAATTCCGCGCTGAACGCGCCGCCCGGGTCGATCGAGCCGCGAGCCCGGGTCGAACCGCGCCGCCCGCCGCGGCCCCGCAGGCAACGCCTCTCGGAAGACCTCGGCAGCGGGCGACGCGGCACGTCGCGGAGGCCGCGACGAGGGGCGGGGCAATCTTAAGGCAGGGCTTCCCGTGGACGCTGCGCAGGTAGAGACCGTCGGCGCCCACCTCGTCGTTGAATCCATCGACTGCTGACGGGCGCGACGCCCGCTGCGGGCCCGAAGCCAGCCTCGCCTGGCTGCGAGCGCTGCAACGCATGCGCCGGGCGCCTCGAACCAGGGCGTCCTCCGCGCAGTGGGCCGTCGGGCTCCTGGACAAGTTGGCGTTCGAGGCATCTGAGTCGAGCTCGTAATCACTACCAGTGGTAGAACTCCAGCATTCTCTCCGAACGCCGAACGACGGCCCTGGCCCCCATCGGCCCCCCCTCCCCAGGCGCCTCGTCGTCGTCATCGCCGCCCGCCGCCGCGGCCTTGAGGCCCCGGCAGAACACCTCCTGGAATGACGACGCGGCGCGCGAAGGCGTCGGTGTGGACCTGGCTCCAGGCGGAAACCTTCGGCGTGCCCCATGGCTCTCCATGCCCGCGGTCCTGGGCGCACCGCAAGCCGCGGTGCTTCTCGAAAGCGTCGCGGGTCGCGAGGGCCCCCGCGGGCTTTCTGACTGCCCTGCTGGCGCGTGGGCACCTCGAGCCGCGCGCGCATCTGTCCGACTGTCAAAACTCGAGCACGCCCGCCAGCTGACCGAGCCCCCCCCACGCGCCTACGCCCCATGATTGCCCGAGCCAGGGATGCTCGAGCACTGCCGCGCGGCCGCGGCCGAATGGAGCTCGCGCTGCAAGATGCAGGTCGCCTGCGCCAGCCACAGGGCCGTTCCCCCTCGGGCCGCCCGGCTCTTCGAGGTCGTCGCCCCGCTCGAAAGCCTCGCCGAGCAGCTGCGCGAGGTGCCCGGGCCTTGCCGACCCACCCTTCGGCGAAAATGACATTGGCGACGCCGCCCTCGTCGGCCACGGGGCGCCGCCTCGGCCCCAGGGCCCGGGCCCCGACTGGCGGCCCGCTGCGGAGCTCGCGAGGTCAAGGCCGCCAGCCTCGCAAGAAGTCGACGCGAGCCACGCGGGCGGCAACGCCCGCGAGGCAAAGGCCCTACGAAGCCCGCTCAGCACACGCATATTCGCCCCGCGTCGGCGGCGCCGCTTCGCCCGGCCCGGCGAAGCCTTGATCGAAGAATCGAAGTGGTCGGTTAACTGCTTGTCCTGGCCGCTCTGCCTCGAGTCCGACTCGCCGCGCTCGGCCCCCTCGATCTTCGCCAACTCGGGGGCCCAATCGAGCTCCGAAGGTGGGGTCGCCGTCGCGGCCGCTGCCCGCGCCGGCGCCTCTCGCGCCCAGCCCGAGCGCCGGTCTTTCTCGCCCGGGCGCATGAGCGGAGGCCCTCGCCCCATCACCTCTGCACGAAGCCCCCGCGTAGTAGGAGGCGCGCGCGGGGGCGCCTTCGGCGCGGGGCCCGCGGCCGAACCCGAAGCCAGCGAAGACTTCGCGGAGACGGCGTCTGGCGGCAGGGGCCCGCCAGCCTGGCCCCGCGCCTTGATCCAGAGCCCCAGGCCGCAACCGCCCCCTCGGCCGCGACGCCTGCGGCCTGGCAGATGGGCGCCAAGGGCGGCGTCCGGAGCTTGCTAGGCCCCAAGGCTAGCTGCCCCCGCGTAGAGCCCCCCTGGTGCTCGGCGTCCTCGGGCGGGCGCACTGCTCGAAGACTCTCTCGCAAGGCCACGCGCGACTCGCCGCCCGAGGCGCCCGCTCATCGGCGGTCAACGGCTCCGCGCGCAGCTCCGCCATCGCCGCCTGAGCGCCCGCGTTCCGCCTCGATAGCACGCGGGCCGTCCTCGGGGCGATGCGCCCCTTGCCCCCAGCGCCCCACATCGCGCCGCGCGCGGGGGTCGCGGGGACCCGCGCTGAATTCCGCGCGATCTGGGAGGAGCGCCACCGTGCCCGACGAGTGCGGGCGCTTGCGGACGGCACCCTTCTGAGCCGGCATGAGCCGTCAGAGGCTCGAACGACGCGGATCGCAAAATGGCGGCGGCCCTCCTTGCCGCGCTCGAGCCTGCGGGCGCGATGGTCGAAGTGCAGGTTCGACCGCTGTCTTGCTTCATTTGGTCAACGGAATGTCTACGTCGCTGGCTGATACCGCGCGTTCACGGGCTCGAGCTCCGCTTCGATGCACCTGCGCTCAATTTATGTGCGCGAACTCCTTTGGTCAACTAGAACTTGCTCAGGCACTGCCCAATCCCGGCGTCGCTGCTTGTCCAGGGCTTCTCGACGTCGGTGCACATCGATCGTGCGGCTGCTCGTTTCGTAAGCCACAAGCGTTCGACATGCGTCCCAGACCTGGCCTGGCAACCCTGGGCGACGAGGCCGATGGCGAGACGGATGGGGACTCTGCAGATGGCATTGCATATCTGGCGCCGCCTCGCACACGACAGCCCCTGGCGTCGCCGCCCATCCGCCTGCCGGGAACTAACGCAGGCCGGCAAACGGGCGCCAGGAGTCAGTTTCTGTGGCCAGCACTGGTGGCACGCGCAGCTCGCCTGGAAAACGGAATGCACTCGACCTCGGGCCGCCCCGAACGCCATGCTGCTTCGCCGCCAGCCTCGCGAATAGCAACAGCGAGCCCCCGGGAAAGACGCGCGGCGCGCGACGCAAATCGGGATGAGCGCCGCGAGCGTGCCCCACACCAGATCACCTGCTCCAAACCCGAAGCGCCCCTGGTCGGTGACCTGCTGGCACCTCAAGCCCCGCGCGCAGCGCCTAAGTAGAGCAGCCCACAGCTGAAGCACGCTGTACCCCATGACGCATCAGGCGCATCCGCTGTCGTGGATTGCGAAGCCAACGCGACAATTCATCTCCTCGAAGGATTCAAAGATGAAGATGGGGATGGAGATGGCGAGGAACGAGTCGAGGCCTGCCGCGGTGTGCACGTCCTTATTGGCCGCAAGCTTGGGTGCGCTCCACACCGTCGTAGAACTGGCAACTGGAAATGCCCCGTGCGACTCCGCCTCCGCGCAACGACCGTCATACGTAGCGAGCGTCGGCCTGCGGGCTCTTGCTGAGGAAGATGCTGCTGGTCTGGGATTAGGGCAGTCTGGGTCGCCCTTCGAATGTCTTTGCTGGTCGCGAGCCTTGCGGATCGAAATCTTCTTCAGGTCGTCCGTATTTTTTGGGCGCCTGGGATCTCTTTTGTCCACCATGCGGAGCTGAAACGGAGGGTAACCCGCTGTTTTCTGAAATCTGTCATGTTTGACTTCGCGCTGGTATGCATGCATGTATGTATGTTTGTATATATATGTGTATCTATGTTATATATATGTGCGAATCACGTAATTAACTCTGCTGAAATCGTTTGTGGCTCTCCTGGGAGACAACCGCGCGCGCCTTGGACAGGGAGATCGTCACCACCGCGTCCTCGGCACCGTCGTCACCCTCGTAGTGATCGTCATCCTCCATCTGCTGGTCGGAGGCGCCCGTGCCCGGGAGGTCGGCGGGGTCGCGGCCGTCCGCCAGGTGCGACTCCACCACTCTCGGTACTCAACGTCGCCCAAGTCGTGCAGGTAATCCTGTACGACGTCCTAGGACTCCTCTCACTCAACGTGAATCGTCCAGTGTTGGCCCCCTCGCGGGGCCCACTTGTTGGACGGAGGTTATGATCCGCTGCGGCCCACGTTGTCGAACTTTACCAGGCTGGGGCAGTTGCGATCGGACGCTGCGGACATTTAGTCGTTGTTCGCACTGGCCAGCACCGTCGCCCGACGGGCGCTCGGAAGCCTCGGCTCTCCCAGGAAGAACCATCCGAGCACAAACGTCGGGAGAGTCACTGCGAACTTGACCAATCGGTGGACCAGCGTGTTGAACCTCCTCTTGAACGTCTGTATTTGTCCCTGCGGCCGCCTGCTGAGCAGGATAAAAAAATCGTGCGGCACGTCGCCCTGTCGCAGGATCTCCTGTTCCTCGAAGCGGCCCCTGAGCTCCTCCAGAAGGAACTCGAGGCCCCGCTGGTCGGCGAGCCGCTGCAACTCGGTTTCCCCGACGGCGGCCCAGGCGTCGTCCTGCTACCTGCCGTCGAAGAAGGGAATATGCAGCTCGTCTCAGTTGCCGCCGCCGTCTCTCCCTCTCTCTTTCGTTTTGCGGCTCTGGGGCGGGGGAAGCAGCGTCGTAGTCCTCTTTGTAGTCGATCTGGTCGAAGTCGTCGTCGTGCTGCCCGTGCCGGGGCTGCGGCGATCGGCCGCGGCTGCTGCCCTCCACGTAAGACCAGCCATGGCGCTCGAAGGCTGCTGAGAGTGCACCAGTAGTGTCAAGCGTAGACCGAAACTACTGCTCCAGCTACCAATGCAAGTGATCTGCGATCGATGGTTTCCAAGGCAAGAATAGCAGATGCCAGATGCTAAAAAAACGCACGCCGCGTTGGAAAGAGATGGCCGCCGGCAGCGGGCGAGGCGTGTAACACTGATCACTTTGCACGTCACCCGAGCACGCATATTTACACTCCCCTCGATTCTTTCCCTCTTCGAATCACACATTGGCGATACGACGGGAATGCTGAACGCCAACCAACGTACAATGCAATGCACTGCAGCGCATCCGTCTGCATTTTCGTATGCAGTAACGTGTACGCATCGCATTGCATAATGATATATGCATATGTGTAATCAGCAGTTGTGCGTACAGGTGTACTGTTGTGTGTGTATACAGAAATACATTAAAAAAATAGTAGATCCATCGCGCGCGCGCTTCGCGCGCGCAAGTTCTCGCTAGGCTTGACGGGCGAACCATGGAATATCATCCTTATCGTTTCTTGCATCCAGAGACCCTCTTGGAGGCCCTGCGCAAGCCTCGGAATCGTATAGAAGGTGAACTGCGGAAGCGCAGAAATCGTCAATTGCCGTTAGATATTCAACGACTTGGGGCTCTCGAAGGTTTCCTGGGTTCATTTCTGGGGCCTTAACTGCGGTCTGTTGTGCAAAGGTAGACAGGGGGGCGAACTTGGACAAAAAACGGAATGGTGGGAGTTCCCTTTCTTCAAGGTGTAGTGCCTGGGCTGTGGGTTAGACTTCTGCATGCAGGCCACGGTCTGTTGGGATGCCTCTCGGAATCTCCTGCAAACATCAGCAGGGGATGAGTTTGAAAAAAGGAATTCAAAAATTCCACTGCTTCAACTCATGGGATCATGGGATCTCGATTTCTACCATGGTTTCAGGGGCAGCCAAGAGGACACGAAGACGATCCCGAAACATTTCTGCATGTGACCCCGAAACATTTCTGCATGTGACCCTGAAACCTTGATGGATCCCAACTTGAAGAAAAAAGGAATGTATGGAATTCCCTTGTTTCCCAAATTCCTTGGTCTTGGAGTCTTGGAGCGTTGGAAGCCGGAAAACGTGAGAAGGCGAACAACGTAGAAAAAACCGCTGGAAAGCAACGATGTGTTACCCTCTTCGGGCTCTCTCGGGGTGGCTCTCGAAGCTCTCTTGGGCTGTTTGGGGGGCCTCGTCGGAGCTGTTTTGGGAGCCTCTCAAGGGTCTGGGGTGTATTGGACGCCTCGAGGGTCCCGGAGTCCTCCCAAAGGTCTCTGGAGGCCTCCTGCTCCAGCTCTTGGGCTCATCTTGGGCCTGTTCCGGGGTGGTCTGGAGCTGTCCTGGGCGCCTCTTCGGCAGTCTTGGGGCAGTCTTGGCCCGTCTTGGAGCCGTCTTGGGGGCCTCTGGGGCGGTCTCGGGGCGGTCTTGGGGGCCTCTTCGGCCGTCTTGGAGCGGCGGAAGCATGAAATGATGAGAAGGCCAAAAACCCTGCAAAACAAAACCCATGAAAATTAACGATGTTCGGTTCTCAGGGCGCTCTCGGGAGGCCTCTCGGAGCTCTCTTCAGGTTTTTTGGAAGCCTCCTGGGAGCCTGGAGACACGCCCGAAAGCTATCCTGGGTTGCTTGAGAACGTCTTGGGCAATTATTTTACGTTGTGGGGGCTTCTTGGGGTCGTCTTGGGCTGTTTTTGGGCATTGTGGGGGCTCCCCGGGAGGCCGGGAAGCGCGGTACCCGGAACGTACACGAGATGTGAGCGAGGTGGAGGACGCCCCGGGAGGGGGCCCGGCGTGCTTATTTTATATATATATATATATATATAAATATACATATATATATATATATATATATATATATATATATATATATATATATATGTATTCAATCTGGGGTCGAACGTGCAAATGTCCCCACCCCTTGCGGGTCCTTGCAGTGCTCAAATGCTACGCTTGCTACATCGTGACGAGTTGGAACTGCGGGGAAGCCTTAGATCAGGGGGGGGCCGCCAGGGAGCGCGGAGTCGACACAGGCTAAGGTTCTCTTACTCAGACGCTCTGGGACGAAAACGCTGGGAACCGAGATGCACACATGGGGATCTCTGCGTCGAAGAACCATTCCTCAGAAGTCAAAACTCGACGACGCTGCCAGAGGGAAGCAGCAGCGGGTGTGACCCCCCCCCGCCCTACCCTTCACCCAGAGACCCGCGCGCCGCGCGCGCGCGCCGCGCGCGCGCGACCGCTCGTTTTTCCTCGCGCACGCGCGGGCGATACTCCCGGCAGCGGCGCGTTGAAAATCCTCGCTGGCCGCGCGCGCCCTCCGGCGCCCCCCCCGCACCCCGAGGTTACCCTGGCCACCATGCCCCGGGGGAGGGCGGCGCGCCGATCCACAGGACGCAGCGGCCTGAGGGGCAAAGCGTAGCAGGGCCACCCATCGCCTGCCCAGTTTCCTCGAGCAAGCCTCGACCAATGCATGGTTTTTCGTTGTCGTGTTCATGCTGTGCCCGGTTTCCTTCGCTTTGTCTTCGTTCCGCCTCAGCTGCAAAATACGGTCAAAACAAAACGGTCCACGAAATCGTAGCACCGCTTAGGTCCTCGAGGAGAGCGAACATATGGCAGCCCGCTGCGATCGCAGGCTGCCTCGCGTGGGCCCCGGCCCTGCCGCCCATCGGTTCGGACCAGTGGGGGGTTACCAGAAACCGCTCCAATGCGCCCGCACCCCGCTTGCAAATTCTGGCCCCCCCGAGCCGACCCGAACAGGCTCTTTCACTTGGCGTTCGGGAAGAGAGTCCTCGAGGCAACGGGTCCTGCACCCCTGGGGCTTCCGACAGGATGCTCCGAGTCATCTGTGACGGTCCCCGGGCCTGGGGAGGCAGTACTTCTTCGCGACGGCACCGCCGTTACGACTGAGTTCTGTGATCTGCTCGATCGAGCTGCTGCCAGGAGAAAGTGCCTGGATTGAGAGCGTGAGCCAGAGAAGGGCAACAGAAAGACTCAAGATCTGCGTCCTTACCCAGGACCCCCATTCCTCACACCTCGGCCCTTCGTGGGCGAGGGACCATCATCATCATGATCATCGTGATCATCGTGATCATCGTGATCATCGTCACCATCACCGTCACCACCACCAGCACCTTCACAGCCATCATCATCATCACCATCATCACCATCATCACCATCATCATCATCATCAGCATCACCATCACCATCATCATCATCATCATCATCATCATCATCATCATCACCATCATCATTATTATCATCGTCGCCATCATCATGTTTGGGGGACGGAGAAGAATGGGGCAGGCACCAAACAATCCGCTGCCCCTCATGGGGGAGATAACCGCAACCAGCGACGAGTGGTTGCAACACCCACGCAGCGCAGCGGCAATGATCAAGATTGGCCGGCAGGTTTGACGTCAGCACCTACGGGGGAGGAGAGGGAGGAGGAGGAGGACGAGGAAACCCAAAGCACTTGGAGCAGCGCTTAAGCCAACCTGCGATAGGCGAGCCGTTGCGCGCAACCGGGTAATCAGAACCCTGGCAAAACTGCACAGTTGTACAACTATCTGAATCCGAGCTCCGTGACTGACCACAGAATTGTTTCAATATGGCCACGTACTCAAGGAGAGACGGGAGAGGAGGAACCAGGAGAAAGAGGAGGAAGGAGGAGGAGAAAGAGACGCGTGCCACATGCAAACATCCCCCGCAGCCAGAACAGCCATCGATATCACATAGCGGGCACAGGGTGAAATAGACAAGGCCAGGATGCGGCCCCGCGATGAGCATTGATAAAGGACCGACCCGGGCTTTGATCGTGTCGAACGCGCGGTGAGAGCGTTAAATGCTATATGCAGCGGGACGGGAGATGACGACGGGAGGGGGAGGCAGAGGGGAGAAAGTGGAGAAGAGCACCTTGAAGCATCCCTTATGGTTGCCTTGCGGTGACGCGGAGATACGCCACAGACGAGGTCAGAGTGAGGGGGCCGAACGGTCATTCATTGTCCCTGGGTGCGTGGCTGAATAGGGAATTCGTGGGGGGAATTCTGCAATTGTTCCGTTGTTCTTGTTGCTGTTGAACTCTCATTTCTGAAAGCTAATTATTGTTGATCCCCCCCGTCCGGTGCATATTGCTTGTTCTCGATTGAAATGCCCTTCCCGGGGCTCGCACCCTGTTCTTTTATCAGGGGAAGTCTTGAGCGTCAAACTGTGTCGTTGGCCCCCGGGTTACAACAACAACAACAACAACAACAACAACAACAAAGGCTCCCGCCTGAGATTTTCTCACGATTTAGCCAGGACCCCCGCTCCCGCCCGAGACTTGCTTGCACGTTAGTCAGGAATCGCGCTCTCGCTTGGGACTTCCTTACAATTTATCCAGGAATCGGTTTCCTGGCGTTCTGGGGTCGCGCTCTCGCTGGAGACTCGCTTGCAATTTACTGAAGAATAGCGCCCTTGCGATGGAATTTCTTGCAATTTACTCAAGCGCCGCGCTCCCGACACCCAGGCACCCAGGAGTCGCGCTCACGTTTAGGACCCCCATACACAGATTACCTCTGAATCGGGATCTCGCTGCCCTTCGCGGCCCCGTTGCAGCACTTCGTGGCCCCCTCGCTTTGTTTCGTGGCCCCGTTGCAGCACTTCGTGGCCCCCTCGCTGCCCTTCGCGGCCCCGTTGCAGCCCCTCGTGGCCTCCTCGCTGCCCTTCGTGGCCCCGTTGCAGCCCTTCGTGGCCCCCTCGCTTTGTTTCGTGGCCCCGCTGTAACCCTTCGTGGCCCCCTCGCTGCCCTTCGTGGTCCCGTCGCAGCCCTTCGTGGCCCCGTTGCAGCCCTTCGCGGCCCCTCGCTGCCCTTCGTGGCCCCCATCGCTGCTTTTCGTGGCCCCATATATGTATGCCCTTCGTGGCCCCTGCTCGTTCGCGCCCGTGGTGGCCCCATATGCATGCCCTTCGTGGCCCCGCTGTCGCCCTTCGTGGCCCCCTCGCTGCCCTTCGTGGCCCCGTTGCTGCCCTCAGCCCCGTCCTTGCCCTCCGCGGCCCAGTATACGTATGCCCTTCGTGGCCCCCGTTCGTTCGCGCCCGTTGTGGTCCCATGTGCATGCCCTTCGTGGCCCCGCTGTCGCCGTTCGTGGCCCCCTCACTGTCCTACGTGGCCCACGTTGCTACCTTCAGTGCCCCCGTCGTTGCCTTCTGTGGCCCCGCATGATCTGCCCTTCGTGGCCCCCGATCGTTCGCGCCCGTCGTGGCCCCATGCGCATGCCCTTCGTGGCCCCGTTGTCGCCCTTCGTGGCCCCCTTCCTGCCCTTCGTGGCCCCGCTGTCGCCCTTCGTGGCCCCCTCGCTGCCCTTCGTGGCCCCGTTGCTGCCCTCAGTGGCCCCGTCCTTGCCCTCCGTGGCCCAGTTTACGTATACCCTTCGTGCCCCCCGCTCGTTCGCGCTCCTCGTGGCCCCATACGCATTCCCTTCGTGTCCCGTCTGTCGCCCTTCGTGGCCTACTTCGTGTCCTTGTGGCCCTGCTGTCGTTCTCTCTCGTTCTCGCTTTCGCTCGTCGTCGTCGTCGCCGTCGTCGTCGTCGTCGTCGACGTCGTCGTCGTCGTCGTCGTGGTCGGTCCCCTGCCTGTCCCTCTTGGGGTCCGGTCGACGGTCCGCGGCCGCCCCGCCGATCAGCGCTGCCGCTGGCCAGGCCGACGGTCCGCAGCCGCCCCGCCGCTTGCCGGGGCCCGACCTGCAGGAAAGAAAGGTATACCCCCAAAAAGGAGTTCGATCGAAGACGAAGAGGGCGGGTATCGAGGGTTTGGGAAATACGCGTTATTGGACACTCGAGCAGATAAGAGCGAACAGCCTTAAAATGATGATTGATGTTGTTGATGTTGTTGTTAAACGCTCGTTCTGGGAACCTTCTTGGAGCCACTCGCTCCACTCGTTCGTCGAAGCTGCGTCGAACGTCCGTCGACCCGCGTCGAACCTGAGTCGAACTTGAGTCGAACCTGAGTCGAACCTGAGTCGAAGTTGAGTCGAAGTTGAGTCGAACTGGAGTCGAACTTGAGTCGAACAGATCCATTCTGTAGGCCCCAGAAAGGTGCCCCAAACGAGCATCGAAGTGTTGTTGTTGCTGCTGCTGCTGTTGTTGTTGTTGTTTGTCGTCGTCGTCCCACCAGCGACCCACCCGCGACCCACCCAGCAACCCTCCCCGCGACCCACCGCGCGACCCGCCGCGAAGACGCCAGTAGTGGACTTGGAGGAGGTAATGCAATCGGCGAACGAGGCGTCAGTGAAGAGCATGATGGATAACTTGTCTGAAGAATCGCCTATCCATCCATGTAAACGATGGGTACGCGTCGTTTCGATGTAGCCTGTCAGCCGATGTAGGCGTTTATCACACGTGGTATTCCATTTCGTAATCTCTCTGGCTAGCATACATACTGGATGTAAAAGATCGAAATGACAACAGCGTGCCAGGTAGAGAATCTTCATCAATACACTCGCCGCGTCCTGGCCTAGGATACCCTCGTCGGAGTAATCGGACTCGGTAAAGGAGGTGTCCTCGATGCCAGGAGTTCCTGCGTCGGGTAGGTCATCGCATGTGACTGTCGTTGATTGCGTCGTAGTGTGGGTTTTGTCGATTGGTCCAGCTGGGCTGGAGGATCGGGACCGCGCGTTGAGCGCACTAGTGGGTCTCACGACCGACCCGCAGGAACTAGGCGATTTGGATCGCGAAGCCCTCGGTGAGTCGGACCGTTTACGACGTGACCCTGCCCCATGGGCACGCTTGGAGGCGCACTCCAGGTAGCGCTCAATACATTGATCAGTAAAACCAAGCATGTCATGTCGTATTCCACGAAATTGTTTAGCTGTATGGTATTATTTATCACTGTGTGCAGGCAACATAGGTCGAATGGTAGACATTCTTTTGTCAAAGACGTTCCGCGGTACGTCGTATGCCTGTTGTCCACAGCCGAGGTATTGAGAGTATGGAGTAGGCGGGTCCAAATCAATGCCGCTGTTGCGGATATGATCCCAGCCGGCTCGTAGGTTGATGGCTGGTCCTGCTAATTTGAACTCGTCCACATATACTGAAAGTAACAATCCCAGATTGTTGTGTCTCCACACACATTCCCAGCCTGGGATAGGTTCAAATCCAACACTTCCCAGGCATGTGCGACACTTTCGTTCCCAAAAGACACCTGCAAGAGGTTGTCCGTATAGTGCCAATCGTAGTCGGCACACGGGATTCTTGCATTTAGACCAGGATGCAGGTTGGCGCCACTTGGGCATGGTAATCCAAGTATCGACTGGGTCGATTCGTCCGTCTCCGTATAGCAATGCCTGCGTGCATGCGCCAGGTGCATCGCTCTGCTCGCCCGCATATGTTTGGCAATAATGCGGTAACATCAAAGTTTGGAAGCCTCGATATGCGACGCGCTGGATGCGGCGTCGGCGAATATGGCGGCCAATCCGGTTTCATCTTTGCCGGTATTGCCCTGAACCACCACTCGGCCCTTGAACTTACGTAGATCAGGAGGAAGTTCCTCATGTTTGACTGAAGATAGCTCCAAGCAGTTGAAGAAGTGAACTTTCTTCCCAGCACGAATCGCCTGTGATTCAATATCATATTTTTCAGCAACAGTCTCCAACATCCATGTTTGCTTCTTTTCGAGGCGCTCGTATTCTTTGCGTAGGGCCTCCTGTGCGCGTGGTTATGCGGCAAATTCTTTCTTACTCAAATTTCTGGTAACAAGGGCTGGGCGTGCCCACGGTGAGTCAAGTATCTTGTCTCTGTGTGCCGGTGTGTATGTCGGCTCATGTGGCATAGTGGGCACTGCTACCGACGGGGTGAACTTGCGTGTAAGCGGGGTCGCGGTCCCGAAGTCGTTCCCCTCACTGTCGACAAGTACCAGAGCACGTGCGGCTCCGGCAGGCTGCAGTGAGGGTTGGCGGTAGTATAGTACTGTAGAAATGTCACGTGGTCCACCAGGAAGTTTGGCATACAGAATATCTTTGTTTGTCGCGCCCTTGACGTCCTCGTCACGAAAGACAGCGCCGCTGTCCGTATCGCACGTAATCCGTCGTTCCACCGTATTCCATGTGGGCCCACCAGCTGTAGTAGTACGGAAATGTTTGGCTTGTTTGTCCTGTCGGGTCCATACTCGAAGTGCAGCTCGGTCACGAGTCTCACGAGCTTGTTTGATATCCTCGGCGTACTCAATTTCTTTCTTTTGCTGTCCACGAGATAAGGCCCTCCAGTGCTCGGGGAGAATGTGGTCTGGACGCGTGGTAGTCTGTACGCGTGTCTCGCGGCCGCGGACCACCATTTTGCCGTCTGGCAACATTTTAGGGAGCTCACGGAATCGAACCAGGCCGGCCCAGGGCTCGCTCAGTTCTGTGGTCTGTGGCGCTAACACCATCCCAAACATCGCGAAAGACACTTTCTCCGTCGAATGTAAAGGTCGTCTCGAAGTCTCGTGTCACATTGAGCTGATCAGCAGGTACAGGTATGTTCATAACGTCGTCTGCGGGTATGAACAATTTTCTGCGTGGGGCACGGATGTGTCGGATGACGCAATATCCACGTTGCTCCCAGTAGTCGGGCTCCGGTGCCGGTGCGGCAGTCTCAGAGGCCGAAGGTGGAGCATCAGCGACGTTGTCGTCCATCGTCATCATAGATGGATCATCCCACTCCTTGGGGTAGGCAAGTGGAAGGTCGGGCATACGTTTGTCGCCCAAGGGGCGAGAAGTAGATGCCTTGACCTCGTCGTGTGCCTCGGGGTTGTGATGTCGCAGGGTACCTTCTTTCACTGGGTAGGTGGACTTGCCGTCGGGGGTGATGATATCTTTGACTCTGTGTACGTGACACAGGTCGCCGTCTGGGTTCTTGGCGCATGTAGCCGTGTCCAAGACAAGATCATCACCAGACCAGCGCCCACCGGAGTGTAAATGGCAACCCATGAATAGCCCTTCCCGAGAATTCTCTTTGAACTTTGCAGTCTCGTTATTGATCTCGGGGCTGAGGCATTTCCAAAAGATCCGAGCACCAAATGGAACGCAGTGCCCTGGAAAACTTTCGCCGAAACGCATCTCATGAGCTGTCTTCTCAGCGTGCTCGTCGCTGAGGGCGGCAGCGCCCGTGGATGGATGCACAAACTTATGTCCGCAGCAAAAGGCTTGCATGGCCTCTTTCCACCATTCGTGCCCCAGACCAGACATATGCAACACAGCTCTCGTGCCGGAGATGACGATCTTGACAATGCGCTCAATCAATCCATTTGTTTGTGGACGATGAGGAGTGCTAGTGTCATGTCTCCATCCCAGTTGGCGGCATGCCTTCTCAAGCTCTCCATAATTATCTGTACGCATGTGCTTCACCTCATCGTTTGCGGCGATGAACTGCTGGAAGGATGCCTTTGCGGTGGCTGCGTCTTTATGTAATGCTGGGTACGCCATGAAGATGCTGGCGCATCTGTCCAGGACGATAAGTGCGTACTTGTCGCCGCGCTTGTCGGCGGCCTCGTCTTTGGCCAAAACGATATGGTCGGCAGTTAGAGCCTCCCCGAACTTCTTCGAGACGAAAGCCTCGTAGGCTGTGTCCTCGTCGGCGGGGTCTGCCGGTGGATGTGGTCTGCGCTGTCGTCGGCACGGAGCGTTCTGCGCCATCGTGCGAGAACAAATCTCACAGTCCGGATGTTTTGGACCGTGGGTCATGCAATGCATAGGGTCGATCAGTTTCTTCTATATGTTTGGAAGAACGCAATCACTATCATGGCGCACTGTATTGAGCGTCTCCATAGGCAGATCCTCGAGGGAGGTCGACGTGATGTCGGTATCTGCGTGAGCCATATCTGCAGGCCCCCCGCATGTGGGATGAGAACACTGTATCTGAGACGTAAGCGAGTCGATGTTTGTATCCACGTTGGACTCGGCATTCTTTGTGTCGGGGGGTTTTTCGACCGTGGCGGTCCGTGCTCCTCCTCCCTCGCCGACATTTGGTCTCTTGGGACAGGTCCCTATGTGGGGCCGCAGCTCATCTGTAGGTGGTGACTGCTCTGTGGTTTTCCAACACCAAAATATGTCGTTGCAGCGTGCGGATGAACGCTTGCGCTGACGACGTCTGGGTGCTGACGAAGTGCACAGTCGTGGTGGTGGTATCATCACCAAATCGTCGAGTCGTAGTTCTGGAACTCTGTTGTTGACGGGGGCCTTATACCATCGGCCCCCCCGATCCTGAAGTAGGTTGCCCAGTTCTGGATCCTAAAGCTGCCGAAAGCCGTCAACTTCAATCAATGGTCAAACTGATAATAACGATGGGCAATCTGGCAAGGCGAGGGCTGAACTCTTCAGGCCCACTTCAGGTAGCTGTATGTCATAGTGCTCGTTGACAGTACGATCACCATTGGCAGTTTCCAGAAAATGCTCCTCGCGAATAGATATGCGATCCGATTCGGTCTTCGTCAGCTCGTTTTTATCCTGAATATGGTGCGCAGATCCACTGTTTAGAACCCAGGAGCGTGTCAACGCAGCGGTCGAGCGTGGAAGGTCGACTTGCGAAGTCAGTGTCGTCTTCTGGTGTGTCTCGGAGGACTCTATGGTAGAGTCGTCGGAATCTGGGATCGCAGTTGGTGTGGCCACCGACCCCTTGTTGTGTCGGTAGTCATGTAGATCTTTGTGCCATAGCTTTGCTTCCCGTTGACAACGTTGTAGGGCGTCTGCGCTCTGTTTCCACCACCAGTGTGGTAGCGGATCTGGTATCTTGACAATGTTGCCCTCGTTCGGCTTCTCCATCCATTTGCCCAGGGTGGACTTGCCGGAAACGGTGTGCGGGTAGTATTCCGGTATGTGCGTCGAAACGTATCCGACGCCGTGGTTTGGTAGATGTTGTCTTGGCCTTGTTGGCGGCCATGAGAGTCTTGTCACGTATGGCATAACTGCGGTCGGAATGGCGAGGGCGGCGTTAGTTGGCAGGAGAACGTGCCCTGAACCTGGGGAGGCCACGGAATGAGCCGCGGCTCGTGGAACGTCGGTCACGCCCCCTGTCGCTGCCGCATGATCTGTCGCGGCCACGTGGGCTGCCATGTCCCCCGCCACGGCCGTCTCGTCCTCGAGAGGAAGATCGCGAAGATCTGTCGTAACGACTTCTCGGCTGGCTGCGAGAGTCGGGAGACCTCCTGGAGGATGATCGCGAGCGGTCGCATTGGCGTCGGTCGTCACGCCCGCGGTGCGAGTCTTTCGCGCAGCGGAACCCCCCGCGTTGTGGAGAGCGTTGGCTCCCTGATCCGCGGGACGGCGGTCGGCCACGACTGTCCTGACTGGAGGTCCGTGGACGACTTGGGCTTCGCTCGGGTGACTTCGCACCAGGTGCCAGGTGAGCGCATTTGCATGTGTCTCCCTTGGGGCACTTGTTCTGTGCGAAGTCTCTGCATTGCGCCATGTGTGGGAAGTCGCACTTGCCGCCTCTGGCGCAGGTGTTGCGCTTGGCGAACTCGAAGCAAAACGGCTTCGATGTTGGCTTCTTGGAATTCGCAGGGGCTGAGACGCTGCGGCGAGAGTTGCCGCCAACAGTCGACGCTCTGGAAGATCTGCTGCTCTTCCAATCCCTGGAAAAAGGTATGTAAAGCCTTGCATCTCTCACCATTGCGACAATTGCCTTTCTTCCGGGCGGCGCATGCATGCACTTGAGAACGAGTCTCGTGTTCGCACCGTAACTTATTTGGATGATTCTCCAGTTGTTGAGCTCCAGTACGTCCAGGACGCGCTGTCGGAGCCAGTCATGGGTACGATGCGGGTCGCTGATCTTCATGCGCTGGTATTCGTACATATCCTGTTTCATCCAGGCATGTCGGCGAATCTGTGTGCGAAACAGAGATTCCGAGATTTTTGGGTCGGGTGCCCCTCGGCACTCCAGCAGTAAAGCGCCCCAATCAGTAATGAAACGCTGCAAATCTTCATCTCTCATCCTCAGTTCTTCGAGGCGCTCGAAATCGTGTAGGTCGTCATCAACCTGTGTCACTGTGTAGGACTGTAGGATGTGCCAGTAGATCTGGCGTCCTTTGAGCATGCGTCCTGCTTTGTGCTCTCTGGTTTCGATGAGCCTGATCTGGTAGCGCAAGTCTGAAGATAAGATGTCGCTGGGAGCAGTAGCGAGTTTGCAATCGATGCTCTCGAAGTCTCCACTGCCTTGTAAGTCCTCAGAGGTACATTCGGGCTGTTCAGCCACGCGTAGGAAGGCATATGCTTTGGATGGTCGCCCTGAGGCGGCACCAAAGTTCTTCCGTACTTTTTGCTGCCATTCAAGCAGCTGCGTGATCTTAGGCAATGCAGGAACTCGGACGGTGTCTGACTCCTTGATCGGAGTAGTAGTGTTGACCGAAACCGCAGACAATGGTTGTGCGGGTATCGGTACACCGTCGGTAGTTGGTTCTGTCCGCGCGGGAGACACGTGGCGTGTCTGTGCTGAAGCTGCCGCGGAGGCTGCTCCTGGTAACGTACGTCGCTGTTGTCCTGCAGAAGCGTGTGGTGCTTCGGCGGACGCTGCCGTCGGCCTGTGAAGGTCGTCTGCAGGTTGAAGGTGGAGTATGGTGTCGTTGGTGTGGTCAGTCAGCTGATTGTTCCAGCTCGTCATATCTTCGTGTATATGGTCCACCTTTTGGCGCGTGTGCTCATCAGTCTCCCGAGAGCGTTGTGAATACCGGTCAAGTCGTTGCTCGTTGGCTCGGAGACGGGCGTTGTGCGCCTCCAACTCACTGTCCAGACGTGCGAGGTGCTCCTCAACACGTACCTTGTCAGTATCTCTCTCACGAATGACGTGGGAGAGCTCAGACTGCGTGTGGTCCGCCGCCTTCTCAACCTCCTGCAACCTGTCAGTGAGGCGGGCGAAATCGTAAACCGTGGGAGGAGAATCCAGCTGGCCAGTCTGGGCTCGTCCGACACGCAACTCTGCCAGGGCGTCCTGTACACCAGGAAAACGCTGCTCGATGTCAGAGATCCGGTTAGCGAGTGGCTGCACGACAGCGTTGGTCGCATCAAGCCTTTGAGTGATAACTCTCTCAGTATTTTGCAACATGCCGATCAGTTTCGACGAGTTGGCGTGCGCTTCGGTGCGAAGCGTCGCCGTAGTGTGGCCCATGTGGGATCGAAGATCGTTGATCTGAGACTGAACGTCGCCAAGGTCGGTGGCCTCGGCTGGTGGTGGTCGGTTGCGGAGCTGGTCGTGGATCTCATCGTGGAGGATCCTGACTGCTGAAACGCCTGCGTCGCGTTCGATCACAAGCTGTTGCTCCATCTGCGCGAGGTAGTTGCGCAGGTTCTCGACCGTCGCCGATCGTTCACCTGAGTGTGACATCTCGCGGTCAACCTGGTACTGCAGCTCACCTAAGATGCGGCGGTCTTCAGCGATCCTGGAATCGATGATCCCTAAGGCGCCGTCAAGATTTTGGCGTAGAGCAGCAGCGTTGGCAGCGTTCGTCTGAACGCTCTGCATCAGTCCAGAGTGCTGCCTGGACGCGAAGGTTTCAACCCGGTCTCTGAGCTCAGCTATTTCGCCTGCAGCGGACATCGCCGCCAGCAGGTCATCTGAGATGGAGAGGTGGGGAGCGTCAGCTCCCCTCTGCACCCTCTCGCGATGAGCGCGTGGCCTCTGTGAGGCAGCACGCGGGCTCGACCTCCCCCCGTCGCATGGGCCTGTGGCCCCGCGACGGTTGCGTAAGGGCGAGCTGCGGCTAGGGCCGTGTGTGCGGTGTCTGATGAGATGATACCTGGGGGCACTGCGTCTGCGGCTGTGCCGCCGCTGGCCCACTGAGTTCCTCAAAGGTGGCTACGCGCTCCGCTACAGGAACGGTCGCAGGTCTAGTCGCGCCAGGACCTGTGCTCCATCGGCGGTTAGCGCCAAGGCGCCCTGGAGTATCAGGACCAGTGGGGCTTGCGCCCGACGCAGCTGGGATTGCCCCCGACGGAGGAGGAGATGGTGGATCGAAGGTAGGCGTGTGAAATTCTCCACTGCCTGCCCCCACCCCTTCTCCTGCCCCCCCGCGGGCGGCGTCGCGGAGAAGTTCATCAGCCAGCCGCGCCTCGGGCCCGTCGGAGCTGCGCGCGCGCGCGTGCGTGCGTGCGCGCGGGGGGGGGGGGGGGGGGGGGGGGGGGGTACCTGGGACACCTACGCGGTCCACAATAAGGCTCTCCAACTCACCGCCGAGCCGTCGCGCCGTCGGAGAGCTCGGACGCTGGGCCCCGATGGGCCCCTCACGGCGCATGCGCCGCTTGGGCCCGACGAACTGCGAGCTTTAAAGGGCTGATAACCTGTGCATGGGGTTAGAGTACAAAGGTGCAGAACCCCTGATCCGGTGGTAGAGGAAAGGAGGGAAAGATGGATATCTTTTCCTCCTGCACGATCAAAGGTCTGAAAGATCTAGTCCAATACCTGAGCCCAAACGGCCAGGTGCAGGAGAGGTGAGGATAAAGAGTATATATGAGGATATTAAACGGGTTCTATTCACACAGACAGACACAGCTGTCTCGGCAAAACACTCGCTTTCGTCACTGAGAAGCACCATGACGAACGCGCGGCGCGAGCTCGCGACAATAAGTGTTCCGCGCCAGCTTCCACCCAGACGTCTCCGCAGCCAGGCGACTGCACCAGGTGGCGGGGGGGGGGGGGGGCGCTCCGCGCCCGGGCCCGGCGCAAGCAGCCCCGCTCGTCCACCCACCACCCGGGCGAGCGCCATTGCGCGGATGCCTCGCACCCAGGCAGCAGCGCGCCCTGACAGGCGACGCCTGGAACATCTTGCCCCGCAAGAACGGGGGGATCGCACCGCCGGCAACCGCGCTGTCGATGGCCGAGCCATTCCCCGCGTCGCACGCAACATCGATGCCATTTCCGTTGGCGCAGCACGACAGTGGGCAATCCTCGGGAACCCGCGCAACTCCATCACGCCAATATCGAACATAAAATCAAACAGCAAGAACCAAGGGATATTCAGGGAACGGACAAATGCGCTGACAAGCCCCTTCATCGCAATGCTCTCGCCAGAGAAACCAAAGCCGCATGCCGCGCAAACCCCGCCTACAACAATCGCGCCCTTGTGGATCTTAAACTTGGGAAGTGACCGCCCACTCCCATATCCGATTGCGCGGACCTGTCCAGAGTACAAGAGAGAACGCTTGAAACAAAAGGAAAATTCCTTGCCCACGGCAGCCCCCGCACCCTCGCGGGCGCCCCCATCCAGGGAAAGGGGGGCAGAGACAAAGTGTAGCATCAATTTCAAGTTAGCAACATCACACTTGGCCGAGTTCGAGTCGGCGGGGAGCTGCCGCTTTTCGCATGGCATGATGGCGACAGCCTTTGTATGAACCCGCTCTAAAAATGACTGGGCAATGGTGCCCCAATGCGTGCGAACACAAAACAAGATTAGCACTCCTCTGCCGTAAATACGGCTGAGGCATATGTGTTACCACTGCCTTGAACAAATCCCTCAACCTGACTCCTGCATTCTCGTGGGCCTCCTTGGCCCTTTTCGCCGCCCTGGTGCTGGTCCGCTGCGCCATGAGTTCATCCATCCTGGTCCGGCCATCGTCGGCCATTGGGCCCTCCAGCCAATTCTTACGCAACGCGACCAACTCGCCAGCATATCCCCAGCGTCTGACGCCGCCCGAGGCATTCCTCTCTCGTAGCTGGCCAGCATCTATCGCGTGAACATCAAGTACTTCGCCGAACTCACGCAGACATGCGTCATCAACTGGTTCGTCGGGTCCACCGCGCGAAGACACTGCAGCACCTGCAGCACCTTCAGCACCGGTGCTTCTCACTGCTCCTGCAGCGGCTGCACCTCCATGGGGTGGACCTGATGGGGCTGGATGCCCCCCATACGGGCGCCAATGCTGGTGCAGGTTGGGGCCGATCTTGTGCGTCGCGTAGCTCACGTCGCTTAGCTTGGACCCATACATCCTCACTGAAAGCCGCGACTTCGTCATCAGTTTCGGTCTTCTTGTGGTCTACATCGCGTATTATGAATTCAGCTTCCTGTGATGCAATTCGTGCCTCGGATAACTGGCCCTCGAATTTCTGAACACGGTTGTCAAGGTGGTGGACGTCCTGCGGCGCACAGAGGACTGCCCTAGCCGTGTTATCCGCCTCTCTTGCTAGCCTGGTACGCCCACGACCCGTTTTGTCTGACATCTTAGCTTCTGGTCTCGCAGCAATAACGGCTTGGACAAAACAAAAAACGTTTCCTTGCACTTCGGGAGTACGCTTTGACAACATCATCTCCTGGCCCGTGTGGCTTATGAAACACAGATTCACGCCTGCACAACCTTGACCAATTCGAACCACACCCATTCCTCTAAGACTGACGGTCCCGGTGGCCGCAAGCGCTGCGCACGTCGTGCAGTTTATTTGTGTGGTCATGTTGCCTCTGCCACTGCGCCACGGACCGCTGGACTGCCAAGACATAGCGCGAGAGACTGGGAGAAAAGCTGAGCGAAAAGAAGGTGCACGGCGAGTAGGAAAAAAAACATCAAACCATCAAAAGTCACGCCTACCGCGCACTAGCGGTATCCGTTTCCTGCCACACAAACAGTTACAGATTGAGCCAACATGGCTAAGGGTTGAGGAGGGTAAACGCGATGGACAGGGCGAAAGGGAGGAGGGGTGGAAAAAAAGGGAACAGTGTTGAGAACGGGAGCAGGATAGCGGGATAACGCACGAGGGCGCAGTGCCCACGGAAGCGGGGGCAGGAGGGCGCCGGAGAGGGGGACGGCCAGGATGGAGAGATGGACGGGGAAGTAAAGAAGGGGGGCGGAAGGGGGGAAGTGAAGTAGAGAGAAAGGGGGCAAGGAGAGGCGAGGCAGGGGGAGGGTAGTTCGAAGGGGGGAGACGAGGGAGGGCGTTGGAAGAGATGCCGCTGCCACTGGACACTGACCTGCCATCTGACGGAAGAGGGAGGGAGGGGGGGACAAGCGGCGGACAGCGGCGGCGGCGGCGATGGCGCGGCGCCGGCGGCGGCGGCGGGCGGCGGCGGCGGCGGCGGCGGCGGCGGCGGCGGCGGAGTGTCCCCCGGTTGACAACTGCTGCATATGCTGCGGTTTGGGCCAGGCTCGGGTGATACGTATGTGTTAGGAGGGCGGGTGGGAGTGAACGACACGGCTTGCGGGCGGGGAGGGCGTCTTGACCCTTCCCCCTACCCCCTCCCCATGGACCTGGACAGGGGGTTCCGCAAAGTGTCGGAGCGTCAAAACGGTTTCGCGTGGTCCCATCCTGGTAGGGTTCTGGCCCCCATTTGGGCCTCTTTGGGGGGGGATGCTAATTAAAGTTCCCCTCTCGTTTGATCGATATCCTCCAAGATGCACCAAGAAGCGCCCAGGAGGCCCCAAGAGGTCCCAAGATGGCACCAAAATGGCCCCAAGAGGCCCCCACAAGGCCCCCAGGGGGCCCCACAAAAGGATCCCAAGCGGCCCGAAAAAGGCCCCCCCGAGGCGCCCAAGACGCCGAAGAGCCCTCTACGACCGCCAAGAGACCCCCAAAACGTCCCAAGACGCCAAATAGATTCCCCAAGCGGCTCCGAAAAACATCCAAGAGACATCTGGCCTTTTTGTTTGCTTTTTTCCTCCTCCTCCCCCTCCCCCTCCCCCGCCTCCTCATCCTATGTATCATGTTTTCCCTACTCCTTCATCCACCCATCCAAGTTTCTCCTTCGCCCCTTCTCTCCTTCACACGGTTCGGCCGCCCCCCCCCTCTGCTCCCGCACCTACCTGGTCACCTCTCAACTCGCCGGGACATCGATTCTGGATGGGCTGGTGGGGATATTGTTTGGTCAAAGGCCTCGCGAATCGGGCCAAGAGGCGCCCAAACTCTAGCCAGGCCACGACTAGGCAGCAACAAGCAGAAAGCAAGACAAGCGCAGCAGCCCGGCGGCAGTTCAAAAGGGCGAAAAGAACAGGTAGACCCATTCCCGGTGGCGCCCGAAAGCCCCGGTAACTGCCAGCAAGTAGACGCAGCCAAAATGGCGCCGCGGCGCGACCGAAATCGCGTAGAGGTCGAACACTGTGAGTGGCTCGGCCGGAGACCGACACGCACCCCCAGAAGACATCCGTGAAGTGGACGTACACTAACGTCGAAACATCGTGTCAGCGCAAGAATGAAGAGGGGGCAACCTCGTCACAGATAGAACTGCAAACGGCAGTAACTCTGTTGGTACAGCAGTGGCACTTGTCGAAGGCGGAGTCCATGCAGGAGAAAGCAGCCCACGGTCGCACAGAGCCACGCATGCCGAAACCGAAGTCCTTGCACCGTAGAGGTCGGCGGCGCAGCGAGACCCCACTGAACCCTTTCGGCCATCAGTGGAGGCCGACACCGGCCAGGGGCAGGCCAGGGGGTACCTGACCGCCCATTCCCAGTGTGATCCTCGCATGGACTTCAGGCTGTCAGAGCACGGCATAGGCGGCAACCCCAGCCGCGTGGGATAAACCCGGCGAAACCAAGGAGAGGAAAGGGGGCGCGCGCCTGGCGCGGCAGGCACCCGGCGCGGCAGCTAACCGCTGCAGCATTAGGATGCAGGGAGGGGGGGAATTAAGTGCACGCCAGGCACGCGGTGTGAGAGGAGAGGGCCCCAGTGCGAACCATCGCGTGAGATCCAAGCTGGCGGAGCCCCGCCCGCCAGCGGCATCGGCGGCAACCCAGCTGCGAGGGAAGATCCCAGTGAAAAACAGGAGAGGGAGTGCCAGCTAACCGCCGAAGCAAAAGGAGAAGGAGGAGAGCTCGCCATAACCCTGCGCGCACTGACGCGCACGCCAGGCGCGCTGTGCCGAAGCTTACTTCAGTAAACCCGCCACTGCGACCAGCTTGCCGTTGTTCTTCGCGCGAAGGACCGGGTCAAGCTGGGCTCTTTCAGCAGCGAAATAGCTTGCGATCGCGGGCGACGAGGTCCCCCATTGGCCCGGCACACCGCCCCATATGCGCCAGCGGGCGTTGGCAACGCACGCTTTCTTGTTTAGCCGCGCACAAGTTACTGCAAGAGCCCGCAAGAAGGCGCCGTCGATGAAACATTCCGGGCGCTCTTCAATGGGACGCTTGGCAAGGGCAATCTCGGCGGGCTGCCAGTCTGAAGCCGGCGTCGAGCCGCAGCGACTGCGAAGGAGGCAGAAAGAGGGGGAGAGCAGGGGAACGCGGTTAACCGCCGCATGCGTAGGAAAGATAAATAGCAGCCTAGGCACGCGGCGCAACTCGGTGCACCACCTACCCGGCGCGACGTCAACGCCGCATCTCGGCGGGACTGCGTGGCGCCCCACCCTCGGCGCTGCTGCCGACGCCGTTTCTCCTTCCGCATGCTCCGGGGATTCTCGGTGGACCGGTTCCTCTTCCCAGCCTTGCCCAGTGAATCGGGGCCGTCCTTCGCCTTGCCTTCCCCCGCGCTCGGGCGCTCTCCCGCTGCGTGGAACCTGGCGGCGGCGGCCCCGCTGCCGCTGGCAGCGCCTGCTCTGGAGGCTTTACTGACTGCCGTGACCCTGTCAGTTGGGCTGCGAAAATTGGCACCCGCGCGCGCGATCTGGTCGGCGCGGCGCGCGTCGTAGCCTGCAGTGCTCCACGCGGGGATGAAATTTCGGCGCGCGCCTGGCGGCTGCCTTGCCGGGTCGAACGTCGGCCGGGCTATAGCGAGGGAAAGTTTTGGCACAGCTTGCAGCCCGCAGGTCGCTGAACATGCCGCCGAGTTCCCTCTGCATCCTGGAGGCGAAGGCACCGTCGCGCTCCCTGGGGCATCGCGCGTCGATCGTGCGCAGCGGTGCCTTGTACATCTTGGACCCGTCGCTCTTCTTGGGCATGTGGGTGGCCAGTGGGTTCTTGGAGAAGGGCGCCCACTTGCCATGATTGAATGCACCGTGTCTCCCCGGGCGGTCGTCATGCTTGAGCCGGGCGTCGTCGTGAGACTGCGTGGCCCAGCGGTCGGGGGACCTGGCGTAGCTAGACTGGCCCCTGCGTCCGCGCGAGGAAACAGTCATGTCGTCAGCGGCGCGCTGAATCGGAGCGTCTCGTTGTACTCGTCTGCCGCTCTGCCCCCTGCCTCGCGCGTGCCCTTCCGGCGGGGCCCCGCGTGGCAAATCTCGCCTCCTCGGCCGCGGGGGGTCGTTCATCGTCTGTGGCGCTTGACGATTCATCGTTGGCAATCCTGGTGTTGCGGCCCTCTCCTGTAGCTCGGTTTCCGTCAGGCCCTTCTGCCTCGCCCGCTTCAGGCCCCTCGCTGGCCTTGCCCGGGTCGCAATCCAGGACATCGCCGCCCGGGCCCCCGAGCTCATCTGCGGCGGCAGCAGGCTCGCTTCCTGAGCTGCCCCTGATCTTGCCTGTCGCCTTTCGTGGACCTTCATGTCGGGGCAGCGGCTGCCCGCGCAAATCCGCGCCAGGGTGGGCAGGGAAAAGATGCCTCCCAAGAGAGGCGCCCATGACCAAGCTGGCCCAGGGTTCAGATTCTTCTCCTCATCGCGTAGTCGCGAGGAGCCCGGGTCGCACAGGGCCGACATGTTTTCCTTGGCGTTATCAGCCAGCCTGGCCATTCGCCCCATGAACTGCTGAAAAGACACGCTGTCTGTTGCTGCGGCACGGCTTGGGACGATTGGCCGAGGTCCAATCCCACGCGGGCGCGCGCATGTTTCCAGCATTCCCAAGTTAACGCAGACCAGAAGCATGACGTGGTCGGGGGCGTCCTCAATGTCAAGTCTGGCCAGCCAGCGAGCAAGCTCGCCCGTGCCATGGGCCCTAGGGTCTTTGCCCCCGTGGATGGTTTCATTGACGCGTGCCACCCGCAGTTTCTCTAGCCGATCGCCCTTCCCGGTGATGTGTTGCACGACCAGTCCAGCGGACCATCTTTTGCCATCCCACGCCGCGCCTGGCACCAGTCCGTCGGCGGCGAGCCCCGGCGGAAGAAACGCCCAGGCCAAGGTGGGGCAGGCCAGAACGTTGAGGCAGTTGACGCCCAACCCGTTGTCTGCCATTTCGTACTGGTTTTGCAGCACGTAGAAGATGTCGTTGGCAACGGAGTTGATGCGTCTGAGGTCCAAGCATATTTGAACTGGCGCATGTTCTGGCGTGCCGCAGTTGTCGTCGGCCCACGCTTGGAAGAACAGGTTGAGTCCGACGCTGGCCGCGCCCGGCAGCTGCGGGATCCCCGTGTCCGGGAACATTTTCTTGATTGCGCCCACTCGTTCTGGATTGGGGTCGGGTAGCGGCGGCGTCCCCGATGGCGACCCGCAATCGTCGTCGTCGTCGCCGCGGGGTGCCTTCGCTCTTTCTTTGCCGAGTGCGAGGGCGAGGCCACCCGCGCCCTCTCTCCTCCCCCTGAACGCCCGCGCCGCGGGGGGGACTGGATACATCGATGGCGCGTCGCGCGCAAGGATGCAATTTATGACAGGTGGATGAACGTCAAAAATGTGAGCAAGACAGTTCCCGCGGTGCCATCCAGCGTTCCAATCGCCACTCGTCCAGCAGTCGATCCAGTCGCCCCAGGAAGGTAGGTTGCACTGATCTGTCCTCCATGCCAGGAGTCGGTCGCCAGACGAAGCGCCCGACCGCTGGCTGCCGCGTTTCCATGTGCATAGCAGCTCGGGCTCTGGGCAGCCGTCGCGCGCAGCACTGTGGAGTTCAGGCCCGAGTCTCTCTGCGCCGAAGAGGTCGTCGCCAGGTCGGGCTGGGGGATTCGGCGCGCCTGTCACCTCGGGGTCGTTGGCTGAGTCCGGTGTGAGAAAGAGGTCGCGTAGCAGGCAGTCGGCGGCTGGGCTTGCGATTTTGGCCAGCCTGGTCGGGGGGTGCACAGGCGGTGCCAGGCTGACAGCAGCGGGCCCGCGGGGCACGCTATTCCGTAGGTTGGCCAGCTTTTCGCGCATCGCGTCTCCGGCTGGGGCGTCAGCATCATGCTTCTCGAGGCTCTCCACACAGCGCCCAATGCACAGCCGACGGCAGTTGAGTCCCTCGCGCCACCCTGCAATCCTCGCCGCTGCCAGAATTTGACGCACATCGCTGTCCGCCCAGGTGCCCTCAATGTCCGTGGAAGGGGCCTCTCCGACAGTCGTCGCAGTAGAAGCTGGCAGCGTTCTGCGACGCCGAGAATCGTCGGTCTCCTGTTCGGGGCCTTTTCGGTGTCGTTGTGGCGCCCAGTTTTGCTGCGGGAGGTTCAGGTCTGAGAAGGTCCTGTTGGTCCATCGCTCGCCCCGTGCCAGCACGGCGCAGCCTCTGGTCCGGGGTGCGCCCAGGATGCCTGTGATTCCCTGTGGTGGAGTTGTAGAGCCAGCAGATGGTGCAACTGGTTGTCTCGTTGTCAGGCTGGTCGTTGGTAGGGGCCAGCGGTAACTGGAGCGGTTCAATCCGCTGGTCGATCACCAGCAAGATCCCTGTGCTGTGAAAGTCAGAACGCTTGCGTTTTCCCCACGTTGACGGACATCCTGCCTGCTTCGAGACATCGCAATGGTGGCTGGTACTTATGAGCAAGCCCACGTGTCTTGGGGCGTCAGTGGATCTCCGATGCAGGTTCTGGTAGTCGTGATTGGACATATTCCATGTCAGGCCAAACTGCGTCCGGAAGTGAAGGTATGTTGCCACGGACGCGGTGCCAGTTGAGCTGCCAGGTTCGCGCGTGCCCAGGACGGGCTCCACGATATCCCCTGCCCCTTCTTGTTCGGAGAATGGGAAGAGACAGGTCCTTGGTTCCCAAAGCGCTAGCATCATCGTCACAACTGCCGTGCAGGTCTGAGCACGTGCGGTGGGGTCAGTTGGCATGTAGTCGCCTTGGATGATGTCTTCCAGGCCGTCCATCCCTGGATGCAGTTGGTGCATTGGACAATGTGTCGTCTCGACACTCCACACCGTGGGTGGATGTTTGTCCATGCCAGCCGGCGAGCTCCGACAGTCTTTGGATGCGCGTTTCTGCAAGCAGCCTTTTGGTCTTTCAGGCAGGTTGGCCACCGCGAGCGAGGGCCAAGCCCGACTGCACGCATAAGGCACGCCCAGAAAATGTTGCATGTCAGGTTGCCGGCATCAGCTCCGACCGTAACATCGTAAATGCACCTTGTGTGGCTCCACATCTTCCTGTCGTGCAGATTGGGACCGTTGGGATGTTGTGCGGGGCTCATGGCGTGCGAGTGAAGGCCAGAAACAAGGAGGGGATCGGAAAGAGAGCGGGTGCGGCCAGGAGAGCCCTTAGCGAGTTGTTGAGCTGTTTTGCCAGGGCTCCCCACTCAAACCCTTTCGGCTGCGTTCTGTCGATGCTGCAGTCGAAACATTTGGCCTGATCCCCTCGCAGTTTGACCTTCTGCTTCTGGATGCTGGATGCAGCGCGCGGTGTTGTTGCGATTGGGCTGCTGCCCGGTATGGCGGTACCGGTTTCAGCAGTTGCATCCAAGTGTGCCAGTGGGTTAAAGGGCTTCCATCCCCTGTTGCGCACTTGCCAAGGCTCAGTGGAGGCAGGTCTCACCCGGAGGTCTGCGGCCATTCCGTATTCAGCAAGAGTACGAAGAGCAAACTCGGTCGCAGCCTTGAACATTCGCCGGTCACCAATGAAGACCACGAACCGCTTAGCTCTGGTCAGGGCAACGTTGGTCCTGTTTGACGTATTGAAGAAACCCCCGTCGTAAGACCCGTTGGAGCGCGTGGTAGAGTAGATGACGATGTCCCCTTCTCTTCCCTGAATGGCGTCATTAGTGGAGGGAGAGAGAGTCTAGAATTGAACAGAAGCGTGGGGATTTTTTTATTGGTCGCGGGCAGACGCGTGAAGCTGTCGCCGAGAAAGGGGTCTGGGGCGCGGGCCAAAAAACGTGGCGATACGCGAAGCGTCTAGAATTGAACAGAAAAGGGACCGCGTCCAGCACAGTATCCGCTAGAACGAGTCACGCCGCGAGGCGCAGATTCCTCATCTCGTCCGTTATGCCTGGCACGCCAATCGCAGGGGCCATGTCGCAATGATAGCGCTGACGCGATCCATATTTATGAAGAGCTTCAGGATACCCGATACCGCCGATGCGCACGCCAAGGCTCGCCGAGCCTTGTGGTCGGCTGCGTTGTGGTGCCCAACATGCTGGGCATCCTCAACATGTGAGAGCACATCACCTGCTCTCCCCTGCATCGTCCATCTCGCCTGGGCGTTGCCGCGTCCTCCTCCTCCTGGTCCTCCTGGTCCTCCTGGTCCTGCTCCTCCTCCTCCTCCTCCTCCTCCTCCTCCTCCTCCTCGTCCTCCTTCGGGACGCGCTAAGCGGCCAACCCAAGACGGCCCCAAGAGGGCCCCAAGACGGCCAAACCAAGATGGCCTGGGAAGGCGCCATATGTCACCAGAGCACCACAAGAAGTCCCCTGAGAGCCAAAAACTAGCCCCAGAGCGGCCCTGGAGGCTTCCGAGAGGCTCAAAAGGCTTAAAAGAGCCACAAGACAGCTCCACATGCCTCAGAAGGCTTTCCTACCCAGTGTTCTCCAAGTGGTTTCCCTACGGGCAACGGCTGGGGGAACACGCAGTCCACTGGCGTGGCAACACATTCTGTCGACATTTCACGACACAGGTTGTTCCAAAATGTAAGGGTCGGCGGTGACTCGCCGTAGGTGTTTTCACTAATGTGCAATTCCTCTTACTTCTGCATTCTCGATTCTAGCATCGCGCCGCATCGCCTGGCGGCCGCAGCCTTGGAGGGCGAAAAGTGTCACTCTTGAAAAGGCCCCAAGGCCCATAGCGCAAGGACCTTCATGAAAAAAGGCGTCCGCCGAGCCGGTCCGTGCCGACCAGCCACAACTGCGGGGAAGCCGTGTTCCGTACCCCGCTCTGGGGATTTTGTCGCATTGGGCACCGCTGGGACAAGGGCCACAGCTCCCCGACAGCTACGCACGTGCCTGGCCAGGGCCATCCTGGGCCCTGGGTTGGTGCATAGTCACGTCGTCCTGGCGACTCGAACACGGTGGGCCCAACAGGGGGGCAAGGGCCTCAGTTCCCCAAGTCGTGGCCGGCCTGCCCCGTCCACGCGCCCTGGCGCCCGCGTGGGCGCGCCCGCGCCCGCGCCAGCAGCCGAGGCAGACAAGCGACGGCAGCAGCCCGCTCGAGCCGGGCGGCCCGCTCCGCGAGGGGGGGGAGCCTGGTCACCTGTAGTCCTGTGGCGCCGCGGCGGGGCGCGGGGCGAGGATCGAGGGTGCGAAGTCCAGAGACGCTTGTGCGCTGCCCCAGAACTGCGAGAGCGCAGTTGCCGAGTACGTTAGTACGTTGTGGAGAGACCATCAGCGAGTCACTTTGAAGGAAGGCTCGGGAGCGAGCACGATTCCTGGGCGGCGAGGGCTCGATTCCCGAAATGGGTTGCGGGGGAATCCTCAGGCGAGAGCGCGATTTCCGACTCGGTACATGGTGGGGAAATCTCGGGCGAGAGCGCGATTCCTGCGTGAATAACTGAATGTCGTTAGGCGGGAACCGTCCGTTGAGTCCACATGTTTATGAAAACATGGAAGTATCATTGATCACATCTGTCTGGTGAGCATTGTAATTGTGCTGTTTTCTCCATTTGAGACGCCCCCTCGGCTCTCGCACCAAGTTTTGTATCACAATGAATATTCCGGCTCAAAGGGGTTTCCTGGGCCCCCGGGACGCCCGATATTGCCTTTCAGTGTATTCAGGAATCGCCGTCTCGATCGAGACGTCCATGTTCTTTACTCAAGAATCGCGCTCTCGCCTGGGACGGCATCAGACTGTGTGTGAGCATCGCCTCTCACCGCTCAGGAACCGCGCTCTCATCGATCAGGAAATACACTTCCGTCGAAGAATGTCCACCCATCTTATCAGAGCGACGGAGCCGGAAGGTCATTCATTGTCCCTGGGTGCGTGGCAGAAGTGGCGTTCCGACAAGCAGTTTCTGCTTGTTGTATTGTTGTTGCGTTGTCGTCGTCCTCGCCCCTGACCCGCCCGCGACCCACACGCGACCCACCCCGCGCCCGCCCCCTCACTTTTATCTGCAATTGCGGGGCGCTGCGGTAGAAAACTCCCGCTCTCGCCTAGGATTTCCCCACGATGTGCCCCAAATTCGCGCATTCATGTGCCGCCTGGCCGGCCTGGTCTGTAGGATCCGCCCGCCCGCCCGCTCGTCAAGGCCCGCCCGCCCGATCCGCCCGCCTGGCCAGCCCGTTGGGTCCACCTTGTCGTTTACTTGGAAGCCCGCCCGCCCGTTTGAATGTCCCACCCGCCCGACCCGCCCACTAGGGTCCGCCCGCCCAGCCTGGCTGTTAGGTCCGCACGTTCTTTTCCTCGGGAGCCCGCCACCCCGTGTGAAAATATCCCGCCCGTCCGACCCGCCTGACTGACCGCTATGGCAGCCCACCAGCCCGACCCGCGGACCGCCCGTTCGCTCGCTTGGAAAACCAGCCACCCCGAAGTATCCCGCCAGTTAGGTCCGCCCGCCCGGCCAACCTCTTACCCAGTCGGGGTTTACCCAATAGCTCACATAGCAAACGCGCCCCGAAAAATGGGCACGCTCATAGACGAAGGGGCCAAACGTCGAGGGTTCGGGGAATACCATTTGAATGACACGCGAACAATGACAAACGAACTGTTTCGGAGCCCAAGGGCACAATTTGAACAGGATGGTCGTGCTCGACCAACAACAGGATTGCGAGCGTCGATGGGCACACTTGGACAGAGAAAACAATATGCACTGAAAGGGATCGAGAATCGGACGAACATCCAGAAGTAATGGATCAGCATCATCGTCATCATCTCCATCTCCATCGTTAATCATCATCATCGGCTTCATCAGCATCATCACCATCATCGTCATCATCATCAGCATCATCATCATAATCATCATCACCATAATCATCACTATCGTCAGCACGATTAGCACCATCAGCTTCATCGCGCCATCAGATTCGCCCGCCGAAGGTAACATCGGTTGCTCATCCTTCTTCTCATCATGCCCACTTGCTGCTCATCCCTTACGGAGACTGCCCGCAGTAGACCAGTACAGGGTCACGCGACCAGTAGTGCCTGGTGCTGGCCACCACATCCTCCTCTTCCTCCTCCTCCTGCTCCTCCTCCCCCGCGCGCGCCCCACAGGACAGTCTCAACCCCTGCACGCTAGGGGCACTACTGGGACGCAAGAGCCTCCATGGGGCCATTATTTGAGGCCTGGGGGAAGATGCTCCCTGGTGAGAGTCAAAATGGCCTTGTGCCCGCCAATCTGATGTTCCGAGGGGGGCACGGGTTTCCTTGAATTTCTGGGAGGCCCGGACCCGCCAGCACCTGAACTGTCCACGCCAGAAGACCCCACGGAAGACCTAAAGAAGGTATCGGTGTCTGGGTTGGATGGCTGGGTCTCCGTCTTCCGCGCTAATGACCTCCACTGACCGCGAGACTCCCTCGGAAGCCCGGGTAGCCGAGAAGGAGGGGCCGAACGCAGAGAACGAAGCAATCGCGCCGCGGACATCATGTGGGTCTTCTTCTGGCACCCGGGGCAGACAACCTGATTGCCTGGAATATCTGGCCAGTGGGAGGTCGAAGTTAAAAGATGATGGAAAGCCTTCTCGCTGCGCTCCCGCCGCAGAGCCCTCTCGCCCTCGGCGGGAGCTTCGTGGGCGGGAAAATGAGCCCACCGCATCATCCGCAAGGCTGCCAGCCTCCCACGCACCTGCTCAGCAAGGGTGTCCAGGGCCAGCACTCGCTGCACAACCCCCTGGGGAGGCGGCGGCTCGGCCGGCGGTCTCGCCTGCTAATTCGTGGGTCGCGCCACTTACATGGGGAACCCAGGCTGGCCAACGGGCCCGCGCATCAGCGCCCGCGGCACGTGACCTGACCTTGAGGTATCGAACCTGGCCTGCCCGCGGGCCCAAGACTCTCCAATTCTCGATCCAAGGCCCACGATTTGAAGACATCTCTACACACGGCCCCTTGAGGTACACGCGAATAAGATACGCAGAGTCAGCCACCACTAAGGACCCAACTCGCGTGCCTGAGGAGCCCCATTGCCCCTTTAAGCTCAGCTCGATCGATGGCCCAGAAATCCGCGACCATCCACTCGGGCACGCCCAAGGTTTCGATCTTCGCTCCAAACCTCCGCGCCCCACCCCACTCGCCCGAGGCGGGGGTCGGCAGGGAAGGCGCCGAGCGCCCCTCGGCCTAGGAGGGCCCAGGAAGGCCCGAGAGGGGAACGCTGACGGGGCCTTCCTGTCTCACAATGTGCGCATCCTCCTCCTCCTCCTCCTCCTCCTCCTCCTCCTCATCATCATCATCATCAGCAGCAGCATCCTCAGCATCATCATCATCATCAGCAGCAGCAGCATCCTCATCAGCATCCTCATCATCATCATCATCATCATCATCATCATCATCAACATCATCATCGCCACCAACATCATCATCAACATCATCAGCATCACCATCATCATCATCATCATCGTCATCATCAGCATCATCATCAACAACATCACCATCATCATCATCATCATCATCAGCATCATCGTCATCATCATCAGCAGCAGCATCACGGCAGGACAAAAAACATGAAACATTATGTTTTCACGTAAACAATGGGAACAAACTAGGAATACCTGTGACTGTCGGTACTCTGATGGTGCAGACGCTCCACATTTAAAATCCTTGTGCAGCAGCCTTTACAAAAGGATTTCTTGTGTAGCTACCTTACACAAGGATTTCAACTGAGGGTATATGCAGTGGCCTCCACAGTGAGAGCCCTTGTGTAGCAGCCCTTATAAAGGGAGTCTGTGTTTGGTGGCGGCCTTACGAAAGGGTGTTCATTGTGGGGGGATCTGCAGTGGCGGCACCGTGATCCCAGGAAACCTAAAGAGGAAATCAAGAAAAACAGGACAAGCATGAAACACCTGATGTTTCATATGCCAAAATCAGAGAAAGCTGGGCAGACCTGGCATTGTCGGTACTCTGTTGGTGCAGACGCTCCACACTTAAAACCCTTGTGTAGCAGCCTTTACATAAGGATTCCTTGTGCAGCGACCTTACACTAGGATCTCAACTGTGGGTGACCTGCATTGATTCTCCTTTCTAAAAGACTAATAGATTCTACCCCCCCCCGGACTTATCGGGTCCCCCGCGCGTGCTGTAAATCACAGATGATTCTGACCACATGTCCATCCTAAATATGAATTCGTGCCATTCCAGCCAAGCCGGGTTCCCCCCCCCTCGGTTCACTTGTAAAAAACACTATGCGGTGACATGTTTTGTTCTAACATAGCACTTTTTCACGAATCCCTTGCAAAAAATGGGACGAAGTGCACACGCGCGCGTCGTGGCGCGCGCATGCCGAAATCCTTCAAAAACCTTCGGTTCCGGAGAGATTTCAAAATTGAATTTCCAAAAAACATGTAAAAACACATGGTTTCGCAACACTGATTTGCTAAAAAAACTTACGCGCGAGCTCTTGCGAAATCTTAAGAAAACCATTGGTGTTCCAAGATTTTCACAAAATGCTACCAAACGGGCTTCGCGCGCGCATGTCGAAATCTGTCGAACGCCCTTGCGCGTGTGCCGTCGCGAGAATCCTCTGCAAAAAATGAAACGAAGTGCAGACGCGCGCGTCGTCGCGGGCGTATGCCGAAATCCTTCAAAAGCCTTCGGTTTCGGAAGGATTTCGAAATCGTGCGTCCAAAAAACCAACAAAAACACAAGGTTTCGCAACACGGGTTTTCAACAAAATTGTGCGCGCGCGCTCTTGCGTCGTCGTCGTCGTCGTCCTCCCTCCTCCCTCGTCGTCGTCGTCGTCGTCGTCGTCGCCGTCGTCGTCTTCTGTCTTTCCTCGTCGTCGTTGTCGTCGTCTTGACGTCGTCGTCGTTTCCGTCGTCGTTGTCGCCGTGGTCGTCCTTCCTCCCTCGTTGTCTTCGTCGGCGTCTCGTCGTTGTCCCTCCTATTTCGTCGCCGTCGTCGTCGTCGTCGTCGTCGTGATCTTCACTCCTCCCTCGTCGTTATCCTCCTCCCTCGTCGTCGTCGTCCGTCGTCGGCGTCTCGTCGTCGAAAACATTGGAGATGTCGTCGGTGTCGTCGCAGTCGCTGTCGGCGGCGCCGTCGTCGTCGATGTCGCTGTCGTCGTCGGCATCGGTGTCGCGGCCAAGTGCCATGCAGTACCTACCGTCACGGTCTTGTCTGAAGATGTCTTGCGACCAAGTTGCGGGTGGGAGGGTGGGATGTTTGCACGAGCAGTGAAGAGGACAGCTTCAAGACGGTCAAGATTAGCCTCCACACTTAGAATATGTTCGCAACAACCTTTGCAAACACAATGCCTTTTGTGGCGGCCTTACAAACAAAGGTTTCCATTGTGGGGGGTTTTGCAATGGCGGCGCATTAGGCCCAAGAACGTTAGAGAAGATAGCAAGGAAGACGGGAAAAGCATATAAAAGTTTGTGTTTCCATGAAAATGCGAAAAAGCTCGGAACACCTATGACTGTCAGTACTGTTACGGTGCAGACGTTCCACACCTTCAAATCCTTTTGTGGCAGCCTTTTACAATTGTGGCGACATTACATGGGGATTTCAAATCTGGGTGACCTGCAAAGGCCCCCACACTTAGAATCTCTGTTTTGCAACAGCCTCTGCGAAAGAATGTCTTTTGTGGCGGCCTTACAAAAGTTATTGGAGGGATTTGCAGAGGCGGTATCTTGAGCCCAGGGAACCTACAGAGGACAACGAGAAAAACTTGAAAAACAAAAGAAGGCCGGTGTTTTCACAAGGGAAATAAGAAAAAGCTAGGAAAGCCTGTGGCTGTCGGTACTCTTATGGTGCAGACGCTCCACACTTAAAATCCTTTTTGTGCCGCCTTTACAAAAGGATTCCTTTTGCAACGACATTCCACAAGGATTTCAACTGTGGGAGAGCTGCAGTGGCCTCCACAATTGAAGCCTTTTTTTGTAGCACCCCTTAGAAATGTAATCCTTGTTGTGGCGGCCTTACGACAAGGGTTTCAAATTGTGGCGGGATCTGCAGTGGCGGCACCCTGAGCCCAGGAAAGCTAGAGAGGAAAACCGGGAAAAAACAGGAAAGCCATAACAAACGTATGCTTCACAAAGAGAAATAAGAAAAAGCTAGGCAAACCTGTCACCGTCGGTACTCTTATGGTGCAGACGCTCCACATTGTAAATCCTTTTGTGTCGCAGCCTTTACAAAAGGATCCCTTTTTGTGGCGACCTTACTCAAGGATTGGGTGACCTGCAGTGGACTCCACATTTAGAATTGTTGCTGCAACAGAGTCTGCAAAGGGATTCCCTTTGTGGCGGCCCTACGTAGGGTTTCCATATTGGGGGAACCTACAGCGGCGGCAAGTTGAGCCCAGGGACGCTCAAGAGGAAAACAGGAAAAACAGGAACAGCAGGAATAAGCATGCGTGCTTCAAAAGGAAACGCAGGAAAAAGAGGACGACCTGTGACTGTTGGTATTTTTGTGGTGCAGACGTCTCCACACTGAAAATTATTGTGTAGCACCCTATACACAAGGACTAATTTGCAAAGGTTGTTGCAAAAGCATCCGTGCCCGAGGTGCGAGTAGCATTGGCGTAGTCGTGCACCTTGCACCAAATGAAAAACAATTGCCGTGCGGGCTGCTGGTGGCGATCGCACGCTTTGAGCAACGCGCTCCTGAGTCATGATATATATGCTCGCGACTAGCTCCATGGCAGCCGAAGGGGGGACAGGCAGGGGGAGGAGGTGGAGGAGGAGGAGGACGAAAAGGCCGAGGAAGAGGAGGGAGAGGAAGAGGAAAGCATGACAAGCATGTTAAACAACAGTTTTGGGAACACATGTTTTCTCTGTGACTAACCAAGAGAAAAACGAAACCTGTGACTGTCGCTGCTGTTGAAGTGTTTCCTGTTTCCCAGGTGAAAACAAAGGTGTGCTACTGGTTCTCCTTCAAGCCCCCGCGCCCCACCCCACTCGCCCGAGGCGGGGGTCAGCAGGGAAGGGCGCCGAGCGTCTCTCGGCCTAGGAGGGCCCAGGAAGGCCCGAGAGGGGAACGTTGTGGGGCCCTCCTGTCTCGCAATTTGCGCATCCTCCTCCTCCTCCTCTTCCTCCTCCTCCTCATCATCATCGTCATCATCATCAGCATCATCTGCATCAGCAACAGCACCACAACAGAAGAAAAAACATGAAACGTCATGTGCTTTCACTTGGACAAATAGGAACGTGCTAGGAAGACCTGCGACTGTCGGTATTCTTGTGGTGCAGACGTTCCACACGTAGAATCCTTGTGTAACAGCCTGTACACAAGGATTTCTTGTGTGGCAACCTTACACAAGGATTTCAAGTGAAAGGATTAGCAGTGGCCTCCACCATGAGAGGCCCTTCGTAGCAGCCTTTACAAAAGACATCTCTTTTGTGGCGGCCTTACGACAGGGTTTTCCTTGTGGGGGTGATCTGCAGTGGCGGCACACTGAGCCCAGGAAAGCTAAAGGGGAAAACAGAGGAAGCATCAAGAAAAACCTGAAACAACTTATGTATTCACATGGGAACATAAGAAAAAACTAGGAAAACCTGTGACTGTCGGTACGCTGATGGTGCAGACGCTCCACACTTACAATCCTTTTGCCGCAGCCCTTTAAACCAAAGAGGATTTGTTGTGGCGACCTTTCACAAGGATTTCAAGTGTGGGTGACCTGCATAAGCCTCCACACGTAGAATATGTTCGCACCCGCCTCTGCAAACTAATGCCCTTTTTTTGTGGCGGTCTTGCAAAAGGGTTTCCATTGTGGGGGGATCTACAAAGGTGGCATATTGAGAGCCCAGGAAAGCTAAAGAGGAAAAAACGAAACACGGGAAAACCGTGAAAATGCCTTTTTGCTTTCACAAGGAAAAATAACAAAACGCTAGGAATACCTGTGACTGTTGGTACTCTTGTGGTGCAGACGTTCCACACTTAAAATCATTGTGTAACCTTTTTGTGTGGCGACCTTACACAAGGATTTCAAGTGAGGGGGATTTGCAGTGGCCTCAACCATGAGAAGCCTTGTGTAGCAGCCTTTACAAAGGGAATCCTTTTATTCGTGGCGGCTTAAAAAAAAGGTTGTCAGTGTGGGGGGGTCTGCCGTGGCGCACTTTGAACCCAGGAAACCTAGAGAGGAACACAGGAGAAAAAACAACAGGAGGCACAGGAAAACACGTTCGTCTTCACCGGGAAAAGAAACAAGGAATACCTGTGACCGTCGGTACTATCATGGTGCAGACGTTCCACACTTAAAATCATTGCGTAGCAGCCTTTACAAAGGATTCCTTTTTGTGGCGAGCTTACACAGGGACTTCACTTGCGGGTGACCTGCATTGGCCTCCACGCTGGGCAACAGCCTCTGCAACATAATTCTTCTGGTGAAGGCCTTACACAAGGGTTTCCGTTGTGGGGGGTTCTGCCGTGGCGGCACCTTGAGCCCAGGAAAGGTAGAGAGGACAACAGGAACAAACAAAACAAACATGAAACAACTTTCGCGTCCACAGGGAAACATAAGAAGCAACTAGGAAGACCTGTGACCGTCGGTACTCCTATGGTGCAGGCGTTCCACACTTAAAATCATTGCGTAGCAGCCTTTTGCAACAAAAACAGAAGATTTTTTGTGGCGACCATACACAAGATTTCAAGTGCGGGTGACCTGCAGTGGCCTCCACACTTGGAATCATTTTTGCAACAACCGTTGCCAAATGATGCCTTTTGCGGCGGCCTTGAAAAAGGGTGTCCATTGTGGGGGGATCCGCAAAGGCGGCATCTTGAGCCCAAGAAAGCTAAAGAGGAAAACCAGGGAAACAAACAAGACAACCATGAAAAAGCCGGCGCCGCCACAGGGAAACTCAAAAAGAAGCTCGGAACACTTGTGACTGTCGGAACTCGTATGGCGCAGACACCCCACACTTAAATCTTTTTTTTGTGTGGCAGCCTTTATAAAAAAGGATTCCTTGTGCAGCGCCATTACACAAGGACTTCAAATGTGCAGGAACTGCAGTGGCCTCCACCATTAAAGGCCTTTTTGTAACAGCTGTTACAAAAAGGATGTTGTTGCGTCGGCCTTGAGAAAGGGCTTTCATTGTGAAGGATCTGCAGTGGCGGCACGTTGATCGCAAGAAGGCTAGAAAGGGAAACAAGGAAAACACAGGAATGTCGGGAAACACTTCTGCTTCCATGGGAAAGTGAAAAGAAATGCGGGAACACTTGTTGCCGTCGGTACTCCAATGGCGCAGACGCTCCACACTTGAAACCCTTTTGTGCAGCAGTCTTGACAACAAGGGTTCCTTTTGTGTGGCGGGTTTACACGAGGACTTCAGATGTGGGTGACCTGCAGTGGCCTCCACAATTAGAACATGGTTGTTGACAGCCTTTGCAAACATTTTTTAATATAAAAAGAAAAACTTTTTTTGTGGCGGCCTTACGCAAAACGGTTTCCATTTTGGGGGGGTCTGCAGCGGCGGCAAGTTGAGCCCAGGAAAGCTAAAAACGAAAACAGGAAAAACAGGAACAGCTGGGGAAAAAATTGTGCGGTTCAAACTATTGCGTCGCAGCCTTTTACACAAGGATTAATGTGTAAATACTGTTGCAAAAACATCCGTGCCCGAGGTGCGAATCGCACTGGCGCTATCGTGCATCATGCACCACATGAGAAACAATTACCATGCGGGCTGCTGGTGGCGATCACACGATTTGAGCAGCGTGCTCATGAGTTATGACATGCTCGCGACCAACCCCATGGCAACCGAAGGGTGGATAGGCGGGGGGAGGAGGAGGTGGAGGAGGAGGACGACGGAAAGGCAGAGGAAAAAGAGGGGGAGGAGGAGGACAAAGGAACGGGAGGAGGAAGGTATCCGACAACCCTGCCCGTATTGACGGGCGCGGCGCTGCTGATCATTTTTGCGGAATTGCAAGCGCATCTACCGGGGGGCAGAAAACTTCAACGTCGACATTTGATGTCACGCCGTACGCTATCAACGTAGAGGGTTCTGTGCTGGCACATGGTGGATACACCGATTGCCAGCCTCTTCTTTTTGCGGGATGCTTCTCAACATGGGCTGCGTCATCTTCTACACCGTGCAGTGATATTCTCTCGGACGCTGCCTGGTGGACCTAGCATCGGACCCAGGCCTCGCGCCGTGCCGAATCGCCAAGCCAGGCCTCGCGCCGCGCCAAACTGCTCGGGACGTTTTCCCGGGACCTGGCCAAGGCCCACGACGGCCGCCACAGGATAAGGGGCACCGTGAGGCTTCAGTCTCTGGGGATCAAAGGACTCCCCCGCGTGGCGAGGGGTTGAGCCATGCAGACAAGAGACACGTGCCGGGGCTGCTCGCGCGGCTGTCCCCTGCGATCTGCGCGAGAGATGTCGAGGCCGCTGAGCAGCGCCACGGCCAACTTTCGAGACCTCGAGGCTGGCGCGTCGGCGCGGCGCGGCGCCCAGGCGACGGGCATTCTGCAGGTCGTCCCTGCCAGCGCCAGATCGCGCGGGCCCCTGATTGACATGCTCAAGATGCCCTGGGCGGCCACTGACATATTCTCGATGCAGGAGCACCGCGCCGAGGCCAAACAGCTCGCCGATGTCCAGCACCAAGCGGTTCGAGCAGGCTCTGCAAGGCTTCGGGTCGCTGCCCCGCCCACTGAGCACGGCGGAACGCACGGCGGCCTTGCCACCCTGGCACCACCCAGAGCGACGGTCACGAGAGCGCCCCACTGCCCTCTGGAGATCGCCCCAGGCCGAGCAATGGCAGCACAGGTCTATTGGGGGCCCAGGGGCGGGATCACCATGGTCAGCATCTACCTGCGCGACAGCGAGGGCCTCAGCGACGAGGACGTTGATAGCTTGTCCAAGGCGGCTGGAAACATCGTGTCACTCGAGGCCCAGGGCAGATCTTGGCTCATAGCTGGCGAGCGGAACATGGATGGGCATCTACCTTGCGCGGCCCTTCTTCAACGGCCTCCACGGAGTGGTGATCCACCCCTCTTGCCCAACTTGTCTCCAGTGTAAACCAGGCCCGATCTTGGACTGCATGCGCGCATCCACTCAGCTAGCGGCCAGGACGGGCCGCTGTGAGGTCGGAGAGGACGCAGACTTGCTCTCATTCCTACATGTGGCAGACGACAGAATGCAAGATGAGCATGCGACGTGGGCGCGCGCCCCTGTCCAGCCGCTATCAGTCGACCCTGCGCCGCGCCCAGGTCGCGTAAGGCCCCCTCCGCCTCGTGACAGGGCAGCGGCGCAGAAGCTCAGTTCCGACGCAAGTGATGCACGGCAGCCGGCAATTGCGCGGGCTGCCGCGCAGGCGCGGCTGGAAGGCGAGATGCTTGACAAGCGCGACATTGCTGACCCGAACCACAGGGCCAGACACCCAGGGAGAGCAGGACCACCAGACAGGGAGCGGAAAAATACTCCAGCCCCCTGGAGCTCGAGCGCCGCAGACACTGGCAGCCTACAAGCTACCTGGCAGGTGGGCTCGACATATGAGGGCCATGAATCTGCGGACGCACAAGTTCGTGGAAGTGCTTCATTAAGCCGGGCCTCTTTCCACGCCACATGCCACCGATTGCAAGCATCAGGCCCAAGCAGAACACGAACTGCACCAGACCACTCGGCAACTTGGGGACCTTTCAGCAGCGGCTCGCCCAAGAGGACGAGGACCTGATTTTAGAAGCTGAGGCGCGTGTTTTCACCGAGTTGGCCTGGGACCTCCAGGGTCAGCGGGGTGTCTCGAAATCGTTGGGCGCCCGAGCTCTTGGGCGTAGAGGACCGTGGCTCGCTGCAGGATCTCCGCGCCACTGCCTGCGCCCCCAGCCTGGAAGGCGACGGCCAAAGGCTTCGGGACAAAGTGGGTACAGTCATTGAGGCAGTCGGCTATTTTGAAGAGTGGGAGGAGTGGGCTGTTGCTGTTTCCCAGGGCGGCGCGCGCCAGGCACACCGTTTCGCCAGAGTGCGTCAGCTCCAGGAGGTGCGCGAGCTTTCGAATAGAACCCATCCCTACCAGCGCACTGGCGACTGCTTTGGACACCTGGGACACGATTTGGCGTACTCACCATCAGACGAAGCTCGACTTGCCCTGTGATGTCCAGCAGTGTGCCAGCATGCTTGACATCCACTTGCGCGGCTTGCGAGCAGTCCTACGTAAATTCCCGCTGCGCGCTGCCCTGGGCCAACTCTCGATGGTGTCGGACGTTGGTATCGGTGCTTTGATATTGTTTGCTCCGCAGGTGCGAACACCTATGCGCATGGCCAGATGGTCGTCAACAGACACGCATGGTACGTCTACCCAAGAAACCGGTCGGACAGAGGCTCGCCAATTACCAGGGCCAACGAGTGGTGAACGGGGTAGGGCTCACTATCGCTGCCGCGCACATCGCACCAGGGCATCGTAGCTGGTTGTTCTCATGCGACGGCGGTGGTCAATCTCATGTTGCACCAGACTCTTATTTAGCTGTGCAAGTTATACCCAAGTGCCACGCCTCGTCCGCTCATGGATGACGCCAGTTTCCAATGGATTGGGGCGTCTGCAGATGGCGCAAATCTCCTTTTGTTCTGCCGTCCGATGGTTCACGGAGCAGGTATTCGAGCACGGGCCGACCATCCAGGCGCCCAAGCCGGGGCGTGGCCACTGGGTGCGCGACGCGAAGGTCGGCCTCCAAACAGTCCAAGGGTCTGAGGATAAACGCGCGCAAGCACATGCGCAACTTGGGCCATGAGCTCTCGGGCGGACGGGCGCGGCGCATCCAGGAGCGCGAGAGACTGGCGGCATTGGCGGCCGAGCGCGCCAAGCTCCAGGCCTTGGCCAGAAGGGCTAAGGAGAAAGTGCGCACACTGCGGCGGACAGGATCGTTACCTTCGGCGGCTCACGGTGCAGGCGTCAGTGGCGTAGCAGAATCTATCTACACTGACAAAGTTGCGGTCTGTGGCGGCTACACTCGCGGGGGGCGCGATCTCGCGTCTCTAGCACGGCCTGGCGTAGCACGCAGACTGACGGCCAATGTGATCCAGTTATTTGTGGAACCGCCAGTCTGGCAATGCGATATGCAGGTACTGCGCGGGACCACCACCAAGTTTTACTTGCCAGTTTGCAGCGCGCCTACATGGCCATGGAGAGCAGGTTCAATGGCGCTCCTTCCCGGGGCAAATGCTCGGGCCCGACCTCGGCCACCTTCCTCGCGCTGCAGAGAATTCAATGGCACGCGGCGTCGGCGCGCATTTCTGTCACAGATCAGGGCGTGGCCGTCAACCTGCTCAAGACACCGCCGTTCGTACTGAAGCAGATGCTCATCGATGGCTTGGACAGGTGGTAGATGGCGCGCATCCTGAAACATGTTCGAGAGGCATTTAGACACGAGCAGATTTGGCGCTGGGCCCTGCTGACCAGCATCCTGAAAGTTCGCGATCCAATTCGGCGCGGCTGCGCCCGACTGCTGCCGGGCGCAGGCTGCTGGACCCCCGCGCAGAAGCACCTCGCCAAGTTGCGCGCTTTGCCAAAAGGTGATTTCTGCCCGGTTGTGAATGGCGCGCTCGGTCACCAGTTGCATGATTGCCCCCTCTTAATTAGCCCCCCAGACGATCTCGAAATAGAGGCGTTCCCTGATGATGTCATGGAGCACATTGGCGGCCTTACGGGAAAAAGTGTGCCAGAATCTCTCGGCCGACTGGGACGCTTTGGAGCTGGTCCATGGGCTCCCCGTTTACCCACTCAGCGTGCCCCCAAACCAAGAATGCCCAGTGCCCCAGCGGGGCCCAACCCACCATGCGCGGGGGCAGCGCGTCTACACAGACGCCTCGGAGCTGGCCAGCGCCAGTCCCGAACTTAGACGGCGTAAATGGTCTGTCGTGGAGGTCGAGCCCAGTTCCCGTTAGGGCCTTGCGCGGGCCCCTCCCTGGGCGCCAGACGGCGCCTCGTGCCGAGCGCCGCGCTGGTTCGCCTGCGATCAAGGTTGCACCCCCGCGCGTCGGCGCGGTGATCACCTTTCTTTTGTCAACGAGGGAGTATGTTGGGATGCGTCTCTGGCGGGCGCCCGTTCCTTGCATGCGGACATATGGCGCGAGATAACTGCGCGCGCGGCGGGTCGCCCCAGGCCCCCGCCGGCGCGGGTGCCTGCCCACCGAGCTCGAAGATGTGCCCCACCTCTCTTTCTGGGCTGATTTGTTCGCTCGCGTCGGCTCGGCCATGCGCAGGGTGCCAGACGTGCTTGTTGCCTCTGAGCGGGCTAGCATCTCTAAGATGAAAAAGACCTGGGATGTTCCCCCCGGGGCCGTCCAAGTTTTCGGAGTTGCGGGTCGAACGATTGAGGCCCCTCCTGCTCCGCCCGAGCCTGCGATGGCGAAGCCAGCCGTCACTTTTGTCGATCATGACCAGGCCTACATTCCCGCCCGGGAGGCATGGAGATGCCGCAGCTGCAATATCTCAGCCTGCTCAGGGCTCACGCATAAAGGGATCAGCACTGGCACTAGCAGGAGGTGCCAGCCTGATCCCATTCGGGCCTGGAGGGCCCGTGAGGTCTTCCAGCGGGTTGAATGTATCCCAGGCGACGCCTCGATTTGGGTTGCCCTTGCCGCTGCCTCCGCGGCCTTGCCCCCCCCCCCCCGCCGCCACCACCGCCGCCGCTCCCCTCGCCTGCCCGCGGCGCCTGGGGGCGCTGATGGGAGCGCGTTAGGGGTCGGCACCTGGCGATGACCTCAATGTTTGTCGCGAAGTCCAGCACCGCCCTGAGAGATATAGGCGGAAATCATTTGCCAGCTACGCACGCGTTCCTTGATCCTTCCTGATGGCCGTTGTCGGGGGCGCACGCAAGCGCGCAGAGGGGCGTCGCAGGTCAAAACGACCCGCCGAGTGCACCTCAGAAAGCTGGCCATGGCTGCTCGAAGCAGACACCCCCAGTCAGCCCCCCCCCCCCCGCCCCCGCCGCCCCGCCCTCCGACCCGCGCGCCGCGGTGCGGGTGCTCGTCGCGGCCGCCCTACACAGTGAGGAGGCAGCGTGCGTCTCTGGGGGGGCGAAGGGAGGCGCTGGGGCGGGCGGGGGCTCGGGCGGCCCTGACCGTTCGCGCGGCGCCCAGGCCTCGCAGCCCCTTCAGGCCCAGGGGGCCGCCAGCGTAGTCGTTCGGGCTCAGCGTCTGATCGAGCCCGCACTTGCTCATTTTATCTCAGTCTGCCTGTGGCTCACCTTCAGGCCTGAGGCTCGCTCGCTCGCCCCCTCGAGCGCTCTGGGTTCTCCGGGCGGCCCGCGGCCCTCCCTCGCAGCAGAACGGGGGAAGGATAACACAATGAAAACACAACGTGTATACATATATATATATATATATATACAAACATACATACATACATACATACATACATACATACATACATACATACACACACGCACATTCATACATACATACATACATACATACATACATACATACATACATACACACATACATACATACATACATACATACATACACACATACATACATACATACATACCTATACATACATACATATATATATATATTCACACGGAAAACAAGGAAAAACAACGTTGTCTGTGACTGTCGCTGTTTTCCATGTGTCTCATGTTTTCCTTTTGAAAAAAACATGGTACATGGTTTCTACTGTCTGTTATGTTTGTCTACGCTTACCACCCCCCCCCCCCCCCCCCGAGCTCCCTGGGGCCTCCGAACGGCCGGCGGACCCTCCGCCCAGAATGCGTGCTCCTCGGGCCCTGGGGCCTCCGGTGATTAACATTCGATTAGGATTGGGTGTTTTGTCAAATCGCATCACGAAGAGCGGATCACTTATCCAGATGATTTGTTCCGTGTTTGCGGGAGAGGAGGGCCCCGCGGCGTTCCTGTCTCGGAAGGCCCCCGCCCCCTGCATGGCGGGATGCCCGAGGATACCAACCCCTCCATTGTTTTCACCGCTAGGCCTGCTGGGCCGACTAAGCTCGGCGACTACCCCTGGCCACGCGGCCGCCGCGCCGCTGCGGAGCTGCGGCCCGGCGGCGCCGAGCTCGAACTACATCTCAAGCAGCTCGGCCCCGTGAAAAATGGCAGGGCCAGACGCCTCCGGCGGAAACTTGGTCTGGTCAACGCCAGCCGCGAAACAACTTCCTGGCTCGCTGGCCCCGAGGGCGGCCCCCGCTGCCCCCCCGCGTCGGGCGAGTTCCGCGAGGGAGACCACGCGGCCCTCGACCCCCCAGTGGAGCTGCGGCCTAGCCCCTGCATGGTGGAGACGGCGGGCGCTCTCGGTGACCCCGGGGAGCCGTTTGTCGCGCCTGCGCCTCTTGAATTCAAGGCGCCGCCTGGCCCCGCAGTCCTCGAGGCGCCTTCTCTTGCGGACCGCGGAATCGAGTCCGAGGTCCCTGGCGCCCAGTTCGGCCTCGAGGGGGATCCTGAGGAGCTCGCGAGAGTCCTAGACCTGGTCCTCGACGTCGTCGCCACTCACGAGGGGGGCCGACTCGGGGGGGGCCGCGCCCGAGATCAGCCCGGCCCGCCTTGAAACATTGCATGGCCTCTGGGAAATCGGCCAGCAGCGACCCGGTTGAACCGGCCGCGCGGGCGGGCGAACCGTCGACCCGCATCCTCGGCGCGAGACAATCGAACCCAAGGCGCGCCTGATGGAGGAGGTCGCGCAACGAAGCTCGGCCCTGCGCCGCGCCCTGGCCAAACCCTGCCAGGATGCATAGCTGCGGAACGATCGCCCCGCTGACCCACCCCCGCGGTGAATAACCCGCACGCGCGCGAAACCCAATCGAGAGCGACGAGCTGCCGGCGGCAGCGGTCGAAACGCTGAAACCAACAACTTTGCCTCTCAAAACTGCGCTCGCGGCGCACGCGCGCGAAGCCCAAACGAGAGCGACGAGCCGCCGGCGGCAGCGATCGAAACACTGACGCCAACAACTTTGCCAGACATCGAGTGTCCAAAGGTCGCATTCGGTTCTACGGAGCACGTCAACTGTCGGGGTTGGGACGGCAGCAGGGGGGTCGAGTGGAGACTCTGCCTGGGGCGCGATCAAACAGCGGCATCGGCGAATACATCGACCATCGCAGTGCACGGAACGTTGGGGCATGCGGCGGCGCGAGCAGCCCAGCGAACGCCGAGGCCGCCACGGCCCTGGAGGACAAGAGTAACACACGAAACCTGGTCGGTTTGCACCGCGGGCCCCCCAGCCAGAGCAACTAGCATTTACGCGTTGCACCCCAGTCCAACGTGAAACACGACGTGCGGAGTCACATTGCCACGTGCAAGATGACTGCCCCCCCCCCCCCCCCCCAAGAAAAAGGAACACGCATTGGTTGCAAAACGTTAGCTATCCCGAGGAACACCCGTAGCATTCCATTGCCCTCGCCAACAACTGTTTGCAAGGAGTATGGGGCGAGGGGAGGCCCAGGGGATGGGCGATGCTTCGGATGGCGTTGTGACCGCCACGGGCACTGGAGAAGCTCTTGCAGGGTACCCCAGCAAGGAGCCCCAGATACTTGTCATTCTTGATGATTCGAACCGCACGACGCAAGACAGCGGGCCTGTGGATATATCCTCGTGGGGCTTACAATACAACAAAGGAGAACACGGAGAAACATCTCTTCCTCAAAGTTTTCGAGAACTGTTCAGAGCCCGGGAAGACCTCAGTAAACAATGCATAACAAGCTTTGGCGCGGGAGGGCAGCAGGCGGAGACTCTCTGTCAGGCGGCGGCGAGCAGCGCGGGCAGCTCGGCCTCCGCGCGCAGGGGGCACTCGCGAGCCTGAGTGTTCATCTGCGTCCACGCCGCCTGGATCAGCCCCCGCTTCTCGCATCGTCAGACCGAGGCGCAGGATGTCCAGAGATGGCCGCGCTGTCGAAGGCCCCCTTTCACGTCTGTCATCGTGGGGGTCTGCCCTGGCTCTGCTTCGCGACGAGCGAGGCCAGCCATGGTCGGGCGATGTTGACGGTCTCGTCCATCTCGCCCGTCTTGCTGGGCCTCCTAAGGTAATCGGGATGGATGTCGATCGTCACTCTGGGCATCTTCACCTGCGGGGGCAGCGCCTGCCCTTTCGTCAAGCGATGGGTCTCGCCAGGCCTCAGGTAGGTGTCATCCATGAGCAACTCCGCCTTGCCACTGATCTGCCACAGGCACCGCCCGGCGCCCACGCAGGCTGCCCAGGGCAGCGGGCGGCACGTCCGCGATGGGCACAGCATCCGCCACCCTCGCAGCCCGCGGCGGGCGCGAGGCAGCGCCGGGCGGCTCTTGCCCTGGTAGTCGGGCACGTGCATGGCGATCGCAGCGATCAGCGTCTCGCCCGTTGAGGAGACCCTTCCTGCCAGGCACAGCTCGTCGAATAACCTCGCCGCAGCGGCGTCCAGCATGGGGGCGGCCGCGCCCCGCGCCCCCAGCTTGCTGGACGTCAAGAACTGGTCCAGCAGGTTGCGGCAGTGGTGTCGGATTTGCTACCGCACAGCGGCTGCCTCCGCGATGGGGAGCTGGCGGGCGGCGCCCCGCGCTTGCCCCCCAGCGCCCAGGCGGCGCCGCGCAGCGCGCAGACCTCAGCATCTCGCGCAGCGGGATGGAGGACGCGCGGGGCGGCGCGAAACTCGACAGGCGCGGCCGCGCCGCCGGGCGCTTCAGCTGCGGCTCGGGCCCGCGGCGCCGGGCTGGCCCCTCGGCCCCTGGCTCGCGCCAGGGCGACGGCCTCGGCTGCCGACCGCCGCGACTGCGCAAGGCGAACCGCCAGCGCCCGGACAGCGCGCAGGTCGCGGCGGCAGCAGCGGGCCAGAGCCCCGGGGCCCCGCGCCAGCCTGCGAGTGGCCGCAGGCGTCACGGCGCGGCCGCGGCTGACGACCCTGCGCAGCGAGCTCTCCCCAGCCCGCGGCGCGCACAAGGTGTCCGTCAGCACGCTCGCGGGCACGGCTGGCGCCATCGGCGCCGTTCAGCTTGCTGGGCACCCATCGTCGGTTGGCACGAGCGCCCGCTGCCAGGGCAGAGGGCGGCCCCTCGGCGAAGAATATTGAGCGGGCCAACGTCGCGGCAACGACCCTTCGAATCACAAGTGCGAGCGCGAGATTGCCCAGAAAGACCGCGCGCCTCGTCCCCCGCGAATCCGCGTCTGACAGCATCAGCTTCATCACGGCGTGTAGGTCTCCTCTTGCTTCCTTGCGGCGCATGGGCTCCTTCCTGAACAGGGGGGTGTAGCGCGGCAACTTCCAGTTGGTGCGGCAGAGGGCGCGCGCAGACACTTCGGGGCAGTTTTTAATCATACTCACCCCTCAACGTTGCGAGCGACGGATCTGCGTCGAGCCAGAAAACCTCGGCCGCGCGGGCCGCGCGGTCGCGCGGCCGCCGACTACCCCTCCCCCCACAGGTGCGGCGGAACCACCACCTCTCGTGCCAACGGCCCGCGGTGGTGACGTCGTCGGCCTCCCACTCGCCGGTCATTGAGGCGCGCCCAGCCTCGCAGACATCGGCCAGGACCACCTGCGGCGACTAGGAAGCATCCAGCTGGGCGCATAGCGCGATGAGGACCCCGCGGGAGAACTTCAGATCCTTCCGCGCAGATGCCCACAGTGGCCGAGCGCGCTGGTAGCCCTGCCGCGCGATCACCATGGAGTCCGCGGCGCCGGTCTCGTCGTGAACGGCGAGCCCAGCGGGCTTCAGGGCCTCCGAGACCAGACGCCTGACGCGCGTCACCTCCTCCCGATCGGCGCCCACGACGAGCGCGTTGTCGACGCGCAGGGAATGGGTCGGCTCCGCCAGCGGCGACGGCGGCGGCGGGAAGCCGGCGGCGCGCAGCTCGGGCCTCAGGGCGTCGTAGCCGCCCAGCATACGCTCGTGGGCCTTCTGCGCGAAGTAGAGGGCCCAGCCCCAGCCCATCGGCGCCGCGGCCAGCCGCGGGCGCAGGCGCGCCCAAGGCGCCGCGCGGCGCCCGCCCAACCTGCCGATGCCCAGCTCGCCGGCGGCCACCGCGGGCAGGCAGAGAAGCGGCCGCAGGTGGGCATGGGGCTTGCGCTGGCAGAAGGCGATCTGCACGTCCACCTCCTGGAAATATAGCGGGGCCCCCTCGGGCACCTCCCGGTAAGGGAAGCCCGCGGCCGAGAACGGGATGACTGGCAGAGAGGCTGGAAATGTTGGTTGCTCCTCCTGCAGTCGAGAGCACCACCCTGATCCAAGCGTCCTTCTTGGCCACGAAAAAACACTCCGACGTCCACGAACCTGGTCTTGCCGGGCACGCGGGCGCCTCTAGTGATCCCAGACTCCACAAACTCCATGTGCATCTTGCGGTTCTTATCCAGCGCAGGATCCATGTATACCCAGAGGATCCCTAGATCCCGATTCGGGATCTACATAAATACATGACACCATTAGATCCATAATGCGTGCCGCATGTATTTTCAGATCCCGATTCGGTCACTGTCTTGTTACAATGATTCGAACATGTTCATGCATGATGCCATGTTCGAATCGTTGTGCCAGCGCAACAGCCGCTTGACTGCGCGCCACCAGCGGAGGGGGCGGAAACCCTAAAACCAGGCCCATAGGGCCAGCTGCAGGGGCGAAGGGGAGGAACCCCTAAAGCCCCATAGGGCCAGCGGCGGGGGGCGGAGGGGGCGGAAGCGGGCGAGACCCAAAGGGCCAGCTGCACGCGCGCGGCGGAGGGGGCGGAAACCCTAAAGCCCCATAGGGCCAGCGGCGGGGGGCGGAGGGGGCGGAAACCCTAAAGCCCCATAGGGCCAGCGGCGGGGGGGCGGAGGGGGCGAAGCCCTAAAGCCCCATAGGGCCAGCGGCGCGGGGCGGAGGGGGCGAAGCCCTAAAGCCCCATAGGGCCAATGGCGAGGGGCGGAGGGGGCGAAGCCCTAAAGCCCCATGGGGCCAGCTGTAGGGGGCGGAGGGGGCGAAGCCCTAAAGCCCCATAGGGCCAACGGCGGGGGGCGGAGGGGGCGAAGCCCAGCGGCGGGGGGCGGAGGGGGCGAAGCCCTAAAGCCCCATAGGGCCAGCGGCGGGGGCGCGGAGGGGGCGAAGCCCTAAAGCCCCATAGGGCCAACGGCGGGGGGCGGAGGGGGCGAAGCCCTAAAGCCCCATAGGGCCAGCGGCGGGGGGCGGAGGGGGCGGAAGCCCTAAAGCCCCAGAGGGCCAGCAGCGGGGGCGCGGAGGTGGCGGAAGCCTGCGAAGCCAGCCACACGGGGCCAGCTGCGGGAGGCGGAAGCGGCGGAAGCCCCAAGCAGCGGGCGGCGGAAGCGGCGGGAGCCCCAGTGCCCCGCAGGGCCAGCGGCAGGGGGCGGAGGGGGCGGAAGCCCTAAAGCCCCATAGGGCCAGCTTCAGGCGGCGGAGGGGGCGGAAGCCTTAAAGCCCCATAGGGCCAGCGGCGGGGGGCGGAGGGGGCGGAAGCCCTAAAGCCCCATGGGGCCAGCGGCGGGGGGCCAAGGGGATCCAGAAAGACCCAGAAAAACCTGGGAGGGCCCCGCGCCCGCGTGGGCACACCCCTCACGCGGATCGCGGGCGCTGCCGCTGGCCCCAGAAAGCGCGCGAGTGCGGAGGAGGCGGAAGCCCTGGAAGGGGGTGGCGGAGTAGGCTGAAGCCTTAGAAGGAAAACCCTAGAAACCCAGATCGGCACACCCCTCGCACGGATCGCGGGCGCTGCCGCTGGCCCGCGGGGCGGCGGCGCGGCGACAGCCGCGGGGAGACCCCCCCTGAGGGAGCGGGGCCCCGCTGGGGGGGGGGGCGGCGGCAAGGCGGCCGGCCTCGAGGGGGGGTGCGCCCGATAGCTCCGTCGCACTTCACCCGCGAGCATCTCGAACCCTACACGGGCTCGACATGGGGGTTCTCGCAGGTTCGCTCTCCTTCCAAAACGATAGATCAGAGAAACACCAGACTCGGGGATACCGAGTCTGATGTCCCTCATCTTTCTCCACGCCCCCAGGGGCGTTGATTTTGGGCCCTGGGGCCAGAAAAATACAGAGCAATATCTACGAAAAAAACGGGGAAGGATGCGAACCCTCACTTCGGATGCACGGCTAACCACGTCCCCCCCCTCTTCACAATAGGTTGGGCCTGCCCACGTCGGCGCACCCCTCGCGCGGATCGCGTCGCGCGGACCCCCCCACCTCTTCACAATAGGTCGGTCCTGCCCGAGCGCCGTTGATTTCCAGTCCGTTCTGCCCAGGCGTCTTGCACTCATCCTGCCAAGACGCACGCCACCATCCTCAACGTCAGCCTCATCATTGTCATCGCCATCGCGCCATCACCATTATCACCACTACCGCCACCAATATCATCAGCATCGCAGTCCATCCTCATCGCCACCCTCATAGCCATCATCATCATCAGCATCATCATCATCATCATCCTCATCATCATCATCATCCTCACCATCGTCATACCATCATCATTTCAATTCTCGCCATCACCGTCATCATAAAGTTAATCATCGCCCCAATGGTCGCCGACATTATCATCGCCAGTAGCACCTTTACCATCGCAATCATGATCGAACGACCGCGCGGTGTCTCTCGACAGCCCTCGCCCGCCCACCCCCCCCCCCACATCGCTAAAGAACAGAGGAGGGCGATGGAGCAGAGGCAAAGGGAGGCTGGCTGAGGGAGCGAAGCGTGGCCCGTTCCGCATCGCACGGCCCTGTCTGGAACGCTGTCGCTCGACCACGCTGGCGCCCACAAGTCTGCCCTCGGTATTTCCAAGCGGAAGGGGGAGTGACAGGGCACGGGGGGAGGGGGGCCAGGGTTTGCCTCAATGCCGCCCAACACCTGACGTCAGATCTATACGGGAAAGCGTCGGCGATGCAAAATACTTGGGGCTCACGAGCAGCGCCGCTAAATTGATGAAATCGTGGACCCGAACAGCGAATGTGCGCCTGTGGCAAAATGCAGCAATGCTTCGCAAAGTCTTATTGAGGCTCTCGTCCACGAATGTTGAATATAGCGTTGGCGTCCCATGGAAAGTGATCCTGGGACTTCTCAAGCCACCTCCCTGATGACCTAGCCTTCTGCACTTCCACCTCCATCCTCCACCTGTTATCCATTCCCCCACCCCACTCTCTTCACCCCCGCCCTCGAGCCCCCGTCGCCCCGCCCCGCCCTGCCCCTCCCCCTGTCCGCCACCGTCGGCCCCGCCGAAAACACCACCGATTTTTCGACGCGCTTGTGCGACGTAGTTTGGAATGGTTCCTGCAGCGGGCCACGTTTAGTTGAGAGCGGGTCGGCCTCGCCTCCCCCCCTCGCCCTATTCCCCCGCCGTCCCCCCCCCCATCCACCTCCTCCTTGTCCTCCTTGTCCCCATCCTCCTCTTTCTCGTCCTCTTCCTCCTCCTCCTCCTCTTCCCCCTCATCATTCCTCCTCCTCCTCCTCCCACTCCTCCTCCTCCTCCTCCTCATCCCCCTCCTCCTCCCCCCCCTCCTCCTTCTCCTACTCCTCCTCCTCCTCCCCTCCTCCTCCTCCTCCTCCTCCTCCTCCCCCCCCCCCCCTCTCCCCCCATCCTCTGAATCCGCCCCGCCCCCATTCCCCACCCCTCTGCTCCTTGGCGCCGCTCCTGGGTGGAAGTGGTGCGTTTGTTTGCGCTCGTGCCTTCGCCCTCCCATCGCCCTTCCTCCTCCTCCGCCCCCGCCTTCGGTCTCCGCCTTCCTTGCCCCCCGCCTCCTCCGCTGCCTACCTGGCCGCCCCCCCCCCCCCCCCCCCCCCCCCCCCACCACCACCACCACCAACCACCACCCCCACAACCCACCCACCCACCCACACCACCACCCCATCCCCCCTCGAGGGCGCCGAGCTCCGTTGCTCCAGGGGCGGGAGTGGGGACAAAGGGGGGCTGGGTGGCCAGGAAGGGGGCGACGACGCGAGCGGGGGAAGGCCGAGGACAAGGGGGGGGGGGGGGGGGCTGAGCTCACGCCGACGCGCGGCCCACGTGGCTCAGCGGGGTGGCCGCTAAAACGATCATGATATGTGGCTTGCGCCAGCCGTCCCCGTGCACGTCCCCTGGAACACATTTATCCCTGGGTCCTGTGGCACATGTGGCAGAGAAGGTGGTGCTTGGGCGTTCTGTCTATCTTCGCAGCTTTGATTGACGCCATATGGACATGCACCGCGCGCAGAACCGCATCCACTGTCTCAGGCGACGGGACCGCAACAGTCTTTCTCAATTCATCGAACAGGGTGACCAGAGTAGAGCCTGCGCCCAGCAGCGGGGCGCCGAAAATACCGATACCACCATAACGAATCAGTTCGTCCCTGGCAAATTTTATGATAATGCTAACCTCGCCCGCCTTGAGCGACATCGATGAACCGCCATGGTCCACATTCTGGAAGCAGGCTTCTTTCCCGAGCGACCCCCCTCACGCGTCTAGCTTGGGAAACTGCCAGCGTGCTCACCCTGTCGTTCCTCCCTCCCCCTCCCCCCCTCCTCCCCCCTCCTCCCCCTCCCCCTCCTCCTCTTCCTCCTCCTCCTCCTCCTCCTCCTCCTCCTCCTCCTCCTCCCCCTCCTCCCCCCCCTCCTCTGCCCCTCTCCGACCCTGCCCCCTCGCGGGGAAGGACGCGCGCGACCGAGAATCAGGGTGCTGATTCTTGGTCGCGCGTGTCGTTCCTCGCGGGGTCGGCGCTGTCCGAGCTGCCTCTCGACTGCCACCCCAACGCTGCCCCCCCCGCAAAGCGGCCGCGGCGGGGCCCTAGAGCTCGCACGCCACGCAGCCCATGTAGATGGGCCTGCGGACGTTCGCACGCCCGCACAGGGCGCACATTAGCACGGGGTGGGCGCAATCGTCCGGCACGGCAGCCGACTCGGGGGGCTCCTGCCGAGGCCGCCGCTCGGTGAGGCGGGGTGGGCAGAGGGCGCGCGGGAGAAGGAGGGGGGGGGGGGGGAGGAGGCGGAGGAGGAGGAAGAGGAGAAGGACCAGGAGGAGGACGACGATCGTCGAGGAGGACGAGGAGGAGGACGAGGGGGAGGAGGAAAGGGGAGGAGGAGGAGGAGGGGGGGGGAGGAGGAGGAGGAGGAGGAGGAGGAGGAGGAGGAGGAGGAGGGAGGGAAGGGAGAGGAGGAGGAGGAGGAGGAGGAGGAGGAGAGGAGGAGGAGGAGGAGGGGAGGAGAGAGCGGAGGAGGAGGCGGAGGACGAGCAGGAGGACGAGGAGGGAGGAGGAGGACGAGCAGGAGGACAAGGATGAGGACGACGAAGAGGAGGACGAGGAGGAAGAGGGGGGGGGGAGGAGGGGGAGGAGACGACGAAGACGAGGAGGGAGATGAGGAGGAGGGGGAGGAGGGGGAGGAGGAGAAGGAGGAGGACGAGGAGGAGGAGGAGCTCGGAGGAGTGGACGGCGAGAAGGATGATTGAGGCAAGGGGGAGGGGCGGGCGGAGGAGGAGGAGGAGGAAGGATGACCATGCCAGAAAGAATGGGGAAGGAGGGCCAGGAGGGGGACGGTGACCACGACGACGACTGCGACGAGCTCCTCGTCGACATCGATCTCTTCGTGCGCATTGTCTCTCTCGGGGCCAACCTCGCCGTCGAGGAGGCCGATCCTGTCGACCTCGCCGTCGAGGATGCCGATCCTGTCGACCTCGCCGTGAGTGCCGCTCTCGAGATCGATGAGGGCGATGGGCTCCATCATGCTGGGCCCCATCATATTGGGCTCCATCGTGGGCTCCATCCTGGGCTCCATCTTGGGCTCCATCTTGGGCTCCATCATCGTGGGCTCCATCATCGTGGGCTCCATCACGTTGGGCTCCATCGTGGGCTCCATCTTGGGCTCCATCATGTTGGGCTCCATCGTGGGCTCCATCATGTCGGGCTCCATCATGTCGGGCTCCACCATGTCGGGCTCCATCATGTCGGGCTCCATCATATCGGGCCCCATCTCGGGCTCCATGTTGGGCTCCATGTTGGGCTCCATCTCCTCCTCCCCCTCCGAACCGATGGCGCCGTCGGAGTCGTAGTACCCTGAGGCGTCGAGCAGCCCCTCCGAATCGATGCCGCCGTCGGAGTCGTAGTACCCTGAGCGGTCGAGCAGCCCCTCCGAACCGATGCCGCCGTCTGAGTCGTAGTACCCTGAGTCGTCAAGCAGCGACGGGCTCACGTCGGAAAGCTCTCCATCGGGCTGCGGGGGTGGCCCTCCCTCTGACGCCATGATAGAACGACGAGCCACGATTGCTGCTCTTCCGTGGCCAAACCTTCTGGCCGAACCGTGGGGCTGGGGCAGGGGGGGGGCGGGGGGGCGGGCGGGCCACGCGCGTGAAAGGGGGCGGGGCGGGGGGAGTGGGATGCTTCAGAGATGCGCGTTTTCAAAACCATGTTTGCCTTCTGGCGGTGCCTCTTGGGGGATCTTGCGGGCGTTTGGCTGGCCTGTTGGGTGCGCCGTGGGGGCTTGTTGACAGCCTTTGGGGGCCTGCTGCGCGGCCCCCTTCGGGGCCTGCGTTGGCGCTTCTCGGGGGCGGCGATGTGCCCGACTTATCTCTAGGTGTCGCCATTCATCGTTCTCGCTGTATCGCTCCCTGTCTAGACTCTGCGCTGGTCGATCTCTCGCTGCGGCCGACTGTTGCGCTCGGCACGCGCGTAATTATACGTTGCACATGTGTAGTGCGCGTGTGCGTGTGTGTATGTGTTTTACATTATGTACACGCGCATGCATGTATATATGTATGTATAAATACATACCTACATATATACATACACAGACATACAACATTTAAGTTCACAGTTGAACCCACACATTTATAATACAAGCGTTTGCAGAAGCTCCCCTTTCATAACTGCGCATGGCCCCCGCGCCCCCACTCGGGGCCCGTTCTAACCCAGGACGCTGGCAAAGAAACAAAAAAATCGGATCCTGAAAGTTGTACTCGCCGCGGTCGCCCATCATTTTCGGCGTGAGGCTGCCCACGCGTCGATCGTGAGGTATATTCTCTCGATCTTGCCACGCATCCAAATCTGAAGATAACAGCTGCACCCCGCTCGCAATCACTGTTTCCAGCGTGCCAGGTAGGCCCCACGGGTTGCGCAGCACGATCCGCCAAAGGGCGGCGCTGATGAAGCGGTGCGCGGGCCCTAGGTGCAGCGTGTGCAGGACGTCGATTGCCAGCGACTGGCAAGGCGAAGTGCCCAGAGAAGCGCTGAACAACGGGCATCTCGACACCACTTCGTCTAAGCTCCTGCCGCCATCGTCGAACGAGGGGCGCCAAAACGTGATGCGGATCGGCACTCTCGCTGTTTCAAGCGACGCAATGTCTGGGAGAGAACGGGACGGCGTCAGACGATCACCAGGTTGCAACCGCACACCATGAATACATAATTCTTTCATAACCATTCTGCCCCCCAGCCCCTTGTCGGTTGATTTCCACTTCAATGCCGCCTTCAACTCTGAGACGTCCTTCGCCGACCCGAGGGGTACACAAATCTCCCGAGCTGCACATGCAGCCTCATGCGATTCGTGCGATTTCAATGGCCACGGGGGGTCTGGAGCATCCAACTCGTCATCGCAGCATTCTAGGTGATCGCGGTCGAGGCTGCAGAATTGACAGGGCCCGTGCACGCGTTGCCACGAGGGCAGGCCAAGCGAGTGCGTGTGCTCGGCCCAATCCCCTTTGACATATAGCAGCATTGCCGAAAAAGGCAATGCCTCACCAGGTGCCATACTTGCGGGGATCATCGAATTGTCCAGGAAACGCGTCGGCGATTGACCTGACTGCATGGCCTCAATTTGCCAGGCTATGTTATCCATGAGCGGGAACAGAGTGCACTGGCCTCTGCACCCGCATTGGCATTTGTCTTGGTCCTTGGTAGCCGCGATGAAATGCCTGCGGCGCGAGATGAGATTCACGCACCACAGGCCCAGCACAGAGTCTGAGCGCCCCGCGGCCTGTTGCTGGTACCTGACACCGTCGAGGTAGATGCCCAGCGGGAGAGGCCGAGAACGACCTTCCCTGGACGCTTTAACAACAGCCTCGTGTTCCAAATAGGCAGGCACGTTAAGGACGCTCTCTGGGCCAGGATTTTCAGAAGTAAGTGCGTTGAGTATTTCTGGGTCATTTTTGATTTCGGCCCTGATGGATTGCCAGAGAACTCTGACCTGCACGTGTCTTCTTACGCGGCCAACCTGTTTGTCGTACATGGGCGTGGTTACTGGCATTAGCGCCTCTGGAGATTTCGGGAACACTTTATCCAGGTGCTTCTGGTAGTTTCCATTTGAGCCCTGGGCAGGGGCCACCGCGTACAACTTGAAATCCCCACCTGGCACTTTCGCCCTGCTACAGTGCCAGCACAACGTGGCGAGGTCTTTCGCCGTAAGGCGGCAGCTGGCATACAGACTTAACAGCTGCTCCAGTAGGGCCGAACCTGCTTCCCTCTCCGCCTCCGAGGTTGGGTTCCATCTCCTGGGGCCAACTGGCGTGCGAGACCTATCGCCACCAGGCATGGTTGGCCGCCGAAGGGCCTAACCTGCCCGTCGCACAGCCAAACTATGGCAACGGAGTCGTGCCTTCCACTTGTTGTATTGCTGTTACTGTTTGTATGCATGTTTGCTTGTTAGCTTGCTGCTGTAAGTGCGTGCGCGCGTCGGTGAGTGCGCGCGCATAGTTGCATGCGTCGGTGCGTTGGTATGGGCGCACGCGCGTGCCTGACCACAGCGCGCGCATGCGCATGCCCATTTGCGCGGGCGCACGCAGGCCCCCGACTACGCATCAAGAACTTACGCGCATGGTGGCGAGAGACCCTGAACAGCTCAACGAAGCTTAAAAGAGTAATGCTGTAATATTGCCAGATGCACACATGTACATGTGTAGATGTATATAAAATCGTACGAGCAACTGGCAAATAAATATGCACATATTTTTACACGCGCATCTATGTCAGGTGCTGGATATGACAGCGTTACGCTGCAATCTAAAAAGCGGTGGTACACAGTTAAGTGGTCAACGCTACACTAAACCTTAGCATGCTACTCACACCAGCCAGATGCAATGCAATGTAAGGACACCACTGGCTCAACATTATATGCCACTTAACGTGCGATGCTAGCCCTTACTAGGGCATGCGCCTGTGCCACGCCCTTACAGATAAGCTGTTTAGGGGCCGCGTGCACGCTCGACCACCCTCCTTGTTCCGACGCCCTCGCGTTCATGAGTGGCCGCGGCATCAGAGCCCGCATATTGCCCGCTGTATGATTAGCCAACCTCTGACCGAAGATCGGGCGAGCTCATGTCAGACGTCGATGAGCGGCAGATGTCACGGAGCGCGGGGGGAGGGGGCCATCGCTCGCCGACTTCGGGAGAGACTCGCGACAGAGGGCTGAGTGGGAGAGGCGAGGCCAGATATAGAGAGAGAGAGAGAGAGAGAGAGAAAACATAAGTCAAAGACACCGAAGGGAAGGAACAGAGAGATGAGGAGCGAGGAGGAAGATTAGGAGGCGGAGCAGGACAAAGGAAGGAGGTCAAAGCACTGACAGGGGGCAGGCCATCCAGCGCCGCAGCAACCGAATGCTTTTGATATGTCTATCTTGCTTGTGAGCAAACTGCACGCACGATGGGCCAGTCAGTAAATGTGTCGACAGCGAGCGCCATGCGTTGCCACGAACGCTCCGATCTCCCCGCTTCTGCTGCGAGGTCCCCACGTCCCCAGCCCATGTCGCGTTATTAGGGGTCGCATGCGATTGACGCTCGCCTTAGCTGCCCTCGATCGGAACCCCTGTCTCCTCCTCTCCTAGGTCCTCGCCTGCATTCCCTCTTCCCCCCCTTCCTCCCACTCCTCCTCCTCCTCCTCCTCCTCCTCCTCCTCCTCCTCCTCCTACTACTTTCGGCCATCGTTGTTCTAATCGCCCACCTGCCCATGTGCTGCGCCCGCGTCCTCCAAGCCCCCTCCTTCTCGACTCTATGCGGCGAGCGTGCCTCTCCGCTCCGCCGACGCACTACCTTTCCTGGCACCTCTTCTCCCGCGGGCCCGCAGCCGGCCCCCCAGCGTCTGAGATAGCCTCCGACAGGTGATTTTGGACAGAAAGCGGGGCCAGCAGATTTCATCTGCCATTTCATCTGGCAGCTGAAATGGCAGATGAAACCAGATCATCCGGTACAAACCCTGTAAAAACACAGCTTCCGCGCACTTCACCCGGCATTTCATCCGGTACCTGTGCGCACTGATTTCATCCGGTACTTTTTGTGCCACAGGGCAGGCTGAAACGCCTGAACATCTGAATCACTTGCCGAAATCACCAGGACCTCCTCACCCGCACGACGAGGCACCTGGCAGGCGGCTGGAACCCTAGACCCCAATATTGCAGCAGCAGCTGCCGCCCTGGGAAATTGCCCTGGGCACGACGTGCTGCACGAGCGTGCGCGCGATGACGCGCGCGCGACAGAGGCAGAGGCTGCCTCGCGACAGAGGCA
>CAUYUJ010019282.1:336179-346179 GCA_963575745.1 Prorocentrum cordatum
TTCCATCCCTCGCGTGTCTCCAGCGTTTCCATGTTCTTTGATATCCTCCGTTTCTTGCCCGAAGATGCCCCTGAAACTGCATCTTCGGAGTCGGCGGGGGTCGCAGCCGTCCCCTGCGGCGCAAGACGCATGGCCCCCCCCCTTCAGATCGGGCACCCTGAACCAGCGCTTGGACAGACCCCGCGGGTGTTGCCCCATCTGCGACGGCCCAGGGCGCGCGATCCTAGGTGCAGGGTCAGATGTTTACTCGGATGCTCATGTCCTCAGTCTCAGCTTTCGTCTTGAACTGCTTTGCCCAATTCAATTTCCTGGCCAGGCCGGAGCTCGAGCTGCGACACGCGGGCCTTGCATTTTTACATCAGTTGCGGCTAATGCCACTCCGCCGACCCAGGGCCCGATCTGACGGTTCAACAGAAAAAGAAACACATAACATTGACCCGTGTGTCTTGTGCAGCGCTTGCTCGGCGTGCCTGATCAAGTTCCTCATTTTTTTTGCCATGTCATCTGCCCATGCGTCTTGCTCATCGGCAAGCTTCCACTTTGCTTCGTGGTGGGCAGCGACCTTGAGGAATATGTCCTGCACGTGGCACTTGCACGCAGGGTCTGTCTCAATCCCGCAGCCGCGTTCCCCTGCCCCCGCGTTTTCGACGGGCCCCGATGACTACCCGCGTGCGTTTCTACCCCAGAAGACCCGGCCGCGAGAATGAGAGACCCCGCATGCACACCCCGCGTCCTTCGCCACGCTCTGGCTCAGCGACACGCCAGTGTGGCTGAGGATCTCCCTTGTCGCTACGATGATGTCTTTGTACTGTTCCATCTGCTCTCGATTTTGCTTCGCATCGTGGAGCTTCTCAGTCGTGTACTCTATCTGGTCAGCCTTCGAATGCGAATGCTTGACGGGACGTGCAAGTGCGGTTCGAGGGTGGATTTTGCGAGCGATCGTTGTTGGGCAAACTTGGTTTTTAATGTTTCGTAACGTGCAGCAATTTCCATTTCGCTTTCCATCTCGTCACGCATTCGAAACGAAATGTGACATGGCGATCGCTCGCAAGATCCCCCCCCGCCAATCGCGCTCGCACTCTCGGCAAGCAACCGCAACTCTGTGCTTACTGGGTCGCCCCCCCACCCTTGCCTTGGTGATCCAGAAACACCACGTCGCTGCCACCATGGCGGCCCGCGGACGCACCGCCGCGTCGCCCATCTCGGCGGCGCTGAAGCAGGGCTGCGCCGCCGCGGAGGGCGCGGCGCTGGGCTGGAACCGTGCCACTGGCCGATTGTTTCCGAAGGGGTTTGGGCCACATCGCCCAGGAGGGGTCGACAGTCGAGGCGATTTCTTCGCTGGTCCCTGGGGTCGATGGTCGAGAACATCCGCTGCGCCCTTTCGAGGCCAGACGCCGATAGACGCACGCTCGATCGATGGTCGGTGCGTGGATCGAACTGTTCTTGTCTATCGGCGCGAGGCGTCGAATGGGCGCGAACGACTGCATATCGATGCATCCACGGGCTGGGCGAGGGGTGATGCCGAGGTGGGCCCACGCGATGGGAGGGGCGGAGATGACAGGAAAGCAGAGGAGTGGACATGCCCGTGCGAGAGAGAGCGCAAGAGGAGCTGGGTAGGGAGAGACGGAGAGGGCAGGGTGGGGCGGGAAAGCTGAATGTTGGCGGTGATCAGATACGTGCACACTGGCCTCAGATAGGCTGCGCTGGGAGAGCGGGAAGAGGGAGGGGAGGGGGTGGGCCGTGGGCGAGGGGGGGTGGGCACGGGCCGAGTGGCGACGGTCTAGGAAGAGAACGAAACATAGCTATACACGTTACATCTGTATGTCTCTGAACCTCTAAATGCCACACAGTTGTCTATATATAAATGTATGTAGACACGTTTATCTGTATACAGATATAGGTAAGCATATCGGTAGATCGGTCTATATATAGTGTACCGACATATGTATATAAAGTATATGCAGATATGTCGAGATTATGTATGAATGTATCGATCAATACGCGTGTCTTCTTAACTAGAGGAAGACATCACACATAAAAAACGACAGGGGGGGAGGGTGGGGAGACAGCAAGAGTGAGAGTGAGAGAGAGAGAGAGACAGAGAGAGGAAGAGAGAGACACCTGGATAGAGAGATAACGAGAGAGCGAGAGAGAGAGAGAGAGAGAGAGAGAGAGAGAGAAACTAACAAACAAAACAAACAAACAAAAACGAGAGAGCGAGGGCGAGAGCCTGAGCGAGGGGGACGGAGAGAAAAAGATAAGGAGAGAGGGATAACGAGAGACAGAGAGAGAGAGAGAGAGAGAAAAACAACGAGAGAAAGAGAGAGAGGGAGAAAGAGAGAGAGGAGAGAAGAGAGAGAGAGAGAGAGGAGGGGGGATGGGGTGCGGGAGAGGGAGGGATAGAGAGAGATATCTCTATATAGAGAGAGAGAGAGAGAGAGAGAAAAAGAGAAAGAGAATGCGCATGGACATCGAGGGCGCGAGCGAATGAGAGAGCGAGGGGAGCGGAAGGGGCGAGGGGGCGAGGGAGGGGGGGGGAGAGAACGAGAGAGTGAGAGAGAGAGAGAGAGAGAGAAGAGAGAGAGAGAGAAGGAGAGAGAGAAGAGAGAGAGAGAGAGAGAGAGAGAGAGAGAGGGAGAGAAGAGAGAGAGATAGAGAGAGAGAGGGCGAGAGAGTGAGAGGGAGAGGGGGAGGGGAGTGAGAGAGAGAGAGGAGAGAGAGAGAGAGAGAGAGAGAGAGAGAGAGAGAGAGAGAGAGTGAGAGAGAGGGGGGAACAATCAATCACGAAAAATGGAAAGGAGAAAGACACGCTCAACAAGGAAGCAGCCGCGCGGGCTCGCTCCGGCCTTGAGCTCCTTGAACAGATCCTCCGCCTGGGACGCCACCTGGCGCCGATGCTTCTGGGGCGTCTCGGGGTCCTGGGCGATCGGGCGAGGAGGGCGAGGGGCTCGCGCAGGAGCAGAGGGTGAACAAGTAAGACCAATCTGGACCAGGTAAGTCTTTGACTCGGACCGCCAGGCAGGACTTGGACCAGGTAAAACCAGGCACGACCAGGCGCGACTGCCCCCAGACTCAGACCAGGCACTGCCGAGCATGCTATACAAATCTGACTCCACAAAACATGGCAACTACAAAACACCAAAACAACGCATCGATTCCCCCGCCGCACTTTTCCAAACCCGTCCTCGTCGACGGCTGACTGGGAGTTCGCTGCCATCGGCCCTGCGGCTGGAGAGGCAGCGGGCCTGGGGTTGGGGGGCTGCGAGGCCGCCTGCGGAGGCACGCCAGGCGGCAAGAGCAAGAAACCCTCGGCGGACGGCCTGAATGGCGAGGCACGCGGGCTGGGCATGCGGTCGGGCGGCATGGTCGACGGCTGCCCGCTGTCCTCATAACTGGCGCCGGCTGCGGGGGGGGGCGTCTTGGAGTCGAGCTCGGGGGCGGGCTCGCAGGGGCACGAGTCGGAGCTCACGCGCCAAGCAGCACAGTCCGAACTTGCTGCGCCGCCCGCCGAGCCTGCTGAGGTGGCCTGTGCTGCGCCAGACCCCGAGCCTGCTGAGGTGGCCCCTGCCGCGCCAGCCCCCGCCGATGCATGATCGGGGCTGTCGGGGATCTCGATCGTCTGATCGCCGCCGCGATCCCAGGAGTGGGCGGCAGTGGGGTCAGGAGGGGAGTCGGCGTACCTCCCCGTGCGCTCGGCCTCCTCGAGAGACGCCTGGATGGCCCTCGCTGTGTCCTGCTCCTCGGTCGATGCCTTGGCCTGCTCCGTCGGTTCGGGGGCCGAGTCCCACTGCGTGCCGTCGTCGCCCGCGCCTTCGCGGAGCGTGAATTCAGGCTGCCTGCCCACGTACCGCGAGGAACGAGGGTCATCCGAGTCGAAGAAGCAGCTGGCTAGGGGGTCGTCGGGCTCGGGCGTCGGGGGCGCCGCTGGGCGCAACGGGCTGGACGTCTTGCCCGTGAGGCGGCGCCTCTGGTCTGGTCCGCGAGGCGGGGCCATCGCCGCAGAAATCGGCGGTGATATGAGAAACGTCGTAAACAAAAACGAGCTCTCAAGAGCCCGAGCCAAAACGGCTGCGAGCAGGACGGGATGGGCTGAGGTGGCAAACCTGATCGACATCCCACGGCCGACGCAGGCCCGTGAAAGGATTCCGACCTATAGGCGCGTAAGAACTCCGACGTAGGCGTGTGAAAAGACCTTCAGACGTAGGCGTGTGAAAAGACCTCCAGCAAACAAGGATAAAAAGGAATCCAGCGTCTGCGCAGCACGTATGGACGCACACCTTATCCTAGGAATGAGGTTCGGTTTGGCTATTACGGGTGGAACTAGCTAATCTACATATAATGTATGCGTGTACATATGCTAGTGGTTTAAGGTTAGATCCCTTTTTCTTTGATGCATATGTTTCAGATCCCGATGGATGATGATATAATAAAAACATATGTTTTACATAGCAGATCCCGTTTCGGGATCCAGGGATCCTCTGGGCAACGAAGGCCCCCCGCCCTTCTCCACGACTGCGTCGAAGCTCGCTGGCGGCAGCAGCAAGGCGCGGTCGAGGCCCAGGAGAGAGCGCCGGTCTGCGGGCGCGAGTCGGTCGGCGAGCCAGCCGGACTCTTTCCCAAGTTGGGGCCAGCCCACGAGGCGTGGAACACGTGGCCTCAGCGGCATATCGTCAACGCGTCACAATGCAGACACGGGCGGCCCAAAAGCTCTGAGCAAGCTTCCTGGGCCGACGCGGCCGTCGGGGCCTCCATCTGACGATGAAGGCGGCGAACGCGTCGGAGTTGAAGACCACCCATCTGGGAGAGGCGCCCCAGCGTGCGCCGCGGTGCGTCGCAGCCCCCAAGCATGTTGAGGCACTCCATGGCGCCCCGAGCACGCTTCTCTATAGACGGGCGGAGGTCACGGAGGGGCTGGCTCAGCAAGGGCAGCAAGAGGCAGCGCCCCGCCACCGGCGGAAGGGCCCGCGGTAGGCCGACAAAACTGGCCCTCATAAGGCGGCGGACGGGCCGAGCGACCTCCCGCCCGCCGAGCCCAGGTCACCCCTGCCCCTTCTTGCCGGCGGAGGCGCTCTGCTCCTCGCCCTCCGCCGTTGCCCCTGGATATCGGTCTCCTTGGCCAACGACTCCGTGGCGCACTTTGCCAATCCTGGCGCCGCCGCAACGCCGCGACGAGCACTCTGCTTCGAGCGCCCGATGTAGTGCTCGACGCCCTCGGTCTTTATGCTGCCCATGGTCTCCCCCGCCAGCTGGCGCGCGCGGGCGACCTGAGCGAGCTCGATCAAGAGCCCTAGGAGATCGTGGAAGTGGGCCGCCGCCGAGTCCCTCGTGCATCTCTCTCATCCACTTGGTCTTGTCTGGCGGCCATCTGGGGCGCCGCCGTGCTCGATGATGCACTCGCGCGGCCACTTGTAGCCGCGCTCTCCAGACAGAGGGAAGTCGTCGAGCGTCCACTGCCGCATCTGGCTCACGGACTCGCGGAAGTCACGACGGCGTCGGCCTTCGCGGGACCTCGTCAGTGGCCCTAGGAGGCAGGCATCATCGCCCTCGTGACCTGGCTGCTGAGCGGCCGAGGCGGAAGGCGCCAGCTCCGTGGGCGCGACGAAACCAGCGGGCAGGCCGCGGAAACCGCTCTCGCCCCAGACTACGCCCCCAGGCATCGGCAAGATCTCGTCGCCATGCTGGATCCCGGCCCCCACTGCCTTGCTGGCATTCCAGGTCATGCCAGGCGGCGGCGCCTTCGCGCTCACCAGCACGCGGGCGCCGACGGGGCCGGGCGGCGGCGCGGCGGCGCCCTCCGCGGGCGACAGCTCCCTGTCGTCGGCTTCGCCCCCCAGCCCAGGCGGCGCAGGCGCCAGCGGCGGGAGGGGCGGCCCCCGCGGTGGCACGGCGCCAGCGGCCGTGGGCGGGCGCCCTGGGCCCTTGCGACCGAGGCGACGGTAAAAGCCAAGGGCCCCGCCGAAGCTGACCGTCGACGAGCCGCCCAGCACGTCGCCGCGACGCACGAAGAGCGGGGGCTCCGCCACGTCGAGGCCCGCAGCTCGAGCATCCCGCCTGGCGGCGCACACCATGTCCAGCAGCTCAGCCTTGGTGGGGTAGCTGTCGAAGCGATGCACGCGTCCAGCTGAACGTTGCCGAGCAGGCGTAGCGCCGAAGGTCAGCAAAGCCATGTTCGGCCCGTCCGCGTCGGCGCCCATCTCCTCGTCGTACACGTCGCCATCGGCCATCGGGGGTCACGATGGTCCACTTCGTCGGGGGTTGCTGCGCGCTGGCGGGCCAAATCAACACCCGCTAATGCCAGATGCCGCGGTCGTCGTCGTAGTGAAAGGCGACGACGCGGCCTGGAAGCAACTCATTGAAGAATTCTGCCGCCTCGGCGGCGCTCCCCTCCGACCTGAAAAACCGCAGACGTGGCAGCAACGCCATGTCGAACGCGGTGGATCCCCGTCAACACCAGTCCGATCGAATCTACGTAGAAGGAGTCGGCGTCCGAGACGCGATGGTCCTGCTGGGCGCGGACCTCGAGCAGCTCTGAGTCCAGCGAGGCGACCTCCGCGTGCAGCCGCGACACGTCTGCCAGGCAGCCCGAGAGGTTGCAAGCGCACAGCGCGGCCCGCTCCGCCTCGCGCGAGGCCGCCTCGGCCTGCAAGGCCACCACCGGCGGCTGTCCAGGGGGGGCCCCACCACCACTGCCACGCAGCAGCCCAGGCCACCAGGCGTCCAGCGTGCACCACGCGCAGACTATCACACACAAGGGAACAGGCGGGGACGAGGGTGGGCCAACATACAGTGGCTTCCTGAACGGGAAAAATCTTGAGCGAAATAGAACGGAATCTGTGCTGCACCCCCTACACGTTCGCAGGACAAGTCTCATCATCAGCATCATCATCATCATCATCATCATCATCAGCATCATCATCATCATCATCATCATCATCATCATCATCATCATCATCATCATCATCATCATCATCCTCATCCTCATCCTCATCCTCATCCTCATCCTCATCCTCATCCTCATCATCATCATCAGCAGCATCAGCATCATGATGATCATCATCATCATCATCATCATCAACATCATCATCATCATCAGCATCATCATCAGCATAATCATCATCATAATCGTCGTCAGCATCAGCATCACCAGCATACTAAGCATTATCATCATCATCATCATCATCATCATCATCATCATCATCAGTATCGTCATCAGCAGCATCAGCATCATCATAATCAGCATCATCATCAGCATCAGCATCAGCATCAGCATCATCATCATCATCAACATCATCATCATCATCATCATCAGCATCATCATCAGCAAAATCATCATCATAATCGTCGTCAGCATTTGCATCACCAGCATACTAAGCATTATCATCATCATCATCATCAGTATCGTCATCAGCAGCATCAGCATCATCATAATCAGCATCATCATCAGCATCAGCATCATAAGCATCAGCATCATCACCATCGCCATCATCATCAACAACAGTATCATCAGCATCCTCATCATCAATCATCAGCTAAAGCATCATCATCACCATCATCATGACCATCACCATCACGATCAACATTATCAACACCCTCATCAGCATCATCAGCATTATCAATAGTATCACCTTCATCATCATCGTAATCATCACCATCAACATCAGCATCGGCATCGTCATCATCACCATCAACATCAGCATCAGTATCAGCAGCATCATCGTCATCAGCATCAGCTAAAACATCATCGTCGTCATAATCAGCGACACCACCGTCAACATCATCACCATCAATATCACTATCACCAGCACAACCACCTCAATCATCATCATGATCATCATCATCACCATCAGCATCAGCATCATGTTCAACATCTGCTCCTCCTCCTCCTCCTCCCCATCCTAATCAGCAGCAGCATCACCATCTTCTTCGTGCACCACCACTACCATCCTCATCATCATCATCATCATCATCAGCATCAGCATCAGAATCAACATTAGCATCATCATCACCATCATAATCAGCATCATCATCACCACAACCATCACCATCACCATCGCCATCACCATCACCCTCATCATCATCATCACCATCACCATCACCATCACCATCATCACCATCACCATCATCATCATCATCATCATCATCATCATCATCATCATCATCATCATCGTCAGCATCAGCATCAGCATCATCATTATCATCAGTTTCTCTTCCTCATCCTCATACTCATGCTCAAATCCTCCGCACCCTATTCCCCACGCACGTCTGAGCAGACGGCACCACTCGCGTCCTCCGGCGTCTTGAGCTCTGGGGGATTGATCTTGCCGGTGCTCGACGATGTGGAGAGCCAGGCGAAGAGGCCTGAGGAGCAGGGTCCCGCAGGGGGGGAGGGGGAGGAGGAGAGCAGAGGTTTAAACAGGAGGACCAGGAGGATGAAGGAGAAGACAAGGAGAAGAAATGCAGAGGGAGAAGGAGCCGGAGGAGGAAGAAGAGGGGAAGAGGCAGGAAGAGGAGGAGGAAAAAGAGGTGCATCCACAGTCAAGGGGGGCCCATCGGCAACTGTTGCTCCACCAGGGCAGGAACATGCCCCAAATCCTACTTACGCATTCAAGCCTGTGCGTATGAAAGATTACGAATTACGCCGCCAATACCCATCCCCTCCCAGGTACTACATCCCTTCCCCACTCCCCTCTCCAACTTCTCCTCCCCCCACCCCTCGCTCCTCCTTGCGGTCCCCTCCCCCAGGCTCGGGCCCAAAACAGGGTCCAATCTGGCCAAAAGCGGCTACCAGGCGAAGAGTTGTTTCACGTGCGCACCATGCTGTCGAACCAGGACACGACGCTATTTCATGATTTCTCTCGAGGTCGCCTCAGGGCAAGTGTGGACCGTCTCAAGGTCATCGTGAGGCTCTTCTGTGAGAATCGGAATAACGTAAACCTGGAGGTGTGGCAGAGGTGGATTAAAAGAAACATCGCTCAACATGGCCCCTGTAAGAAGGAAGTGTGAATATCCAGCTGGGCGCGTTCCCTAACCCCACCTTGGGATGCCCCGCCTTGTACGATCCCCAGCGGGATACGAATAATAAGGTGTTGGCCCCAGAGGCCTTCAGGGAATATGCACGGAGGCCGCCAGGGACCCTCCACAGAGCTCCAGCGCGGAGACCTGCGAAGGTCGTCCTGAGGCCGATGCCGTCCTCGCCGCGCTTGGCTGGCAGCACACGACCCCACTAAGCGCAGCTAGCAATACACAATACATCGTCCTCCTCCCCATCATCACCCCTCCTCCTTTTTGACGTTGCGCCAACTTGAATCATCCGATTTTAGCGCTCTTGCAGCACAAACAAAAGGACTGTGACAAACCGACTTTGAACTTCTGGTAACGAACTAGCGAGGCCAGCGTAAAATATTGATAACCAGGCAAGAGATACAGGCTGAGCAAGAGGCCGGAAAGCTTGGAGCATACGCCAGCAGCGCGATGTAGGAGATACCGGAGATGGGAAGGGGGACCGAAACGAAAGAAACAAACCAACTAATCGTAAGGAGGAAGCACCAAAAAATAGAGAGGCCGAAATACGCGTGCACAATGGCAGGCAGATGAGCAGTGATATACCACGCAGAAGCAACTCATGGCCAACATCTCCAAAACCACCCCATCAATCGCACCACCCGCCCAAAATTAGTCGAGAATGCCGTGAAGAAAAAACGAACGTGCCGTAAGGCATACAACAAAAAAACTTGGCCTGGTGAAGGACCCCACTATTCGCAAATGTGAGTACCGCAATTGTGGATGTCGTCCTCAGTGGCGCGCCCTCGTGGGGCCACGAATCGTGTGGGGGTCGCGCCAAAAATGAGTGGCGGGGGCGCAAGGGAACGTTGCCGCTGGAGCCTTCGGTGGAGCTCCCTATGGGGTCACACGAACCGTGTGAAGGGTGTGCCAAAATGGTAGACGGGGACGTATGGGAACGCTGCCACTGGAACCTTGAATGGAACACCCTTTTATGGGG
>CAUYUJ010019282.1:356179-388679 GCA_963575745.1 Prorocentrum cordatum
CAGAGGGGGCCGACATCTGCTGCGTGCGAGCCCCTGCCTCCCCAGACTATCGCCAATCGCCGCGTCACCCCAGCTGTCAGGTAGAGCGCCCAGGACTCGCGTCGGCCAAAGGTCGAGAGAAACAAATGAAGAGGTTCGCATGTGTTAAGCCAAGTACACACAACAATTGTGGGGCTGCTAACCAGGGGTTTGTCCGCACACCCCAGACCCCACCTGGCCCAGGACCCCTGTGATGTGTGCTATATCTTTACGGTTTCAGCACGAAACCAATTCACCAAGTTGACAGGTGGGATTGTCTAACACAGAAGTGAGAGAGTGAACGCGCTGCAGAAGCTTGCCAGATTGGCAGACAGTCGAAACGTTTCGCCCACAACCCAATCCCCACCCCCCTGGCGCATGAAATGCAGCGGATCCAAACAGCAAAGATGCCAGGGAGCGAAGGCGAAAACACAGCGCGCAAGAACTTGAGAGCTGAAGTGAAGAAGGCAACTCGTCAACACTCTAAGTCCCGGGGGTAAGCGTCGGACGTGTAAAAAAACGTCGCGGGGGAAGTGAGGTCGTAAACTGTGGACTATTATATCTAGCCCCAACATGGCGCATGCCCAGAAATGTGCGTCGGAACTTCGGCTTGGGTGTCGGTGGTGCGTTTTGATCTGGTGTTGTATCGTTGTGTCGTTGTCTACTGGAGCTGCGGGTTGCGTCTGATCACTTCGTCCAAGCAGTCTGGGCATACTGCTGATGGTCGCGAATTACAGTTAGGTAGTGTTGCAGTTGCTGCTCGCTTACGTCATCAACGCGTTGCGTTTCGTAGTAGCTGCCCTCTGCTGGTATTGGAGTGAAACTTGAACTCGTTTGTCTGTATAACATTGGAGGTGGAGCATGTGGTGCAAGTATGCTCTGATAGTCGTCTGTATCTGTACTGCGCTCACGCCTGGCGGAATGTCGACTTGCCAGCATTATTATACGGCTGTTGCGCTGGGTGGTGGGCAGACCACGCGGATCTTGAGCACAGGTGGTGGTGGGTGTATCGGGCTGCGAGTCGCCATGTCTTCTGTAGAGGTGGCCTGTGGTGCTGGTAGCCTCATGTCTACTGCTTGCTCGTTTGTCGATCGTGCTGCCGCAGGTTGATGAATTGGTTGTGGGGCTTGAAATGTTTGTAGTGATGCGGAGTCCGAATTTCCATTGCTGGCGTATGATCTTGATGCCGATGGAGCATCAATGTTTGTGGTCTGGTAGTAAGCCCTTCTGGCCAGTGATATCCTGTAGCAAGTGTGCCGTATCGCGTACATTGACCGCCCAATCGCCCTCCTGGCAAAAAAAGGAGCCACTGTAAAACCGCAATGGTTGCCGCACTAATTTTGAGTCGAGTTTCATCGTGAGTGTGTTCAGCTTGTTCTGGATGTACTGGTGAATCAAGAATACGGCCAGGCGGAACTCCAATTACCCTTGTACTAGAGCTTCATGTCGTCGGGTGCTGCACATAACTGAAACTTTGGCGCGTCTGCTAGCATAAGAGGTGATGGTGGTAAGTACGTGTCTGCATGACTGGCGTTCTTGATAACAACATGTGTAGTATGGTCAGCTGGTGAGAGTCGGTCGTGAGAGTGGTATTGCCGTCGCATCAGGCCTCAACGGGGGGGGGGGGGGGGCAAGACGTAGAGGCAGGCGTTACAAACGAAGCATTCGATTCGCGGTTATACTTGCCGAGGTACCTATATCAAGTAGACATGCCATGACTCCAGTAATAGATGGTCCTTGGGGAACATGTAGGTGTAGCTATAACTATATACATATATAATACGCCTCGTTGTGCCAACTAGATTATTGCCAGTAGCTGTCGGTTGATGTGTATGACTTCCACAATCTTGGACAGTGCATGTCGTCCTGTGTATGTGAAGCTAGGGATCCCAATGTGAAAGGCGCGAGTGCATATCTGTAATGGTCGCTGTCGCTTTCGTCGTCGCTCCCAATGTCTTCGCTGTGTGCTGCGTCGTCACTTGGCGTCGTCACTGGCGGTGGCCTTACTTGATGAGAATATAACGAGTAAGGCTCGGTGATGGTCCTGGTGGTGCCGCTTTTGCTGTAGCAAGAGGTGCAGCTGTAATGGATGATGGTGTAATCATCCTAGGTTTAGGTGGTGGTACTGGGGGAGGCGGTGCAGCTGGTACGTAAGATCGGTCATCGCGGCCCGAAAATGGCCTGTGCTGTCGAACTTCGATGACTGGTAGTAGCGTACGTATGTGGAAGTGTGAGCGGTATGTATCCCGTGCAACGCTTCCCAACCATGTCAATGCGCTCGATGTCGGTTCGATATGCCTGTCACGGTTCGTCAAATTCCTGCTGCATCCAATTCTAGCTGGTGGTCGTGGTTGATGTTCACGTCGATCCCGTGAATCTTGCTAGGAAGATGGTAGCTGAAGGTCTCGCCCATTGGGCGCGGCAATCATAGGGTGAATGTGGGTTATATCGTGCGGGCTGACGGGATAGCTGGGACTCTGTGGCGCTGTGGATAGATGATTTTGTTGACTGGCGCAGGTGCAAACGCTCCTACTGTCGGGGGGCACGTGGGATTAGCTGGGATCGGTGCTAGTAACTCGTAGTGCGTCGGAGGCATGGTAGGCTGCAGTGGTGATGATGATAATCGCACACTGCCTGACTACTGGTTGAGTTGTCCGCTGATGTAGTCGGGGGCTGGTTTGAGTTCCACGTAGCTTGCTTAGTGTAGGCGCGTCGGTGGTATGATGTGACTGTACGTCCTGTCGATGAGTAGCGTCCTCCTCTTCCTCATCCTCCTCCTCCTCCTTCTCCTCCTCATGTGCACTCCTCCTCCTCCTCCTCCTCCTCTTCCTCCTCCTCCTTCTCCTCCTCCTCCAGCTCCTCCGCATCATCATCCAACTGTTCCTCCCCGGCCTCCTCCTCCTGCTGCCTCACCCGCATTTTCCCTATTCCCCAATCGTGGTACCTTTTCCTGGACGCATCGCCTCCTCTGTCCTCATCAGTATCCTTCCTCCTCCTCCTCCTCCACCTTTTCCTCCTTGTCCTCCTCCTCCTCCTCCTCTTGTTCCCCCTCCTCTTCCTCACATGTGCCAAAGCAGGAAGCCAGAGAGACACCTGGGACTGCGATGATGGCAAACGTGAAGCCAATCGCCAGCGCCACGGACGCGGCGTTCCTCACCGACCAAAAGTGCGCGCGGAAGCAGAACCGTGGTTTGGTCGCGGCCCACCCACGGCATTGTTTCAACCAAATCACCCCCTGCTGCGGCGGGACGGCCCGCCCACATCGTTCGGCACCTAAGGCGGGTTGGCTTGCACTGGATTTGGGGAGCACGGTTTGGCGTTCCAGCCCTGCCGCCCCCATCATGCCCAACAAAGCATGAAAATTCCACGTTGCCCCCATCATACATGCTATTGTACATATCCGACATACACACGGACAACCGTATACATCTAAACGTGAATATGCATACTTACGTACACGCATGCATGCACAACATACAATCATACATACATGCATGCATACACACAGAGACATACCGACGGACGGACACACTGACAGGCAGACAGACAAACTGACTGACTGACAGACATACATGCATGCATATGTGTGTACACGTCAGCCAACGCGGAACAAAAACAACGTGTTTCCAGACATGTCGGTGATGCGATGCACTACATATGTGGTGCCATATGTGTGGAACAAGCAAGCCATGTGGTGCCGTGTACGTGGTGCAAACTACGGGGTGCAATGTCGGTACTGCTATATATAAATATACGGATACATACTATATGTTTACACATATTTGCATGTCTACATATAATATACAGCATGGGCATCACACGGGTTGATACATGTATAAATATATGTATATATATATATATATGTATATATATATATACATACATACATACACACATGCATACATTTGTATATATGTGATGTGCAATACAAATGGCGTAACCAATGCGGCGCAACCGGCGCTGCGAAATATATGTGATGCCATCCATGGGGTGCATTTGATTTTTACAATTGACACACCCCATGCCCTTGCAATCCTCCCACCCACCTACCCTCTACGTGGTTTGCAAAACCCTCGCCGCGGCGATTGCGATGGGCGCTTCGGCGTTGGCTGGTGCATTTCCGCGGCCGCGCTAACCCGCGCATGCTCGCGCGCGCAGCGGCCGGCTAGTTCGGCGCAACCGACGCGGCCGCGGCGGCGTTGGCCGCCGCGCGCAACCCAGCGGGCACATCAGCGCGAGTCGGCGACTTGCGCGGGCGCTGTGCCATGACAAAGTCGGCAACGGTAGACGCGGAGATGATAGCGGCGAAGCCTGCGACGACGGCAACGACGACGAGGAGAGCGACGGCGCCGACGCTGACCGCGCCAACGACACCGACGGCACCCTCGCGTCAGAGACCCAAGGTTCCGGAAAAAATTCGAAGCGCGCGCGCGGCCGACGCGCGCGGGCGGACCGCGTGGCATTGTCTGACGCGGATCGCGCGCCCCCCCACCAGCGCGCGCGCAAGGGCGTTCGCAGGATGCCGAGGCGCGGCGCGAGAGGCCCGACTGGCAGAACGGAATGGCAATTATGAAAAACCAGAAATCTGCTTAAGAATTCAGAAATTCGTATATGCGCGTTTGTATATATATATATGATATATTATATAATATATATAGATATAATATATAATATATATTATATATATTTAATATTATATATAATATACATATATACATATAGATATATATATATATATGTATATATGCATATACATACATATATATATATATATATGTATGCAACACAAGCAACGACCTTGCAAAACTATCGGAGGTTGGGGGGTGAGATCGCAGTAGGGCGGAGACTTCCCACCGGGAAATCGTTTCGTTTCGTTCGCGTCGCGCGCGCGGGCGAGGCGAAACTGCGCGGGCGCGCGAGAGGAGTCAACCCGCCGATGCTAAGGCGAAGCCCTGACACATGATTATCCCCCGTCCGTCCGTCCGCCCGGCAGTGGTCCTGGCGGTGCCCCGCGGTCCCGCGGCGCCCCGCGGTGTCCCGTGGTGTCCGCCGTTGCTAGGGCGAAGTCATGACAAATCATTATCCCCCGTCCGTCCGTCCGTCCAGCGGTGACCCTAGCGGTGCCCCGCGGTGTCCCGCGGTGTCCCGTTGAGTGAGATCGACCGTGAAATCGATTGTGAGATCGAAAGTGAGATCGATATTGAGATCGATGCGGCGCCCCGAGGTGCCCCGTGGTGTCCCAAAACGTGAGATCGATCGTGGGATCGACAGGTGTCCCGCGGTGTCCCGCCGGGCCCCGTGGCGCCCCAAAAATGAAATCGATTGTGAAATTGATAGTGGGATCGATGAGGTGCCCCGAGGTGTCCCGCGGCGCCCCAAAAAGTGGCATCGAAAGTGAGATCGATTGTGAGATCGACAGGTGCCCCGCGGTGTCCCGCGGCGCCCCGTTGAGTGAAATCCGCCGACCCCTTGGGGATCATCGGCGCGCGAGATGCTTCCCCCTCCCCAAACCCCTCCCCCGGGAGCCCGGTCCGGTCGATTTGGAGGGGGGGGGGGGTCCGGGACGAGCGCTCCACGGGGCTTTTCCTGGCCCGAGAGGGCTTCAAGACGGGCCACGAAGCCCCCAAGAGGCCTCCAAGACGGCCCACGAAGGCTCCGAGAAGCCAAACGACCGCTCCAAGACGCCCACGATGGCCCCAAGACGGGCCAAGAGGTCTCCAAGACGGCCCCTGAGGTCCCAAATGAGCCTCCCAAGAGGGCCCAAAGAGTCAAAAATTGCTGATTTTCCAGAGTGTTTTTCGATGCTTTTTGCTTTTCCGCCTTTCCGGCTTCCCGACGCTCCAAGACGGGCAAAGAGGCCCCAAAGATAGCCCCAAGATGGCCCAAGAGGCCCCCAAGACGGCCTCCAGACGGCCCAAGACGGCCCCAAGACGGCCCAAGAGGTCCCCAAGACGGCCCAAGAGGGCCGATTTGGAGGGGGGGAGGGGGCCGGGACGAGCGCAGCACGGCCGGGACGAGCGGTTCCAGGGCTTTTCCGGGCCCAAGAGGGCCTCAAGACGGGCCAAGAAGGCTCCAAGAGGCCTCCAAGACGGCCCACGAAGGCTCCGAGACGCCAAACGACCCCTCCAAGACGCCCAAGATGGCCCCAAGACGGGCCAAGAGGTCTCCAAGACGGCCCCCGAGGTCCCAAACAAGCCTCCCAAAAGGGCCCCAAGAGTCTAAAATTGTTGATTTTCCATCGTGTTTTTCGATGTGTTTTGCTTTTCCGCCTTTTCGGCTTCCCGACGCTCCAAGACGGCCAAAGAGGCCCCAAAGACAGCCCCAAGATGGCCCAAGAGGCCCCCAAGACGGCCTCCAGACGGCCCAAGACGGCCCCAACACGGCCCAAGAGGTCCCCAAGACGGCCCAAGAGGGCTCCAAGACGGCACCACGAGGGGCCCAAGAGGGCGACCAAACATGTTGAAACTCTAGCTTTCTGCCCCCAGGAGCCCCAGGGGGCCCCAAGAGTGCCCCAAGAGGCCCCCAGAGGCCCTCACGAGGCCGCCCAGACGCCCCAAGGAACCCCCAAGAAGCACCCCAGAGGCTCCGAAACGGCCCCCGAGTGGCTCCAAAACTCGCAGTGTCGCTGTCCGCTCGGACCTCCCCGCGGAACTGCCCGAGACCCTCTGGCGGTGGCGGCGAACAGACACCAAACAAATATCACTCGCCTTTTCACCCCTTCGCAGCTTCTACTACCCCCAGATTGGCATAAACAAGGGGTCGGCGGTGTGGCGTAAGCCTAAGATGAGATCGATAGTGCGTCCCCGTGAGACCATGTGGCGTCCGAAGTGGCGCTGTCCGTGCGAATCATAGTGATATCGTAGAAGACCCCGAGAAGAAATGGCCCTGTCCCGTGGTGTCCCGTTGAATGAGATCGATAATGAAATGGGCAGCGAGATCGCCAAATGTGCCGCGGTGCCCCGCGGTGCCCCCGTCCCGCGCTCCCCGTTGAGCGAGATCGCTCGTGAGATCGATTGAGTCAGACGTCGGCCCCCCTCGCCCCCCCCCCCCAAAAAAAAAACCAAGGGTGGTCGCGCAGGTAAGTGTCTGCGTGTTTCTTGGGCACTCGATTTTGACATCCAGACGAAACCCGCAGCTTTCGAAGAAGCCCGGGGCGCGCGCGCGACGACGCGACCGCGCGAGCGTCGCCCTTTTTTGAAAACCAGAGACCCTGCGACAGCACGCGCGCGGGGGCGCTCGAGCGACTTCGACGAGCGCGCGCGCGAGGCCCATTCGGCATTTTTTGAAAACGTTGAAAAACGCATCGTTTTCTTCAGAATTCGCAGGGGCGCGGGCGCAGGCTTTTCCAAGAAATGCACTGCGAGACCACGTATTTGCATATGTTCTCGGGGCACTCGACGTTGCAACCCCTGCGAAACATATAAGTTGCGCTCCACAGATTTCGACGCACGCGCTTAGCCGCGCTTCTCTAGCAAGGGGTCATTGCAAACAGCTGGTTGTTGATACGGGATTGAGCGCATATTGTTGTGGCAAAGAAAGAAAGGGGGCACCAGCGCTGGCCTGCCTGGCCCAGGCATGGCCTGAATGAATATTCAAGATGGACGATGGGGCCGAATCGCATCCAACTTGCCATGCCGAAAAGGGATCTGGAAATGCTAGGGGAGGGGGGTGATCTTAATGTATTTGTTCACAAAAGGAGAACATGTGGTGTGCAGTTTATTCTTACACATGAGTTGACAAGTTGCATGCCCTTGCAAACATCAACGACGACGCCCTCGCGTCGGCGACGTAAGTTTTTTTTGAAAATCCCGACGCGCGCGCGAGGCCAACGCGCGCGAGTGGCCCGCGCGGCATCATGCGACGCGGATCGCGCCCCCTCTGCCCCCCCCCCCCCCCCCCCTCCCAGCGCGCAAGGGCGCCCGAGTGGCGTCGACGTGCGGCGCGAGAGAAACAGAGGCTACGGCTTGTCTCAGAACCCAGAGAACCGCAAGCGCATGCTTGTTTTTAACTGGCGTTCCGGGACCATGTCAATTTAATGTTGTCGTTACACTCGTTTTCGCAATCCTTGCAAAACCCATGCTCGCGGAAGAATACGCCGCGCGCTTCGCCCCATTTGTCGCGGGGGATTATTGCGACAGCGCGCGCGCGCCAGGGCGCCCGAGCGATTCCGGCATGCGCGCCCGACAGGCCCGACTGGTAGCATGTTGCGAACGTGGTGAGAAACGCGCGGTTCCTTCAGATTCTGCCAGTTCGCGAGCGCAGGTTGCAAAACCATGCGCCGATAAGTGTTCGGGGCAATCGGTTTTGGAATGACAGGCGCGCGCGCGCGTCGCCCCATTCGTTGCATGGGGTCGCTGAGAACTGCTGAATTGAGATTCGCACGCGCGCGTAATCACATTATTATTTTCTTTCGGCCAGGGGGGGGGCTCGGGCCTGGCTGGAATGGCATGAGCTCAAATTCAGGATGGGCGACGCGGCGGAACCGCGAGCACACGGACGCGCGAAGCGGCGCCCCGCCACCTCCGGCGGGAGGTGCGGGGCGCCCCGGGCGGGAGGGTAGACCCCAATACTCGTTGCGAAAGAATTCACGAATGCTCGCAGTGAGTCGCCAATTCCAGCGCTCGCGCAATCGCCCTGCCCGGTCGCCCGCCCGCAACTTGGCTCGCAGAACCCATGCGACGGCGATTGCGACTGGCACATCGGCGTTGGCCGGCGCGTCGCCTTGGCCACGCCAGCTCGCGCGCGCTCGAGCGCGCGGCGGCCGGCCGGCGCGGGGCGACCGACGCGGCCGCGGTGGCGCGGGCCACTGGGCACATTCCAGCGGGCCCTTCAGTGCGAGCCGGTAGCTCAGGCGCGCGCGGCGCAGCGGCGACGCCGACAACGGCGCGCGCGACGATGGGGGCGGCGACGATGGCGCGGCGGCGACAACGGCAAGGCAAACGCCGGCGCCGACGTTCATCGCGCCCGCCGATCAGGACGACAGCGTCTTCGCGTCGGGGGCGAAGTTTCGCGGCTGGCGCGCGAGCGGCCCGAGCGGAATTATTTGGCGCGGATCGCGCCCGCCCAGCGCGCGCGCGAGGGCGCCCGGGATAGTTCGACGCGCGGCGCGAGGGGCCCGTCTGGCAGTATATGATGGCAACGCTATCAAACCCATGACTCCCATAAGCATTCGCCCGAGCACGCGCAAGAAAAATGCTCGAAACAACTGTTCCTGCAATATCACAAAGACAGGAGGCCCGCTTGATAACGCTTTATAAACATGTTGAGGCAATCGGGGCTTTCCTATAGAATCTGCAAGAGCGCGAGCGCGCGCTTCGCTGGAGAATCTGACTCGCGAAACCATGCGCTTGAAGATGCGTTTTCGCGGCGTTCGATTTTGAAGCCCTGGCGGAACGCGCGGATTTTGAAAGATTTCGGCGCGCGCGCGCGCGACCGCGCGCGCGTGCACTTCGTCGCATTTTCTGCAGGGGTTCCTGGAAACAAATGATTTGAGAGGAACGCGCGTACTATTTTTGGGGGGGGATGAAGGGGGGAAGCCGTGGCCGGTCTGTCTGGAAGGGTGCAAATTCACGTTTGAAGTAAGCGACGGGGCAGTTTAATCCGGGGGGGGGGGGGGGCGGGCCGGCTATGTCCGAAGGAGAACTACGCGCGGTGGTGCAATTGATCTAAACAAACGAGTTGACACATACCATGCCCGTTGCAAACATCCCGCCACCCACCCGTAACTCCAGGAGTGCCCAACATTGCAGGAAAAGTTGAAGTTCCCGGATGATCATACTTTTTGTGGTCATTGTTCCCGGAAGATGATGATGCCCCCGGCACTCGCGACAGCAATTCCACGAGGTATGGCATGCGATCCATTACTTCTTAGCACCAAAATACGCTGCGTGCGCGACCCGAGGAGGAGGAGGAAGAGGGGGAATCCAAGCAGCTAGAAATACCAGTCGGCAACTCGCGAGCAAGGGCCAAGAAGGTCTCTCCAGGGGGGGCCGTGACGGCGCGAGAGGAGCCAATGATGGTGCTCCTCTTCTTCACGGGCGATGCCTCACAAGGTCGAGAGCAGGTGGGGCTTCCGAGCGCGCGGTGTCAACGCCGCTCAGCGCAGCGCGGTCATCCACAGAGAGTGCCTAGGCGAGCCGCGAGTCCCGGCTCAGACTGACGTGATTCATCGAATGCAGGTAATCGGCGATGATTTGGACTTCCGCGGGCAGCGCGGGCTCGCGCTGCCCTCGGTCTGCTGGGGCGCGGAAGGCAGGCGCGTTGAAGCGCGCGCGCCAAGGCGCGGGCCCCGTCCCCAGGGCGTTCGCGGGGGCCCCCTTCCTCGTCGACTACTTCCCCCCGTTGAGCTGGCCCGTCGTCGAGGGGCCGCGCCCGCCGAGGCCCCGGGGGCCCCAGGGGAGAAGGAGGAGAAGGAGGAGGAAGAGGAAGGAGGAGGAGGAGGAGGAGGAGGAGGAGGAGGAGGAGGAGGAGGAGGGGAGGGAGGGCGAGGAGGAGGAGGGGGAGGAGGGGGGGGGAAGCCTCGGCAGCTCGGGGGCCCCTGTCTCGCGCGCGGGCGCGGCTCGACTAGAACATCGAGCTCGTGACTGCTGGCTGAGTTATTCGGCTTTGCGGGGGGGCGCCCGCGGGACCCATGCCCATTGAGCCTCTCGGGCCCGCTTCGGCTCTGGGCCGAGCCCCTCCGAAAGCAAGCGCATGGAACGGGCGAGGGTCATCGCGCTCGGGCGCGCGCCCTCGCGCCCGGGCGATGGCGTTCCTACCGGTTTAGAGCTTCTGCGCACGGTCGCCACGATCTCGCCCGCTGCAGATAAAGGCATGCCCGCGCGCGCAGGGCTGGCTCTGGGCGCCCCCGAAGGCGGACCTGCGCGAGCGCCTCGGAAGACGGGGCCAGGGGCCAGGGGGGGCAGCGAGGCCCGACCCGGAGCCGGGGGCCAGGGGCACCCAGCGGGGGTATGAGGGCCGTTGTTGCCCCCAAGACCCGCCGTAAAAGTAATTATTTCCCGCGTCGTCGGCCCTGGCTTCGCGCCGCGCGCAGCCCCGTGCGTCGGCGGGCTTCGAGCCCCCTGAAGTTCCACCGCCGTCGTCGCCAGGGTCGCGCGAGCCCCCGAGCGGCCAGCGGCGTCGCCCCGAGGCAGGGCCGAGATAGGAGGCGGAACATCTGCACGAGAAGAAGCATTCGGGGCGCAGGGGTCGGGGCGCCGGCGGGGCCCGCGTCGGCTGCGCGGATGAAACGAGATACAAAGCAGGCGGCGGAACGGGAACGGGGGCATGGCGCGCTGCGCATCGGGCGGGGGCGCGCCGAACACGCGGCGGCGCCGCGCCCAGTTCAACGCAGCGTCTGCCGATGCAATGCAACGGCGCGGGTGCAAAATGCAATGCGATGTATGGGGCGCGGCCCGCCCCGTCCGCCAGCCCCGCGGGGGCGGGCGGGGGCGGGGGCAGGGGCGGGAAGGAGGAGGAATTGGGGGGATATAGCGGGCGGGGGGGCGAGCGCGCGCAGCGGGGAACCGAGCGAGAAAAGGTTACGAGCAGCCTGCGGTGGCTTGAGGTCGCAAGGGCACCCCCGACCGCGTCGCATTTGAATCAGGCGCCCCGCGAGGGGGTCGCGGGGCGGGCTTGAAGCTTGCGCCGCCAAGGCTCGCTGGGGGGGCGCGCGCGGGCGCAGGCTGGGGGGGGTCCCAGACGACCCCAGCGGGGCTGCATTGGCGTGAACGACGCGAATTCTTTCCCGAGTTGCCCAGCTGGCTGGGGGCGCGGCGGCAAACCGCATCGCGCGACATCAGGCCAGTTTCAGCGAACGCGCAGATCGCGCGTTGCGTTTGTAGCGTTGACCCCGCGGTTGCTGGCGCGGCATTGCCTCAGCGGGCCGCAGATCGATGCGCGGAAGGAAACATTTGGGGTTTCGCAGCTTGGAGGGGAACGGAGACAAACCTTGCGACAAAGTGATGACAAAGTGGTGACAAAGTGATGACAAATAGGGTTGTCGCGCGTCTTTGTTGCGGACAAAGTGATGACAAAGTGGTGACAAAGTGATGACAAGTGGGGACAAATGGCGCCGCGCGTCGGGCCGTCGGAAAAAAACGGCGGGCAAAAAACGGATTGCGCGCAAAACTGCGCGCGGCGTTGATTTCACGCGCGCGCGAGCGAGTTTTTCCGCTCGCGCGAACGCGCGCGCTCGCCCGCGCGCGAGCCGCACGCGCTCCGGCGGAAAACGCGTCGCGACGGGGGTTCTCGCGACCTCGGAATGGCTGCGGCGATGCCCCCGTTGTCTCGGCGAGTGCATTTCCCCCCGTTGATGAGCTTCACTCGCGCCGCGCCGTCGGGTCCACGAGTTCCCTTGGCGCTCAGGGCGCAGGTCGCCCAGGCCCAGGCCTCCCCCGTTTGCGCCCGCTTCCTTCGCCAATTTGCCCCGGCCCGCTACGCTTCGTTTCATGCCGCTGCCTATCGAGCGGGGTTGGGCTGAGTTTTCTCTCCTCGTCGATTGTGGCAGCGCTTGCATGGTTTATCCCCTCCTCGGCTCTCAATGCTCGGACCTCTTCCGCCTGGGAGGTCGCGACCGACCTGCCCGGCGCGGCGCGCGCGAAACGCTTTGTTCGCGGCGTCGAGGCCGCATTCGCGCGAACAACAAACATCGCGCCCCGACGTCGGGGGGTCAACTCGACATCGCGCGTGGCGTCATTTCGTTTTTCGGTTCTGATTTACCGCGCGGGGCCCGCCCGCGCCGCCGCGCGGCCGCGCGGCCGCGAGTCGCCGCGCGACAGCTGCGCAGATGCAGACGAAGTGCGTTTGTTTTGGCGCCGGCATCGGTTGCCCTTGCTCTGCTAGCCAAGCCGCGCGCGAGAGGCGCCGCAACGTCAGGCGCGTTTTTTTTTTTTTTTTTTCTTAAAAAAAAAATAATTGAAGGGTGATATTGCTTGCTTTCGACGCGGCGTTTGGTTGCCAAGGTGGCGCAAAATATGTTCGCCGAGCAGGCGTGGCAAAGTCGCTTGTCCGCGGCGCTATCTCGCGACGCCTGCGACCCCGAAAAGGAGTCTTGGGCCGCGCAGCGGCCTTCATAAGCGGGGGGGGGCGACGAGATCGGACGTCGAAGAGGCTTGCGTCCTAAAAGAAACGCCCACGGTAGCGCGCCCAATCGTTCCCACATGTAGTTGCCAGCTGGCCCTTGGTCCGCGCATAGACTGAGGCGGCGAAGCTGCATGCGCAGAAAAAACAAACAAGAATAATCAAACCCCGCCACTCACTACCCCGCCACCCCGGCCACTTGGCGCCCAAGCGACGCAGCAATTCAGCGGCTCTCACGCGTCCGAGATGGACCAGTCGACGGAGACCCTCGATGTTCCTCCCGCGGTTTGGCGCTGCCCGACGAACGCCCCGCGCCTCTCGAACGCCGGCGGCGGCGGGGCGCCCGCGATTTCCGCTCCGCCCGTCGCGCGCATGGCCGCGAAAATCGTCGTCCTGATCTGGGGGGTGCTGATTGCGTCGTGCGTGTTGAACGGGCCCTCGCGGATCGGGTTGAGCGCGATGTGGAACTTCCATCTTTCCTGTTGTTCCGTTTCTGCATGGCCCTTCTTCACCCTCATGTGACTGACCCGGTGCGCAAGCTGGTCGTATCTCATGGTGTCGATATGGGTGTTCAGCTTCTCCATGTCCGCCTGGATGCTCTGCGGGATGTCGCGTAGGATGCCCAGTTTCATCAGACAGCCCGCTGTCGCGTGCACGAAGAGGTTCCCGAGGTCCTTCTTCCCGTTCTGGCGCCGCTCCGCGCACTTTGTCTCCGCGATGGAGCCAGCCTGGGTCGCTCCTTGGTCGGACTTCTCCACGGCGGCCCGCTTCCTCCGTCGGATGGACCGCGTGGCCTCCTGCCTCTGCTGTCACCTGCCAGCTGGGTCTCTCCTTCTGGGCCATGGGCGCGATGGCGCACATGGTCCAAGTGTTCGCGTTGTTCGGCGTGCTCGACTGCACTGTAACCACGCGCGTCAGGCGGCGACACGATCGGCCGAAATGCGAATGACGCCGAGCGCGAACGACACACGCGCGGGACGCCAGGTTGTTCGCCGGGCCGGAGGAAGAAGAGGAAGAGGGGGGAGGAGGAGAAGGAGGAGGAGGAGGACCATGATTACCTGGAAGGGCTACCTGTGACGTACCCATGTACAAATGCAACCCCGGCTATGCTACCCTGCCATTGACCTCGGCAGCGGCGCGCCGCGTATCCCTTTGACGCGGCGCCTCGCGAACTTTCTTGGGCATCTCTTTGGGGCGCGGCCGCAAACCTTTCTCAAATCTGGCAGAATGCCGCTTGCCTTCGGCCGTGCGCGGCCGCCCCTGTCGGAGACATTCAGTTGCCAGGCTATCAGCATTCTGACTGGCATGGCACCCGCAAGGACTACAAGCCCAGAGATTCATGCAACCAAGATATACGAGGGCGCACGACTATGCAATGTTTTCCCGCCCACACTCCGCGACGACGACGACGAGGCCCCGCCCGCCCCCGCCCCGCCGCGCTGGACGCGCGCCGTTCCAGCCCTAGCATGCTGGATGGGCCTGCGCTCGGACGGGGCGAACCGCCCCAGGTCCACGCGCAAGGCCGAACACTCGCAGTCCCTGATGGGGGGCGAGGAGGAGGGGGGGAGGAGCCCCTCGCCGCCTCAAGATCACTGGGATCGGCAAGCCCGCCGTCTCTGCCACCGAGCCGGAAGGCCCGGAGGGTCCCAAAGCCCCCTGGTTGCAGTTCCGACCTCCGCGCCGAAGCTCTGGTTTTCTGCCGCCCCGAAAGAGACCATGATATCGGGCGTCCAGGAGCGCGCCGGGCGCTCCAGGGACGGGGCAGGAACCGAACTGCGCCACTCAAACTGAGCAGCGATGCGACGTGCGTTTTCGCACTGCCAGCTCAACTCCTTCGCGGCTAGCTCTGGCCCGGCCCTGCGCCGGGCGCGTCTGGGGGGTTTTGGGCGAAAAATAGAACGCGCTCAAAAAATGCCCGCCAAATTCGCAAACGGAAAAAATCGCCCCAATACTTTTTTAGAACTACTTTTGACAGGCCCGACTTAAGCCTAAACCCGCCCCTCGCGGTCTGCGGCCTGCGCCAGCGCAGGGGCGGGGCGCGCGGCGAGCTCTCGCGCCGCGCGGTCGCCCCACCGAGAACAATGGTGCATCAGAGCATCTCTCCTTGCAGGAATCGCAGACACCGGCGGCAGAGCGCGCGCGAGGATCTCCTCCTCCTCCCCCGCCCCCCCTCCTCCTTCTGCCTATTGTCCAACTGCGCACAGCGCGCCAGGTTTCTCTGGCAGGAGGGGCTGCGAGAGCTGATTGCAGCTCTGACATCATTGCAGGCCGAGGGGGGTCATGTGGTTGGGGCCACACCTTATAATCCTCTGGGAGTTCCCCTCGCTCGAGGGTCTCTATCTTTCTCTTGCCGCGGGGAGACAAGGAGCGCTGAGTCGGGCGCGGTTGGCCCATATTCTGGAAAGATACCGCCCCCGCCCCCCCGCGCACTCGACATCAAAAGAGACCGCGGCATCGCGTGATCTAGGGGGGGAGAGAGAGAGAGAGAGAGAGAGAGAGAGAGAGAGAGAGAGAGAGAGAGAGAGAGAGAGAGAGAGAGAGAGAGAGAGAGAGAGCGGGGAAACCTCTGCGCTGCTGGCTTAACCAAACGGATCCAGGGTAGGAGGCGGATGGGGCAGTGAGATAAAGGGAACAACAGAACCTTCCTCGAGCATCTTGCTGCAGCGAGTGCGACGTCGCCTGAGCAGCCGCCTGCGCGAGCTCCCTTTCTCCCCTGCGCCCTCCGTCTGGCCTCGAGCTGCCTGCCGGTCTTGGCGCTGGCTCCGTGCATATCAGGGGCCTGGCGCGCGAAATGGCTAGCAACTGCCAGCATGTGACTGCGCGCTCGCAGCAAGGCTGTCAACTCGGAGAAACCCCATCCTAATCTGCACGCGGAAGCCGCGCCGCCCTCGCCCCCTCCTCCGCACACTGGTCAGCTATACTGTTGGCCAACCAACTCGCTGAGGGAAATTGAGCACTCGCAGCCTGCTCCACCGTCGGGCGAGAAGAAATCTTCTCTATTCAAACCTCGCGGCCCTAGGCTATGGCCCCCTAAATCACGCCAGACCCACTTACTTTTTCCATGGTGCCCATTCGGCCCCCGGCGGATCCCGCCAACCACATTCTGGGCGTCAATGACGAAACGCAGGGGGCCTCTGGTCCGAGACAGGGCCTGGATTGCTTCGCGCAACTCTGCAGTCGGAACTGACTGCTTCCAACGATCCACAGGGCCAGACGTCCAGAGGCTGCAACTTCCCAACCTCGCAGGATTGCCAGCCCCCAACCACGCTGACGAATTCTAACATATGCATGGTACTTACCACCTGACCCGTCAGAGGCCACGATGGTGGCGCGGTCGAACTCTCCGCCCACGCGCGGCTCTCCCTGGATCGGGCGGGTCGCGAACGGGCATGCCCACAACGCAGGCTCGAGCCCACGAAGCCAAAGACGCCGGAAATTCTGGACCCCCCCCCCCCTGGCCTGGCTGGCCAATTATCCGTGTAGCCCCATCCAGGGCCTCGCTGCTTGGGCAATTTCATTGACGAAACAAAATTTCCTGGGCTGCTCCTCAGCGCGGGCGAGAAGGGCTGGCCCAAGTGGGGCGGCTAGGGAGACTGGCCGCCTCCGAGGCTCATTCCAGAAGGTCTAAGGGCCCCATGGGAACCTCAGGGAGCTCTGGCCAAGCCTGCTGACCCCCCCCACTGGGCCTGCTCTAGCATCTGGTCAATGGAGACCCTCTAGGTCCCCCCCCCTTGCTCCCCGGCCCCGGCCTGCACTGCGACGGTGGCTTGCGGACCTGGAGACTCGAGATCTCGCGCCGGCGCCGGCCCGGGGGGGGCGGGGCACTCCGGGTCGCGGACATATTGTGCTTTAAAGACAGAGGGCGCGTGGCTTCGTCACCGAAGCGGCGACTCGCTGACCGCGGCGCTCCAGACATGACCATCCGAAGGGTGCGTAGCTTGTCAAAGCTGCCCTGCCTCCTGAGCTGCCTCACGCAACATTTTCTGCTGTGCGAATCAGGGTCATGCTCTAAACCCTTGCCCTGGTAGTTCTTGGGAGCTGCCAGCCATGCCTGCTGGTCTGACGCTCCGTAGAGCTCGACATGTAGGATTCGCTCTGGGTCATGGGTCTCAAGGTTGAGACGCTCGCCGCCCTGGTTGACCCATGCCCAGTCCGAACGCGACGAGAAACCTAGATCCTGCAACGCTGCCACTTTGGCTGGCAAGGTTCCTGTCGCTCTACCCCAACGCGATCGGGGATTTCCAGACTCGCCCAAGCCCTGCGCCAGGCAGTATGCACAGCTTGGCGCCGATCTTCCAAGCGATCTGGCAACGCGGCGATCCATTCCCGCAATCTTTCCGAAACCACTGGGTCCTGGTGTGATGGAGGGAAGGTCAGTCGAATCGTGGTCGTCGCGCAGCCTCCTTCCATTCGGCCAGCCATGCCGCTGACTTGTGATCTCATCTTCAAGGACGGGGCTATGCCTTGGCCCTCCAGGCCCCAAGCCGCTTGCGGCAGATATCCCGTCTTCAGCAGGGAAGCCGATACTCGCGAAGTTTTAACTGCTCGTTTGATCATCTGGCCTCGGTCGTGGCTCGCCTGCACTCGCTTCTTGGCCGCGCCCGCGCTCCTGCGGTGCGGGGCGCCGTCGATCCCCAGGTCCTTCTTGCGAATTGGCTGTGCTGCACATTTATCCTGGCTCACTGAAGCTTCGTCCGGATGGTCGCCGCGACCCCGGGGGAATTGGATTGGCAACGGCCTTGCTCTTCGCCGAAATGGTGAAGCCCGGGGGCGCGCGCCGATCTACAAAAATGAAAAACTAAATTGCAGAAATCGTTGCCTTTGCTACTGCACTCTCTCTGTCTATGACTGGTTGCGTGACATCGTCTATCCAGTTCTAGACTTCAGGTGGTCTGCGCGAGTCGCGCAGCTCGCTGAGCATTTGCCGCAGAGCTAGCCGAGACATATCCGCGCTCTGCGAGCATCCAGCCAGGATCCCCTCGAAGGCCTGCAGGGGGCCCGAGACCGCCCCGCCCCCCCGGCACCTTCGGGGCCCAAAGTGAAGGCTGAGAGCGAGCTCCAGATTAACGATGGGGCACTCTACAGCCGACCCTACTTGCCAGAGCTGCCCCGAGTCTAACGCGTCGCAAACTTGCAACGAAGTCCCACTGCACTTCGCGCCGCGCAGAACCCTGCAGAGACGCAACCTCGAGACGAGTCTGCCTGAGGAGCGCTGCCCGTAGGCAGCTGGAACCTGCCGCTGCCCTGCCCCCAGGCCGCGCGTGCCTTCCAGATCACTCAGCGACGTGCCACCTGCGAATGCGAGACCACACTCGGTTTGGGGCCTGGGTTAAAGCGATGGGTCTGTCAGCCTCCGATGTTTTGTACGTGAGCTGCGCTATGTCCGCTAGAATCTGCACGGGCCAGAATAGGTTCCTTTCTACGAGGTTGAGGAGGAAGGCGAGGTGAAGGAGGCCCCCCTCAGGAAACTGTCGCCACTATCGCGGGTTGGCGCGGTTAGTTTCCATGCCTATGACTGGCCGAAAGCATGCGAGCCCCTCCAGGGCGTCTTCGCTCATTGCGGGGCCGAGGGCCAGGCTGCGCTGCTTAGCTGCCCGGCGGAAGTCCTTCCGCCAAGCCCACTCTCATGGGGGGCCTTTGCCCTTGCCCCCGCACAGCGACCACAATTCGCCTTCTGCATATAGATCCTGGAGCGGGCCAGAAAAAGGTTGACCATCCGAGCCCCGAGCCTGCGGCAGCTCCTGCCCCGGGCCCTCCCCCGGAGCTTCGCGTGCCGATAGGCAGCAGCCCCCGCTCCTCTTCTCAAACTGGAAAGCACCCGCTCCTTTCAACATCGTGAGCTCTCATGGAGGGCATGGGGCTCGAGGTGGCGCGCAGTTGCGTCGACCTTGCGAGACCGCTCCAGCAGCTGCTCCCCGCCGTGGCCTCCAAGGATCCCGAAGCCCCCCTGGAGCTTGCCGATGAGGGTTTTGTCTGGCGCCCTTCAAATCTGCCGTCCGCCCACGCAACTCGCCATCTATGCAAGCGATCGCCTCCGCCGCCCCCGCCGCGCCACCCGCCCCCCCCCCTTCCCCCCCCAGGCCTTGCAGCGCGTGAAGTCGCGCCTGCAGGCCTGATCAATGGGGGAGCGTGTTAGCATTGGCCAGCCAACCCGTGAGCTTCGCGGCTAGAGCTGGCGCGAGATGGGTGCCAGGAAAGACAAACCCTGAATGCATCGGGGGCAGGCCTGGAGTCAGGCCGCCCGTTGAGGACACAGCGCGAACGCCAGGTACACGTGGCCCGCGGAGCCCATCTGCTTGTCACTCAACATCGGGTGTTCCATACCCTGTGCGACCCTGTCCTGCGCTGCCTGCGTGCGGTAGCTCCGCGGTCTCTCGGGCCCCGCTGCTTCCATCACAGGCGCAGGCTGGATCCGGATTCTCTGCGCGGCGAGCTCTGGCGCATGCGACAGTTCTCCCATGATGCCGCACTGCGGGGCAGACCAGGGCCCTATTCCATCCCGTCGAAATTCGATCAGTCCACTTTATCTTCTCTGAAACGAGGCAGTCGTCGATCAGTCGACGCCCCCCCCCCAGCTGCGGCTCATGCGGCCTGCGCCAAACTCCGCCCAGGAAGGTGGTCAAGCGTAAGGCCTCCGTATCTGTCTCAACCATGTTCCAATCTGCCATGATGACGAGAGGGGGGCCCTTCGTTCTGACGCACGACGCCATGCTGTTCATGGCGTCGATGTTGGGCCCAGCCAGGCCGACACCATCCAGTCCATGTTGGAGCATTCCCCTCCAGGCGAGTTGCTTGCGCACCTGAAGCCGCACTCCGCCATGTCCTCGAACTCCCTGGCCTGCCGTCGCTGCAGCAGGAATGGCCTTCGTGGCCCAGCCCCGTTGGGAGACCTTCTTCTTCTTTGCCTCGTTCAAGCGCTTCCCTGCCAAGTGATGTTCTGCCACTCCGATGATGTTAGCCAGCTTCATCGGGCTGTCCTCACGCTTGAGGTATCTAAAGCCCTTCTCACTCCAGCGCGTGATGCTGCTGAAGTAGAAGGTCAAGCAGGGCCTCTAGGAGGCTCTGGAGCCAGTGCTGCCCAACTCGGGTGGCCTAGGCCCCTCGGCGTCCAAGACGCCCTACACACGGAGGACGTAGGAGACAATTTATTGCCGCCGTAGACGCTTCGCTTGTTCCTGAAACGAGGCGACCATGGCAGCTGCTCGTTGCTCCTCAAAGACTCTGTGCTCCAGGTGGACATGAGTACCCGCACGCGCTTCTTGGTGCCGCTCTCGCCGATGAAATCGGCATCCCCCATGCATGATCACCATCGCCGCCACCAGCGGGAGCAAGGCCCCTAGGATGAGTCTGCTGGCCCGAGCCTGGAGCCTGCACCTGCACCTGGAAGCTCCTGAGCCTGTCAATCGACGACTTGATGACTTCCGCGTCTTGCCCAGCTCGGCCCAGACCTCCCGGGGGGGCCTGCGCCGAAGGAGGCGCCATGGGACCTGCTCCCATCCGCTGGGCTGCCTCACTGCGGGCCTCCTCGGGCTCCTTTTCCGCCTCGCGCAGGGCATCGTGGGCCTCCAATGCGCTCCAGAGCGGCCTGCTTCGCTGCCTCCTCAGCGCTGACGACGCGCTGGTTGGCCTGCAGCACCTTGTTCTGGGCCTTGGCGGCCTGCGGTGGCAGATCCTTGTGCACTCGCGGGTCCTGCGTGCCAGCTGCGCGAATGCGCTCCTGCTCCTCCTCTCCATCCTCCCTCCTCGCTCCTCCTCCGCCTCATCTTCACTCCTCCTACACCTGCAAGGCTGCCAGGAAATCCGCCCGAAAACTTGTATACTATACCCAGAAGGCCCCGGGGGGCGGGCGAGGGTCCTGGTCGTGGGTCTGGTATACAAGATTCCCTCGCCGGGGCGTGGCTTTCGAATACTGAAAGGTGGCCCCCGGCGGTGGTATGCAAAACATCTCGAGGAGGAAACTGGCTTCCGAACTTCTCAGCGCTTCAAGCCCCACTGATACAGGTGTCGGAAACAATTAAGCAACACTCACGCGCAACATGTGGTGTGAACTCTCCGCCCACCCCCCGAATGCAATGGTGGGCTCGGATCTCCCGAGCCTGAGTGTCGGGGACCAGTGATGCGCGTGCCAACTCTGAACTGCGGGGGGAAAAGGGAGTGTTGCTCAATTTTTCCCCTCAACCGGAGCATGGCCCCATCCGCCCCCTGCCCGCTCCCGACGACGAGAACGCCTTCCCCGCCCCCCTTCTCCTGTCAGCAGCCCTCCAGCGGCCCCGTCCTTCTCGGGCGGTGGAAATGCTGGAGTGTCCTCACGACGGCGGCCTGTGCTTAATTTGTCCCTCAACCGTACAGTCGGGCTGCTGAAGCAAGGAACGCGAAATAAGGGACGACGCCCCTGGGTGCACGAGGAGGGCCAGAGGAACAACCACGGAATGACCTAAGGAACAGCGAGCACCTTCAGAACCCAAAGCGGTCCTTCTCGCAGCGTCTTGGCTGCACTTCACCATGGCTGTGCGTCCAATGCGTCCAGCTTCCCGGATGCGGCGATGCGGGGGCTTCCCGAGCCGCGACCCTGGAGAGGGCCCCCCGGCACGCCGGAGTGCCTGGGAGCGCATCCTGAGTCGGTCATGTCACGACGTCCTCCTCCTCCTCCTCCTCCTCCCTCCTCCTCCTCCTCCTCCTCCTCCTCCTCCTCCTCGTCCTCCTCCTCCCCCTCCTCCTCCTCGTCCTCCTCCTCCTCCTCCTCCTCCTCCTCCTCCTCCTCCTCCTCCTCCTCCTCCTCCCCTCCTCACGTCCTCCTCGTCCTGACGAGGACGGCCACAGCGAGGAGGAGGAGGAGGAGGAGGAGGAGGAGGACGAAGACGACGACGACGATGGCGACGGCCTGACTGCCTGCGCTCTCGACGGTGGCGACGATGCCGAGAAGCCGCGGAGGCGCCACGGGCAAGCCCGCCGTCTCCGCGACGGAGGGCCCGAGGCCTCCTGGGCTGAACTCTCCGACCTCCGTGCCGAGCGCTGCCGCTCTGGGGTCGACCAGGACCTTCATGCCAGAGGACCCGGAAAAGCCTCGGGCCCTCGACACAGAGGAAGGACAAAACACACACACAGGCATAGACTTTCGACGCTCCGCGCGGATCTCTTGGATTTGCGCTGGGCCCCCCTCCCCTGGCGCGCGGGGCGCGCCAGGTGCGGCGCCTGGAGGCGCCCGGAGGCGCCGCCAGGGGGGCTCCAGCTCAGATCCAAGAAATCTGCGCGGAGCGTCGAAAGGTAATGTGTATGTGTTTTTCTTCTTCGGCTACAACAACCCCGTACAAGAAGCATGCGCGGTAAGAGTGCAAGGCATTGGAGGGCCATGTCAACGTTACTGTGCGGGTTGAGCATAAGAGACCTTCATTCCAGAGGGTCTGGAAGGCTTCGGACCCTCTGGGGACGGAGCAAGGATCGACCTGCGCCGTTCAAGCTGAGCAGCGCTGCGGCGCATTTTTTGGCATTGCCAACTCCACTACGCCGCGGCTGACTGCGGCCGAGAACGCCTCTCGCGGTCTGCGGCCTGCGCCAATGCAGGGATGGAGCGTGTGGTGAGTTCGTGTCGCACGGTCACGCCACCGAAAACGTGGTGCAGCAAATATCTTTGGAAATGCCGCAGACACCGGCGGCAGAGCACGCGAAAAAGTAGACCTGCAGAGCTGCCAGGAAACTAACTCCCGCGCCCATCGGTCCGTCCTACTACTGAATTGCGCAGTGGCAAATTCCACTGGCTCGGCAGATGCAGCGACGTCCGCCACCGTACCTCCAGCACGAAGCGGAATGGTATACGAGTTTTGGTGGAACAGTCTTACGGGCCTGGATCGCGATGCTTCCCGGATTTCCGGGCGCTCTTGGGCGCTCCTGGGTCCTGCCTGCCGAAGCGCGCCGGGTCGGCCTCCGGGGCAGTGAGCCCACCCGAAACGATCCGACGAACCTGCAAGAGCCTCCCGAGAAACGTCCAAGACGGTCCATGAGAGCCCAAAGACAGCCCACGATGGACCCGAGACGGCCCAAGAGGCCCCCAATACGCTCCAAGAAGGCTCCAAGCGGCCCTCCTCATACGTTCCAAGAAGGCTCCAAGAGGCCGCCCAAGAGCGCCCCGAGAGGCCAAAATCAATGATTCCCCATCGATTCTTGACGAATTTGAGCGTTCTCGCCTTTTCGATCTGCGACGCTTCAAGACGTCCCGAGAGGCCGCCAAGATCTCCAAGACGCCCAGAGGCACCCAAGATGCCACACAAGGCCCGCGAGCGCCCCGCAGCATGCATCCACGATCACATGCAGCCACACAGCTGCCAGGAAACTGAGTCCTACGCCTCCAGAGGCCTCCCAAATCGGGTCCGAGTGCGTGGGGTCGGAGGATCGTGCCGCATCGCCGATGCATCGCCGATGTATCGCCGATGTATCGGCGATGCGGCGCGATCCTCTGGCTTCATCTACTCGGACTCCATCTCGGAGGCCTAGAGCTCGAGTAACGGATCGGCAATTGAACTGATTTACCCCGGACTTCATGTTTCTCGTCGAATCCATGAAGAATGCGTGGAAGCTTGGTAGAGTTACGAAAAGTCTACGTTTTCGTCCATAGATCCAACGTTCAAACTGATTTTGGGGTATGCCAATTCTTTGGCCGATCCCCTACTCGAAGAGCCTCTCGATCCGCCCAGCTATCAGGTCGTGCGTGTCCCCCTACAGGCGGATTTTGGACGAAAAACAAAACATAGTCAAAAATAGCCAATAATTATCAACGATACTCAAAACATCGTCCCCTGACTATCTTGTTGACCATCTTTGAATCCTCCCCCTGTAGAGGGGCGGGCCCGACTTAACCCTACTACCTCATTGCGCTGCGTCGAACTCCACCAGCTGGGCGGAGATGCTGCGATGCGGGGGCCGCCCGCGCCCTGGGCCCTGGAGGGCGGCTGGGGCCGAGGAGTAAATCCTCCAGGCGCCCGACCCGTGTACTTCGAGCCCCCGAGGCATGGTCGCCCCCTCGATGCAACGAGGCTCACCACACCAGAGAACAACCCCAATCAATGGACGGCTTGACCGACAAGGTGAGATCGACCGGGAACCCGGGAACCTAGAACCCACCGAAATCGGCCGGGAGCCAATACCGGGAACGAACCCGGGGACAAAGCTGGCCACAAACATTGGCGGGGCACTTTCGCCAAATCTTTCGCGTTCCGCTAGAACCCCTTCTGGGCAAGCACTGATTGGGGAACGAGACCTCTGGGAGCGTGCGGCTCGGCAGAGCAATTACTCCAGCACTTCCTTTCATATCGGAGAGGAGTCCATCACTGCTCCCATGAGTACTGGCGCCAGCCTTAGATCCATAGATACGGCCCACACTCCTCGGCGCACCCCTGGAGACTCCAGAGCTTCAAAATCTGCCTTCCGTGGCCTCTAAGACGTTGACAGACGGTCCCGAATCGCGAGGCGATTGGCCCAAGACGCCTACGATGGCTCGAAGACGCCCCGAGACGCTTTCGAGACGCCCCAAGAGCCTTCCCAACAGGGCCCCTACAGGCAAAAATGAATGGCTTTCTCAAGGTTTTTCATTGCGTATGGAGTTATCGTCTTCTCGAGGTTCCGACGCTGAAAGACGACTCAAGATGCCCCGTAGACCGCCCAAAAACTGCCCAAGAGGCCCCTACCAGGGCCCCAGGGCGACCAAGAGAGTTTCAAGACGGCCTGCAGAGGGGCCCAAGACGGCCAAATATGCACCAAGAGGACCCCAAGAGAGGTGAAGAGGGAGAACACGAACCGAGCATCTTATCTTTTCGCCCCAAGACAGCCCCCAGAAGCCCGAGAAGCCACAAAGCCGCCCAAAAGAGGCCCCCAAGAGGCCCCAATGCGGCCGCCAACGCGCTTCAAAACTGCCTCCAAGAGGCTCCGCCCGGCCCTCAAACAGCAGTCAAGACGCCCAGAGACGCCCACAAGGACCACCACACAGTGCCCAAGAAACCCACGACGCCTCAACTGTGGACTCCACGCCTCTTCTGGGGGTCGGCGGAATGGCAAAAGCCTCCTGAATAAACACCCCCTCCCCCACTCGACCGCCCCCGACCGGGAACAATGCCCTCTCCCGCCACCCCCGTCAAAAGCAATCCCCAATGCACCTGGCGGCAGAATCAGGAGCACGAGAGGACACGCCGCGGTTACTTTGCATATGCTTTCGACAGGGATGGCTGGGGAGTATGTGTCCGATGTGCGCCCGCCGGTCGTTGTTCCCCCCCACACACAGAAGCAACGCAACTCCAACGAACAAATGAGCTCCAACCACACAAGCGAACTCCAACCACATGCTCTCCAACGACACTTTTTTGGTCTGCGGGTCGAGAGCGAGCCTCTTCCGGTCAAGAGCTAGACTCCAACGACACACACACACACACGCACACAAACTCCAACCTCTGGGATCCGCTTCGAGAGCCAACGCGAGCGGACTGCGAAGGCACGCGCCGAAGACCATGCGGACCACGCCGCCGCCGTTCTGCAACTGCTTCCGACGGGGGAGGCGGGGGGTCGACATGCCACCCGACGCGCACTGGTGCAGCTGTCGCCGCCCGGCACACGTCTGCGCGCGTCACCGCGCACCTGGCGCACTCCACACGGGGAAGCCAAAAGGCACCGATGCTGCTGCTCTTAGGGCGGGCATGTCCTCCTACAAGCGGGCTTTGGAAGAAAAACAAATAGCCAAACAGTCTTCAAAACTGGTAACAAATAGTCGGAAAATCGTCCCCATACTAGTCTTAAGCTATCTTTGAAGATTCCTCCTGTAGAGGGACATGCCCGACTTGACGCTGCTCCCTGGACCTCTCCCGAAGTGCGCTCTGGCCAGGACTGCGAGGCGAATCTGGCGGTGGCGAGGGTCTCTTAGGAGGCCCACCAAACGGGAAAACGAGGGAAGGGCAGAGGCATGAGTCAAGGGGGCCCGCTGAAGGCCCCAGCAGGTCACCATTTATCGAACACAGGCCAGTGTTAAGTCGGGCCCGTCCCCCTACAGGGGGATGTTGGACGAACAATCAAGAATAGTCAAAAACTACCCTCAAATGCTCAAAAAAATACTTCAAAAAGCGTCCCCTGACTATTCTTTGACTGTTTCTGATGCGCACGCTCGACGCACGGCGGCTCACGCGGCGCGCCCGCCACGCCTGGGCCCCTGGCCACCAGGTGCCCAATGGTGCGCGTGGCGCACCAGGCACGCGCGGGGCGCACCTCGCGGACGTCGGGCACCTGGCGCCTGCACCGTGGCTCCCAGGTGGACGTCCGTCCGGTCGCGGCCTCTGGCCGCTGCTGCGCCGAGCCTCGGTGGCCAGCTCCACGGTGGGAGGGCGGGTGGGAGCGAGCACGACGGCCCGCGGAGCTCCCGTCGGGGACGTGGCCCGGTTCTGCGCCTGCCCCACGCTCCTGGGCCTGGTCGGGGGGGGGGGGGGCGCGAGGGCCCAAGACGGCCCCGGATTCCAGATATTCCAGGATGGCGTCAAAGATGGCACAGTTAGAGTTCAGGATGGCCTCCAGCATGCCTCCAAGGCCGCTCCAGACTGGCTCCCAGGTCTCCGAGCCGTCCTTGGACGCCGCCGAGAGGCCCTACTCCTGACAAAGCACCTGGTGTTGTTCCAATGTTTGCTGCAATCTTGACTTTGTCGCTGCCGATTGGCATCGGAGTCCTCATGATAGCTAGAATATCACCCAAAAGAACTCGAATAGCGGCCCAGAGGTGCTTCAACACGGCCCCAAAGGCTTCCAAGCGCGCACCAAAAGCGCTCCAATAAACATGTTTCTGGCTAGGGTGGATGGTGCTAACTGACGCCACCCAATCCCCGCATACGCAACCATTGAACGGAACGATTTGGGCATTTATTTGTCATCCTTGCAAGGTTTTGGGACCAAGATGGCTACAAGACGGCCCCAAGTATCCTAAGATGGCAACGAATAAGGCACGCTATGGTCAAGGTTGGCTCAAACTGGCCTCCAGCGTGCCTCCAAGAGGCTCCGAGGCAGCCCCAAGGCGGCTCCAAGTTGCCTCGGAGCTCCGAGAGGTTTCCTGAAGTGTCTAGTCCACCATGGCTGGTCTCTTTGCTTCACTGCATATTTCTCTAGATGTCCCCTCTGCAGGTAACTGGTCCAAGCGGCTGGTGAGGACACGCAAATCGTCAAGACTGACTTATCCGATTGAGTTGTCCGTGTCCTGGCCAAGCGACACCACATGCGAAATTTATAATGTGGCATTTAATGGCCTCGCCTTCTCCGTCCCCCCCACCCCGATGGTGGATGTGCGCGGCAGCGCAACTGAATAAGCTGCCCGCTTGTCAGAAGCTCGCGCTTCGCGCTTCCGCGTGCTCACCGCGGGGATCAGGACGGGCAGGGGCCGCACTCCTCGTCCCCGCAGAAGCGGCAGCCCCGCATCATGGGCACCTCGTCGGCCCAGCCCGCCGCGGTGCAGCAGAACCCCTGGCCGAGGTCTTCGTCCCTGCCTGCCGCGCCTTTGCAGCGCGCGTGGTCCAGGACGCACAGCCGGTCGGAGTTGCCGCAGGTGGCCGCCGGCGTCGCGGTGCAGTACTCCGGGGGGTGCGACGAGGTCGTCGGCGGCTTCGGCTTCATGGTGTCGGCGTAGCAGGCCTCCCACGAGGCCACGGTCATGAAGGGATGCGTGGATGGAGCGTACGAGTCCAAGCATGAAGGCTTCCACTTCTGCGGCTTGTTCGTCGAGTTGGGGAGCTTCTCCACGCCCGCGGGCCGGTCGCTTGCGCAGCAGCCGTCGTAGGTCAGCTCGTAGAGGGGCAGCTTGGCGACCCCGTGCCTGTCCATGCACTCCTGCAAGAACTTGTCCTCGCCCCAGGGTCCCCACTTCCAATCCTCGCACAGCTCGCCGCCCCAGCAGAGGTTCCGCTTGCACTCCTCCATGTTGTCAGCGACTATCTTGAAGCCCTTGGTAGACACCACCTCGAGGTTGCCGTAGAATCCCGAATCCACGCCCTTGCAATTTTCGTAGTAGACTCCTACGTTTGGCTCCCCCATTTGCGACAGCATGTCCGTCAATCGCTGCGGGATGAGCACGGCATCAATGTCTGCCTTGATCACCCAACTCTTGTCCTGCACTTTACTCCACAGAAGACTTTCTCCACGCATCTTCTGCCACACTTGATAGAATATGGCCGTGTTGGCGCACGAACCCGTATCTGGACGCGTGTACTTGCAAAAATCCCCCTCGAGATCGTCAACCTTTACTGCTTCGTAGTCCCCCACCGAGAGTTGCACGTCGCTGAAAATCCGCGAAACCTTTGGGCTCTGCAGGCGAATCTGATTATACGTAATCCTCATCGTCTACCTCAATGGTCAGCAAACTTGCATGTTTAAGGAGGAGAAGGTCTGCTACTGAGATGTCACGGATCTTGCTGGCATTCCCTTGGGTCTCAATCAAGAGGCGTCCAAGACGGCCCGAGAGGGCGTCAGATAGCCCAGCCTTCAAGGCGCCGCAAGACGGTCCAACTTGGTTGAGGATGACCTCCAGTTTGGCTCCAAGCGGCTCCACAACGGCCGAAGGTGGCCAACATGCCCTCCGAGAACATCGCCAGGAGAGCAACATCACTGACACGCCTTCTGTTTTGAAATGATGTTTGCGCCAAGCTGCTCTGCGTAACATGGCACCCAGAAGGCGCAAAGACTGCCCAAGAGAGGCACCCTAGCAGACCCCCAAGACATGGCAGGACGGCCCGAGTACCCCCCCCCAGGAGGTCCCCAAGGGCGCTTGAGAGGCCCTCAAGAGTTCCCCAAGAATGCCCCCCCTCCCAAGAAGTGGTTCCAACGAATACGGACGTTCTATTTTTCTTCCTAACCATCCTGTGGTGCTGGGTCCTCGTTGTGAAGAGACGGTCCCCGCGCTCCTCCTTCCTTCTTCCTTCCTCCCCCTCCTCCCCCTCCCTCCCCCCTCCCTGCGCTCCGACCACCCGGTACAGCGCTTCGTGGCCCCACAGGGAGCTCCACCGAAGCCCCCTCCTTAAGAAAAGTGGTTTCGTTGGCTTCTGAGACGTCTCAGCATGCGGCGGCCGCTAGAGCGCACTCCGAGCCAATGCGAACGCCGATCCTCCCCGCGCCTCGCCATCAAGGTGCGCACGGCCGGAGTCATCGTTGGCAGGGTTGCCCCGAAGAGCATCCCTCCTCCTCCTCCTCCTCCTCCTCCTCCTCGCCCTCCTCCTCCTCCTCCTCCTCCTCCTCCTCCTCCCTCCTCCTCCTCCTCCTCCTCCTCCTCCTCCTCCTCCTCCTCCTCCTCCTCCTCCTCCTCCTCCTCCCCCTCCCTCCTCCCCCTCCTCCTCCTCCTCCTCCCCTCCTCCTCCTCCTCCCTCCTCCTCTCCCTCCTCCTCCTCTCCTCCCTCCTCCTCCTCCCTCCCTCCTCCCTCCCTCCCTCCCTCCTCCCTCCCTCCTCCCTCCTCCCTCCCTCCCTCCTCCTCCTCCTCCTCCTCCTCCTCCTCCTCCTCCTCCTCCTCCTCCTCCTCCTCCTCCTCCTCCTCCTCCTCCTCCTCCTCCTCCTCCTCCTCCCCCTCCTCCTCGACGGCATGCCGCTTCAGGCTCCAGGGACAATCAAGCTTGATTCAATGCGGGCGCTGATCCTCCCTCCACCAGCTCCTCGCCATCGAAGGAGTCATCGTTGGCAGGGTCGGGCCCCCGAGGGGTCGGCGGAGATGTGGCGTGTGCCTCCGAATCTCGTACGCATCGCACGCAAATATGCCCAGCCCCCTCTGCATCTGCATCTTCAGCAGATCCAGCTCATGGTTGGGCTTGCCCTTGTTGTCGTGGAAGTGCACAGCATAGCAATACAGCGATGTACCCGGGTTTTCTGCTGCCACTTCATCCTTCGTGGCAGTGATGTCTTCGCAGGACCAGCCCTTCCCCTTCGTACAAGTCATATTGCACCAAGCGTGCTCATCATCCATCTTGAAGCATTTGGCGCCCGTTTGCTTGCAGCAACCCGAGTCCATGCAACTCTCTTTGCCCGAAGCACACACCTTCCGCGGCTTTAAGGGCTTGATGGTGCTGGCCAACTGCGTCGCGACCAAGTTGACAGGCTCCGCTCGAAGCTTCTGGTGGCTGAGAGTCATGACGGACGCGATGGCAAGTGCCACGATCACGGCGGCCGCCAGCGCGGCACGCAGCCATTTCTTACCGGTCTGTGCTGAAGGCGACAAAAGCGGTTGAACATCATCGCTGCTGGCACCCGCTGCTTGGGCGTCGCGCTGCAGTTCCATCGGGTCGAAGCGCGTGCGCGCGAGCGAGCCGCCGCAAAGCCGAGCTGCAGCCTGGAAGCAAAATGGCTTGGCTTGTGCGCAAAATGCTGCAGGCGAACAGAAGAGAAGGCGGAGGAACTCGGCTGGGGTGCTCTTGCCCGCGGGGGGCAGCACGAATCGGCCCCAGACGGGCAAATTAGGCCGAGAAGCGCGTAAGGCGTTCCAATACCACCCCGAAGGGGCCCCCAATAATCGTCCAGACATCCCACAGATGGTTCGAGACAGACTCTCCGGGGAGCTCCGCAGAAGCACGGGCTCAAAAAGGCCCCGAGACTCCAGTGGGGACACCAACTGGCCCCAACAAGCCCCCCAAGAGAAACCCCCCGATGAGCCTCGAAGGAAGAAGGATAACGAAACTGCGGACAAGAACTGGGTGGCGTTTAAGAGCCGCGCCATTTCGGATAGGGGGGCGCTGAACTGGAACTGGCCTTAGATTCACCCTCCTCACCCCCTCTCGCTCCTCCTCCCTCCCTCTTCCTCCCTCTCCCTCCCCCCCTGCTTCCCCCATCTCGATCCCCCTGCCTCCTTGCAAGCTTCGCTCCATCCTCCCTCGTGCCGTCTCCTCGTCCCTTTCTTCTTTTCCCCTCTCCCTCTCTCTTTCCTCCTCCACTGCCTACCCCCCGTCCCCCCCTTATCCTCCACGCAGACTGGCACGTCGCTGTCGTGCTCCTGCAGGTCACCGTCGCAGTCCCTGTCCTGACGCGGCCGATGCGGGGATGAAGGGGGGGGGGGAGAGAAGGCAGGAGGAGGAGGAGGAGGAGGAGGAGGATCTGCCGAGCAGGAGGATGTGCTGAGGTGGAGGAGGGAGGAGGGGGAGGAGGAGGAGGAGGAGGAGGAGGAGGAGGAGGAGGAGGAGGAGGAGGACGAGGACGAGGAGGAGGAGGAGGAGGAGGATACATATGTGGAGCAGGTGGACGTGCTGAGATCGAAAATGGTAGAGAGCGTTTCTTTATTTTCGGCGATGACGGGCGTCATTGGAGGGGGGGGTGGGAGGGAAGTATGACGTAACGCCCCCCCTCGCCGTGTGGCTCCGGCACCACAAGCGCGCCCGCGCGCACGACGACAATGAGCGACGAGCGACGAGCACGACGACGACGACGACGCGAGCAGCACGTAGGTGGCGATCTGCCCCACAGCGCCTGTGTGCACCACAGTGCTCGCGTGCACCACAGCGCGCGTGTGCACCACAGCGCCTGCGTACGCCGCAACAGTCGCGTGCAACGCAGCGCCTGTGTACACCACAGCGCTTGCGTGCACCACAGCGCAAGTGTACACCACAGCGAATATGTGTATACAGCAGCAACCGTATGCAACGCATCGCCTGTGTACACCACAATTCTTGCGTGCACCGCAGCGCCTGTGCGCACCACAGCGCCTGTCCACACCACAGCATCCGCGTGCAACGCAGCGCTGGTGTACACCACAGTGCCTGCGTGCATAAGACAAGCAGAAGGAACAAGTAGGTGAGGATCTGCTGCGGACAGCTGAACGCCACGCCAAGGAACTGCTGATAATAGAATACGACGTTTTTTCCTCCTCCCTCCTCCGCCACCTCCACCTCTTCTTCCTCCTCCTTCTCCTCCTCTTTCTTTTCCTCCTCCCTCACCCTTCTCCCCTGTCGTGCGGGTCGGCGCTACAGCGCACGTGCGCATCTCAGCGTGAACCGCAAAATGGTTGATTGAATCAGTCGAACTGGGTCTCGGACGGCCAATTTTGATGGAGGCTTCTGGACGCAGATGGGATGAGTTAGGATGATGCGGGCGGACTCGGGATGACTCGTAGATTCCAGCGGCGCTCCCTTTTCCACAAAGATTCCGTTCCAAATCCTATAGAAAACATTTGTTTCCTGTGGAATCCACAGGCGCTCCATTCTATCATAAGGATTCCTTTTATCTTGTATACGCCACAGTGGTGCTCTGTTGCACACGGTTACTGTGGTGCACAAAAGCGCCGTGGTGCACACAGGCGCTGTAGTGCATGCAAGCATTGTGTACACTGTTGCTGCGTTGCACACGGCTAGTGTGGTGTACGCAGGCGCTGTGGTGTACACAAGCGCCGTGGTGTCGGCACTGTGGCACACACTGGCGATGTGTTGCACGCGGCTGCTGTGGTGTACA
>CAUYUJ010019282.1:393679-401179 GCA_963575745.1 Prorocentrum cordatum
ACTAAACGCCACGCCAGGAAAGTTCTGATAATCGAATGCGACATTTTTCCTTCCTCCCTCCTCCTCCACCTCCACCTCCACCTCCTCCTCCTCCTCCTCCTCCTCCTCCTCCTACTTCTTACCCCCTGTCGTGCGGCTCGGCGTTACAACGCACGTGCGCATCTCAGCGTGCACCGCAGAATGGTCGATTGAATCGGTCCACTTGGTTCTCGGACGGCCAGATTAGCTGGAGCCTCCTGGACGCAAATTGGAGTTAGGGTGATGCGGGCGGATTCGGGGGGACTCGTAGATTCCAGCGGCGCTCCTTTGTCCATGAGGATTTGTTTTCCCTTGTTTTCTCTGGTATCCACACGCGCTCCATTTTGTCACAAGGACCCTTTGTGAAATTTTATACACAACAACGGTGTTGTGTTGCACAAGGTTGATGTGGTGCACACAGGCGCCGTGGCGTACACAGGCACTGCAATGCACGCAGGCATTGTGGTGTACACTGGTGTTGTGTTGCGCACGGCTGATGTGGGGTACGGAGGCGCTGTGGTGTACGCAGGAGCTGCTGTGCCCGCAAGCACGGTGGCAGAAACTGACGCTGTGTTGCACACGGCTGCTGTGGTGTACATCGGCGGTGTGGTGTACACAGGCGCTGCAGTGCACGCGGGCACTGTGATGTACACAGGCGTTGTGGTGCATATCGCCACCGACATGTTCGTGCTACCCGTCCTCCGTCATTCCTAAGCATTCCCAGACGCCGCCCGCGCGAATCGTGATGTCATCGACCCCCTCCCCCCCCAGATGATTGCCGTCATCGGCCCGGACTAAAAAACAGGCTCCAGCCGCGTCCGCGCGCACGACGACGATGAGCGACGAGCGACGAACCACGAGCGACGACGACGGACGACGGACGACGGACGACGGACGACGGACGACGGACGACGGACGACGACGACGACGACGACGACGACGACGACGACGACGACGACGACTCCTGCGGACCAGACACCTATGCGAACTCCTACGCGGATCCCAATGCGCACGGCGGCAGTGCCCGGAGCGCACTGGGGGGGGGAGTGTTACGTCATAAGGGGGGGGGGGGGAGCGAGGGCCATGACGCCCGTCATGCCCCAAGCAATAAAGAAACGGGCGCTTAAGCTCTTGCAAATGTTTAAACCGAACGTGCGCCGCGCTAGTGCGAGAGCCACATTTTGGAAACGGCCCACCCTCCATTTGTGAAACTGCTGCCACTTTAAGCTTCAGACTCATAAGTGGTGAGGAAATCCTACGCAAAAAGCCCCGCCCGCCCCCCCAAAAAATGGCCTCGGGGTGCGACAGGGAGAAATTAGGTGTAAGGAACAGGAACGGAGGAGGAGGAGGAGAACGAAGTGGACGAGGAGGAGGAGGAGGAGGAGGGAAGGAGAAAGGAGAAGGAGGAGGCGATGATGATGATGACGATGATGATGACGATGCTGATGAGGATAGTTATGATGATGCTGTTGATGGTGGTGCTGTTGATGATGATGGTGCTGCTGCTGATGATGATGACAGACGAGATGGACGAAGTGGGGGTGGGAGAGGATGAGAATTAGGAGGAGGGCACGGTGGGAGGATGAGGAGGAGACTAAAAATAAAGAGTGCAAGATGAAAGATGCGTCGAACGAGTATCCGCCGGCCTCCTTGTGGGGCCACCAGGCTGTAGGCCGAAGCTTCGCAGTTCCCTGTACCAGTTGCAGCTTCCAGTTTCCACTGTTACAGTTCTGCTTATTGCTGGTTACTGCTCCTTGTTGATTATTGCTGCTTACTGTTCCTTGTTGATGGACCGCGCGAGGGGGGAAAGCCCAAAACTGGCATTTTTACCACGCCCTGAGCGTGTTGTCTGACTTGCTGGGGTGGGTAAAAATTGACACCCCTCACGCAGATCGGCGGGGTCAGGGTCCAAAAACACATGGAATGTGCCACATTTCTCAAAATCGGCGGCACCCCTCACGCAGATCGGCGGGGTCAGGGTCCAAAAACATAAGGGATTTGAAACATTTCTGAAATTTTGTGGCACCCCTCAAGCAAATCCGGAGGGCAAGAACATGTGGGATTTGCCACATTTCTGACATCCGGTGGCACCCCTCACGCAGATCGACGGGGTCAGGGTCCGAAAACCAAAGGGATCCTCAGCATTTCTGAAACTCGCTGGCACCCCTCACGCAGATCGGCGGGGTCAGGGTCCGAAAACCTAAGGGATTTGCCACATATCTGAAATCCGATGACACCCCTCACGCAGATCGGCGGGGTAACGGTCCGAAAACACATGGGATTTGCCACATTTCTGAAATTTGCTGCCACCCCTCACGGAGATCGGCGGGGTCCCCCGGGAAAAAAAATGTGATGTGCCACGTGTCTGACATTCAGTGGCACCCCTCACGCAGATCGGCGGGGTCACGGTCCAAAAACATATGGGATTTGCTACATTTCTGACATTCGGTGGCACCCCTCACGCAGATCGGCGGGGTCAGGGTCCGAAAACCAAGGGGATTCTCAGCGTTCCTGAAATTCGCTGGCGCCCCTCACGCAGATCGGCGGGGTCAGGGTCCGAAAACAAATAGGATTTGCCACATTTCTGAAATCCTGCGGCACCCCTCGCGCAGATCCGTAGGGTCAGGGTCCAAAAACACAAAGGATTTGCTACATTTCTGAAATCCTGTGGCACCCCTCATGCAGATCCGTAAGGTCAAGGTCGAAGAACAAACAGGGCCCGACACTGCTTCACGGCGGCGCCCAGACCTCATGATTTAGCTTTTGCATCTCCCATTATCCGAGACAGGGGGCCAGCGGCATGGGGCGAAGTCCTTACGGATAACACGGGCACGGAAACTGCGGTTTCCAGGCCCCCGACAGGGAAATGGCAGAGGCGGGCAGAAACAATTCGAAGGGGCAAGGGCAGAACAATGCAGTGACCTACCGTTCGAATCTGGCGTTCAAACGACTCTGCTTGCGCCTCGCCGGTTGAGATGTGCAAGCCGCACCCAACCAGGGAAGCAAACCTGAGCTAAGCCAGGAGACCTTCTACTGACCAGGTCTCACAAGACCCTCTGCTGACCGGGTTTCGAATCAAAAGGTGCTGGCGGCAGAACATTCGGTTGGGGCAAGCACATCCACTCACTTGCATGCTCTACTGTCCGAAACCTGCCGCCCCGCGCAGTTCGCGGTGACAGCCCTCTCACTGGAATGCTTCTTTCTTTTCGTAACTCTCATTGGTCGTCCCGCATTCGCAGGCAATGCACGATCCGCGGGCCAATGCGTCTCTCTCTTCCTGGTGGACTGCGTCACACTCGCGAACGCAATTCGCCGCGAAATTCGCGTCGGTCGTTGCATCCGCGAACATAGTCCGGACATGCGACGCCGAGTGGGTTGCCCGATGGCGTCGCCGTTGTCCCTGTTGAGGTTGCTGTGACGGGAGCTAGGCACCGTCTTTTACCACCCCTCGCTCAACCTCACTTCGGAGTGTTTGTAGGCGAGCTTCCCCTCCATGATGTCGAGGGCGAGCTCTCGGCCGATACTTCCTTTTGTCATGGGGTCGGCCCTCATGTCGCGGAAATCGCACCGCGGGATATCAGATACGTGGTTGGTGCGCAGCTGGTCTGCCAGCCACCATAAGTGGCATGCCATCGTATTCTCCGATGGCGGCCGCACGTGGTCCATGGCCAGGGCGGAGAAGACGGGCGCGCCCTCCGTAAGCAGCTCGGCGGGTACAGCGTAGCCCCTCAGGAGGTGCGCCTGTAGGCCGGCTGCTGCTCCGCGCGCTGCGAGCAGCTCAGAGCCAAATGATGGTCGACGCAAAAGCTTGCACGATCGGCTCACGGCGTCAGCATCACCACCATCACCATCACCATCACCATCACCATCACCATCATCATCATCATCATCATCATCATCATCATCATCACCATCACCATCACCATCACCATCACCATCACCATCACCATCACCATCACCATCACCATCAACCATCACCATCATCATCATCATCATCATCATCATCATCATCATCCTCATCATCTCATCTCATCCTCATCCTCATCCTCATCCTCATCCTCATCCTCATCCTCATCCTCATCCTCATCCTCATCCTCATCCTCATCCTCATCCTCATCCTCATCCTCATCCTCATCCTCATCCTCATCGTCATTCTCCTCCTCCTCCTCCTCCTCCACCTCCTCCTCCTCCTCATCCTCCCCTTCTCCCGCTGCCACACTTCTCTCCTCTCTCGCTCTCACTCTCTCTCTCATCACCTCCCTGCCCGCTCGCCTCGCCTCGCCTCGCCTCCGCCGTCCCTCCCCCGGGCCGGCCGCGCCCAGCGCCGGGCGCACCAGGAGCGCGGCGGCCCACGCGTGCCGGACGCACCTCGGCGGCCGCCGCGGAGAGGTTGCGGGAGGGCGCACGGACGCCCCAGCGGCGGCGGCGGCCGTCACGCTCCTCATCCTCCTCCTCCTCCTCCTCCTCCTCCTCCTCCTCCTCCCCCCTTTCCTCTCTTCTCCTCCACCTCCTCATCTCTCCTCCCTCTCCCTTTTTTTCCTCTCGCCTCCCTCCTCCCTCCTCCCTCCTCCTCCTCCTCCTCCTCCTCCTCCTCCTCCTCCTCCTCCTCACACGCATGTCCATGTGGGAAAGACCGGGCGACGCACGGCGGGCGCTTGGCTGGTGTTGTGAAGGTGGGAAGCCAGGGATTGTCCACCCTCGAGAGTAGCGGGAGGACGCACAGATGCCCGGTGGCAATTTCTAAACATCAGCCTGCCCGTTCTCGAGCCCCGCGCCCCCGCGTGGAATGACCCTGCGCCACATGAGCTCCCGCTCCACTGCCATTGCTCGGGCGCCCAGCCCCAGTGCATTTTTTGGCTTCAGGCGTGCTTCGTGCGCTACATGATCCAGCGTGCTCCTCGATGCTCCTCGCCGGGGAGAAATGCACATGTCCGATCGACGCCTACCTCCCGTCCCGAAAGCCCCCTCGAGCCCCGGTCCTTCAGCGACCCACCGGCACAGCCACGGGGTGCCTGGAGGCAGCTCGTCGCCGGCGGCTCTTTCTGTCCGAGCTGGCGGAGGCCGAGGAGCGAGGTAGGGTTGGCAGTACCAACGTCCATCGGGTAGGTCCTGCTGCATTGGCTGGCAGCGCGTGATATAAATGATCCTCCGCCTCCTCCTCCTCCTCCTCCTCCTCCTCCTCCTCCTCCTCCCCCTCCTCCTCCTCCCCTTTCTCCTCCTCCTCCTCCCTCCTCCTCCTCCTCCCCCTCCTCCTCGGACCGAGGCCAGAAGAGCAGCCCTCGAGAACACGGGGCCCTCCGCGGGCCACAACAAACGGAACATCCTAGGGCACCCTCCACAGGACGCACAGGCACATTAGGGACAGGTTTTTGCTGTTGCTCTGCAGATGTATCGAGCCAGACCGTCCAGATCTGTCATCCCTGCTGCAGAGACGGGGACCACAATGAGGCCACGTCTTCATCGTGTTACCATACCAGGGTTCGAAATTCTTTTGTTCTCGATGACAGAAGGTAGCAATAAGGGCATGCAGAAACATAAACTTTTGGCGCTCCGCGCCAAAAGTTGGTGTTTGTCACAGGGCTGCACCTAAACGGTGTTTTTCGTTTTCGTTTTGTTTTCGTTTTCCCTCGCTCTTGTCTCGAGTCCGCCTTTGCCTCAAAACGAATCCGAAACGAAAACGGCCCACGACATCGCCAAAAACACCGTTTAGGTCCAGCCCTGGTGTGTCAGATTGTCTGTCCTCGATCCGCGCGCCATCGTCACCCGTCTGCCCGCTCTCGAGTGTCGGGATCGAAGGCTGCCGGACCGAGAATGGAGACTCTGGGCCGGGGGCAGACGTGAAGGGGAACTGGGACACACAAATACATACACACAAATAAAAACATCCCCCATATTCCCTAATCTTTTCCAGGTTATTGCCTTCCCCCCCACTTCCCATACTTTCCCATATTTTCCTGGGGATCGACGATTCATTGTGTCCGTGTGCTTTTTTCCCCCTCCTGAAGATGGCCGCGAGAACCGTCGCGTAGCGAGGGAGGCGTCGAGGGATCGAGGCCGGAGGGTCGAGGCGTCGAGGGAGCGAGGCTCCTGGGGACGTGTGCCCTCGGCCTGGGCACGCGGGAATCGTCGTCGCCTCCCTCCTCCTCCCTCCTCCTCCTCCTCCTCCTCCTCCTCCTCCTCCTCCTCCTCCTCCTCCTCCCTCCTCCTCCTCCTCCTCCTCCTCCTCCTCCTCCTCCTCCTCCTCCTCCTCCTCCCCCTCCTCCTCCCATCCAGAGGCCTCCTGGCGGTCATCGTCGTCGCCGCCGCCCACCGCCGTCGTCGTCGCCGCCGTTTCCGACGTGTCGTGTCGCCTCGTCTTGAGGATTTCCGTCATCGGGGCTGGAGGGAGCTCGAGTGTACAGGGGACTGGTTCTGAGCGGATTCTGGTCAGACCACGGATCGAGGACGGAAGGTGAGGAAGCGACGTCAAGCCCCGACGTCGTGGTCTCTTCACTCGAGGCGTTCTTCCCGAGCTCAGGCTCTGAAGCTTGTCTTGGGCTCCTCGGCAATCAGAAAACACCTCGGGACGAAGAGGCGGCCTGGGAAGTCCTGGGGCCTGGGAAACACAAAGGGTCGAACATCTAGGGGCACTGTTTTCAAACAGTCGGGCTCCAGAATAGACCATGTCGTGCCAGACGGCCTTGGCCCCACCTCCCCCGCCCCCTTCCTCGATCTCTCCCAGGGGTTGAATGGGGACCCCAGGGAGGATAATAGAGACAGAGGGACCAGGCGCATGAGGAGGAGGCGGAGGAGGAGGAGGAAGAGAAGGAGGAGGAAGAGGAGGCGGAGGAGGAAGGTACGAGAGAGGAGAGAAGAGCAGATGGACAAGGAGAAAGAGGAGGAGGATGAGGAGGACAAGGAGGAGGAGAGCGCGGAGGAGGAGAGGGAGGAGTAGGAGTAGGAGTAGGAGTAGGAGTAGGAGTAGGAGTAGGAGTAGGAGTAGGAGTAGGAGTGGGAGTAGGAGTGGGAGTAGGAGTAGGAGTAGGAGTAGGAGTAGGAGTAGGAGTAGGAGTAGGAGGAGGAGGAGGAGGAGGAGTGATGAGTGAGGAATGAGGAGGAGCAGGAGTGACGATTGAGGAGTGACGAGGAGAGGGGAAGGGAGGAGGAGGAAAAGCAGGAGGATGAGGAGGAGTGAGGAGGAGGAGGATGATGATGGATGATGAGATGATGATGATGATGATGATGATGATGATGATGATGATGATGATGCTGATCTGATGCTGATGCTGCTGATGATGTGATGATGATGAGGAGGAGGAGGAGGAGGAGGAAGAGGAGGAGGAGGAGAGGAGAGCGAAGGAGGAGGAGGAGGAAACGGAGGAGGAGGAGAGAGAGGAGGAGAGGAGGAGGAGGAGGAGGAGGAGGAGGAGGAGAGGGAAAGGAAGAGTAGGAGGAGGAGGAGGAGGGAGTAGGGAGGAGTAGAGGTAGTAGGAGTAGGAGTAG
>CAUYUJ010019282.1:403679-409611 GCA_963575745.1 Prorocentrum cordatum
GGGAAACGCCGAAACCTGAGGGTTTTCCCGTGTCGGGCCCTGGGAGGCGATACCCGTTCGACACTCTCTCGAAACCCTCCTGGGTGCTCGCGATATTCCTCCTGGGATGTGGCCCCTGAGCACGATGGGAGCAACCTCAACTCTTCGGCCTGTCCGCTGCCCGGCCTACGGTCGTGGCCAAGAGGGCGGTTGGGGAGCGATCGAGGCCACCCCTCCGCGCGGCGCCGTGCGGCGCGAGCGCGCGAGGCCAACGTGGCCACGCAGCGACGCCTTCGCGCACTCTTCGGCGCCTCTAGTGGCGTGCGTGGCCGTACGTCCACGAACACGGCGACCCCAGCACCGGCGCCTAGGCGCAGCGGCCGCTCGGGCCGCAAGCCCTGTTTCCACCTCCTCCTCCTCCTCCTCCTCCTCCTACTTCTCCTCCTCCTGCCAGTGGCCACAGGCCTGAGACGCTGGAGGAACTGCGCGAGTATTTCGGGAGCGGGATCCGCAGGCGTGGGCTCCGGGGCGCCGACCTGCATTGCGCCTCGCTGGCGCGCTCGGCTCGTGGTGTCAGGCAGCATGGGCGCCAGCTGCGTGGACGGCCTCGGGGAGAAGACCGTCGGCCCGCCGAACGGCCGAACTCGGTCTGGAGTGTGCTGTGGGGCCAGAGGCCACCATGGCACGGCGTGGGATCCTCTGCGGGCGGGGCGGGTCTCCTGCGCACCCGACTGCAGTCCCCGATCGGCCAGAAGGCCCCCGGGCGGCGACTGCGCCGTGGGCCTGCACACGAGACTGGCGCGGACCGGACTCCCCTGCCTGATTTGGCACCAGAGCACCAAAACACCACACACTCATTTTCCCACATTTTCACACATTCACACACACGCACACACACACAAAAACAAACACACACACACACACACACGCACGCACGCACACACACACACACACACACACACACACACACACGCCAACGCAACGCACGCACGCACCAGCACGCACGCACGCACGCACGGCACGCGCACACACAACACAGGCACCCACACAACGCACACGCGCACGCGTACACATCACACACATACACACACACGGCGCACACACATACACACACACGCGCACACACATACACACACACGCACACGCACACGCACACGCACACGCACACGCACACGCACACGCACACGCACACGAACACGCACGCGCACGCACACATGCACACGCAAACACACACACACACAAACACACACACAAACACACACACACACACGCACACTTTGGCGGTAACGTCTTCGCGAGCAGCGACGAGGTGGATAAAGTCAAGCACGCACGCGCGCACGCATACTCCGCCGACCCCTCGTGGGTCTCTAAACGTGTGAGATTATACCCCCCCCCCTGGGCGGCCCCCCCCTGAGCCCCCCCCCCCCCCTTGTGACCTTCCTCTTCTCAACAGGCAATTTGCCCCCCCCCCCCCCCTCGTCGGATCGGGCCCACGCCCGAACTCATCAGGGGCGGTCCGTGCCCCGCAGGCTCCGCCTGGAGCTCCAAGACAACTCGTCAAGCCTCCCAAGACACCCCCAAGTCGCCGAATGATCGATCCAAGAAGCCACGAAGACTCCCCAAGAGGCCTCCAAGAGGCTCCCCAGGAAACCCCCAAAGAGCCGAAATCGTCGAATTCCTATGGGGATCGTACACTTTTCGCACACACGCCTTTTCGGCCTTCGCGGCGCCCAAAACCGTTCCAAGACGGCCCAAAACTTCCCCACTATTCCCTCAATACGGCCCACGGGAGCTCCAAAACGGCCCCAGCGGCGCCCAAGATGGCACTCAAGCGCTCCAAGACGGCCTCAGGAAAGGCCACAAGTGGCTCCCAGCAAGCCCAGAAGCCTCCGAAAGGCACACAAAAAGCACCAAAGGTCTCCAAGAGGGTGAAAAGAGGCTCTGGAACGGCGTCCAGGAGCCTTCAAAACTGACGCCCAGAGGCTCGCGGGAGCCCTCCCAGCGAGAGTCCTACGGACATTCCCGATGCTTCATACTCACAACCCAGGCACGGCGGCGGGATGGGCCGAAGGCTGCGAGATGCTGTCACGGAGCTCGACCTTACCGACAATGCCATACCCGGCAATTCGACTCACCGCCTGTATACCGCCTGCATCATAGTTTCCCTCCCTTGGCCTCCAAACCGGAACATCGACAAACTCCCTTCCTTTGCATTACCCCCTCCTCTTCCTGCTCCTCCTGACGGCACCGCGCACTCGCGCGCTGCCACAAGCGCTTTCACGGGTCCCACGCGCAGGCTTTACACTTCAGCGTGCGGTTTTGGTGGGCACGCGCAAAATGCGGTCCATCCGAGAACTGAGATTTTGGAAGATTCCTCTTGCAAGCGCCGAATATCATTCCTCTTGCAAGCGCCGAAATTTGGGAGCTGATCTCTTCGCTTGATGGACTTTCCCTGTTTCAGCTTGTCGGAACATGTTCGCCTTTTGCTCTCTTCCAAACGGTGCGAGAAGACCCAAAGATCGCATCCACTTTGCCCAGGACGCTTCCAGGAAGCGCCCACGACAACCCAAGACGCACCCAGGACAGCCGCAAGAGAATCCAATCAGAGGCACAACCCGAAACGCGAACCGAAAATACCAAGAGTCCAGCCCAAGAGAGCTCGAAGAGGCCGCACTGTCAACCCGAGGGAGACCCGAGTGCCCGGGAGAGCGACCCAACATAGTGAGTCTCCAGTGCCCGAAAGAGTGTCCCGACGTCCCCTACGAGATTCTGAGTTGGTACCCATACCGAATCAAGGGGTCGGCGGATGTGGCGCAAGCCTGAAGAATCACATAGACACACATGTACGCATGCATGTGTAAGTAGGTATCTGTGCATGGATATTATGTTTACCCATGCATACGAGTGTGGAAATCTAACCTTACGTATTTCAACGAATGGCTATCTGATCAAGCATGGTCATCCCTTCGACTGAAACTGACTGCACGCTGTCACGTGAATTCCAGGCAGCCTGCGGCAGTCCACACGCGGGGAGGATGGGGAGGAGAGGGAGGCGGAGGCAGCGGAGGAAGGCCAAGGAGCAGCAAGGAGGAGGCCGAATGGCAGGCCGATGAGGCCGACTGGGAGGTCGAGGCGGAGGAGGAGGAGGAGGCGGAGGAGGAGGAGAAGGAGGAGGAAGAGGAGGAGGAGGAGGAGGAGGGATGGAGGAGAAAGAGGAGGAGGAGGAGGAGGGATGGATGATGATGAGGAGGAAGGAGGAGGGCGGAGGAGGAGAAGGAGGAGGTAGGGAGGCGGAGGAGGAGGCGGGAGGCATTTTGTGTCAAGGCAGCATGCGAAGTTCTACGATGTCGCGGGCCGCGGGAAGAACTGCGCTTCGGACTCGGGCCTTGCCTCGGCTCGACGGAGCAGGAACCGAGCCGGCGGCGCGAATGGCTGCCGAGCGTCTCGTGATCCTCGTCCTCCTCCTCCTCCTCTTCCTCCTCCTCCTCCTCCTCCTGTTCCTCCTCCTTTCCTCCTCCTCCTCCTCCTCCTTTTCCTCCTCCATCTCCTCCTCCTGCTTTTCATCTTCCCTCCCCCCTCCCCCTCCCCCCTCCCCCATCCGCCTCCTCCCCCTCCTCCTCCTCCCACCTCCTCCTCATTTCCTCGCATCTTCCTCCTCCTCCTCCTATCGTCCTCCTCCTCCCTCCACCTGCTCCTCCTCCTCCTCCACCCCCCCTCCATCCTCCTCATGCCCTCCTCTTCCTCCTCCTCCTCCTCCTCCTCCTCTCCTCCTACAATCCCATCCGCCACCTCCCTGCTCCTTTTCCTCCTTCTCCTTCTCCTCCTCCTCCTCCTCCTCCTCGTCCTCGTCCTCGTCCTCCTCCTCCTCCTCCTCCTCCTCCTCCTCCTCCTCCTCCTCCTCTCTGGCGGTCTATTGGGGTTCTGGGAAGCCTGTGGAGGTTCAGGCGGACGCCTCTGAGGGTCCTCCCCAGAAGTCTCCAGAGACCACAACAGAAGCAGCCAAGCCATGTCGTCCTCCTCCTCCTCCTCCTCCTCCTCACTGCATTGTGTGAGGACGCCTCTTACAGACCTGCACCGATCTTGGCCACGTCGACCCTGCATCCAGGTTCGGTGTATACGCCCTCCTGGCTTCACCGATTCTAGCCAGGCCGATCGGCCTGGCAAGCACCAGTGTAGGCCAATATAGAGAGAGCATAAAATCCACCCTCAAAAGAATCACCCCGACACGCGAAGCCATTTAACAAACGCACCCAACGAAGGAATGGAACAGGACAAAGCTGTTTAATGAACGCCCAAGGCCGTCTCGTAAACGCAAAGTATCTGGTCCGGGCGATTTTCCTAGAAGGAGAAAAACGCCAAAAACGCCAGGGACGGCGCCGGAGGCGCTGCTGGGGGGCCCAGCGCGCATCCAAGAAATCCGCGCGGAGCGCCAAAAGTTTATGCTTATTCTTTTTCGAGCAATCGAAGAGTGCCCGATGACTGGGGTGCCGAGGCCCTCCGACATCGGCCCTCCTCCAGCGGGTCGTCGTGAGCACTGCGATGACAGCAGGATGAGTACGCCCTCGGATGAGGGTACAGTCGAGGCGTTGACCTAAGGAACGCTAAATAAGGAACGCGGCCCCTATTTTCCATAAGTTAAACTTCGATTCCATATCGAAAACCTAAGGAAAACCTGAGGCAAGCTGCGAAACAATTAAGGAACACGGAGCCCCTCCCCAATGAAAAGGGTTCCTTCTTCAGCGCCCAGACTGTACAGTCCACCCGTACAAGAAGGATGCGCGGTAAGGCTGCACGGGCCTGGGAGGACCATGCGGAAACGCTTCTCGAGCGAGGCCGGCCAGCGAAAGTCGCTCCGCCCTGGAAAGGTTGCCCCATCTATACTGTGCGGGTTGGCTGCAAATCTGGAGTCTCTGAGAGCTCCTCCTCCTCGTCCTCCTCCCCCTCCTCCTCCTCCTCCTCCTCCTCCTCCTCCTCCTCCTCCTCCTCGTCCTCCTTCTCCTCCTCCTCCTCGTCCTCCTCCTCCTCCTCGTCCTCGTCCTCCTCCTCCTCCTCCTCATTCTGAGAGCTGGCGTGTCTTGTCTGGAGGACGCATCCGGCGCCGCGGCCGTCCCAACAGACGCTCGGGCAGCGCCGAGAGCGCTCCAGGACGCCCAGGATCGATTTAGCCATCGTCCTGGGCCTGCCTCAACATTCGGCGGTGGACAAACCTCGATTAGTAAACCTCCCTTTACGGAAAACGACATAAGACCGAAACCGACGGACCTGGACCCGCCAAACTGACGGCCGCGACGCCCTCTCGCGAACCGAACACGGCCAATTCCCTAATCGACGCGTCAGGGTAGGAGGTCCGTCAGCCTCCGAAACAGTCTGGGGGAACGGCTCCTGCCCCGGGGCCAGTACTCCCCAGGACCAGCGCTGTTCCTCCCCCTCCTCCTCCTCCTCCTCCTCCTCCTCGTCCTCCTCCTCCTCCTCCTCCTCCTCCTCCTCCTCTGCTCTGCTCTGCTCTGCCGGGTCCCGTGACAAGGGCCCCGGGAGGCCGCAGACGAGGGGCACTTCTTCTCGCCGGCGGCGAGGCAGAGGCACGGTCCGCACCGGCGGGAGGCGAGTCGGGGCCACCGAAGGGCGAACGGTCCGGCGTGCAGGCGGGAGGGAAGAAGGCGAGGGCGGCCGCGCGGAGGGAGGGGGAGGGGAAATCTGACGGGGCCCCGGGACACAGAAATAGATAGACACGGATAACCGGATTCCCCCATGTTTTCCCATATTTTCATATTTTCAGGGGAGTCGACGATTCATTGTGCCTGTGTTTTTTTCCCTTCCGAAGATCTCTCAAACCTGGAAGGAGGGAAGAGGGAGGAGGGAGGAGGGAAGAGTGAGGGAGGAGGCAGGCGGCAGGAGGCAGGAGGCAGGAGGCAGGAGGCAGGAGGGAGGAGGGAGGAGGCAGGGGGCAGGGGGC
>CAUYUJ010019282.1:409711-484711 GCA_963575745.1 Prorocentrum cordatum
GTCGAAAAGGAAGCGACAATGAAAACAAACAGCCGTTGCCTCAAGGATGACGGCGAACGCAGTCGGAGTCAGCAGGCGGAACCCCCCGGGGACTCGGCCCAATCTTCATCGAACTCTGCAGCCCCCCAAGGCCACGGCTCGCGGGCACCTCGGCCGAGGCCCCGCCTCTCGAGCCTCCACCGCCTCACGGGCGCCTCGAGAGAGGCCCCGCCTCCCCAGCCTCCTCCGCCACCAGCGCCACGGGAGAGGCTCCGCCTCCCACGCCTCCGCCCCCTCCTGCGGCAGCCCGTCCACCAGCGGCCAGCACCCCATGCTCCTGTAGGAGGCGTGCCGCCTTCGCGTAGCCGATGCCCCGCCTGATGAACTGGCGCCGGGCGCCCCCGTCCTTGCCCCGGCCCGCGTGCATCGCCAAGAACCGCGACTGTTCGAGGAGCAGCTGCGCCACGCTCTCGGGCGTAGCGCCCGGCATGGCGGCGAAGATGGGCACCATGTCCATGGCCCCAGCGCGCGCCGGATCGATGGGCTCTTTCTCTGCCGCGGGCAGCGGCGCCGCGACGGGCACCTCTTCGGCCTCGGGCTGCAGCGCAGCGGCCGCGGCAGCAATCCCCAGAGAGCTCGGCGGCGGTTCCTCGCCCGCAGCCTGCGTCCCGAGGTCCAGCACCACAGGCGATGCCGCCGCATCCAGTGGAGCCGGGCTTGGAGCCAGGCTGGCCGCCGGGCTGGGTGCCGGGCCGGCCGCCGGGCCGGGCGCCGGGGGGGCCGCCCGGCACGGCGCAGGTGGCGGGCAGGGCGCCAGGCGCGCCGCCTGGCTAAAAGCCGGGCTGGGCGCCGGGCTGGGCGCCCGGCTGGCCCTGGCCGCCAGGCTTGCGCCGTGATTGTCGCCGTCGTCAGTGTCCGCCACGGACGTCTCCTCCGCGCCCTCGGGCTCCACATTCTGGGTCTCCCCCTCGTGGAACCGAGTGTTCTCCAGGGTCAACAAATTCCCCTCGCTCATGGCCGACATCATTCCCTGCCCCTTCTTCTCATGCTGGTCCTCCTCATCGTCCTCGTCGTAGTCCTCCTCATCGTCCTCGTCGCCGTACGCCTTCTCGTAGCCGTCCTGCCGTTTGCCATCCGAGAAGCCGCCCTCCGTGGAGCCGGCCGCCGAGATGCCCTCCGCGAGGCAGCCCGCCCCGGAGCCATCGCTCGAGCTGACCTCGGCGAAGTTGCCCTGCTCGAAGTCGTTCCCAGGGTCGCCCTGTGCGGTGCAGTCCTCCTCGAAGCTGTTTTGCTGTTGGCCCTCCGCGAAGCCGTCCTCTGAGAGAGTCGGGAAGAAGGCCTCCTCGTCCTCGCCTGCATCCGCACTGTCGAAGGCCACGACGGGGACAGGATCGAAGTGGTGGAACATCAGCGCCGTCTGCGTCATGGCGCGGCAGGCCGCCGCCTCCGCAGGAGGCTCCCCAGTGCGGGCGGGAGCCGACTGCCCTCCCAAGTCCGCCTCGAGGATGGGCGCGACCAAGGCGAGCCTCGCCACGAGCTCGGGCTCCGCGGCCCGCGGCCCTGGCGCGTCGCGCTCGGTCGCCGCGGCAGACGGGCGCACAGCTGCCTGCGCCGCCTCCATGGCGCGCATCTCGGCCTCGAGCCCAGCGCATCGGGCCTCGAGCTCCGCCACGCGGCGCAGCGCCTCCGCCAGGCGCCCAGCGGCCGCCTGGCGCCCGGCCTCCTGCCTGGCCCGCCGCACAGGCCACTACGAAGGCCTGGCCGCCGGGGGCACTGCCGGGGGCTGCTCCGCCGCCGCATGGGTGGCCCTGCAGCTGACAGCAGCCATCTCCTCAAGCTCCCAGCTCCGGACGCCACATGCCGCGAGGGCGCGGGCCGCGGCGCTCGGGCTATGGGCCTCGGCCATGCGCGAGTGTTTGTGGTGGCACAAACTGACGCTGTGTTGCACGCGGCTGCTGTCGTGTACATCGGCGGTGTGGTGTATACACAGGCGCTGTGGTGCACGCGGCACCATGATGTACACAGGCGTTGTGGTGCATATCGCCACCTACATGTTCGTGCTACCCGTCTTCCGTCATTCCTAACCATTCCCAAACGCCGCCGGCGCGAAACGTGACGTCATCGACCCCCTCCCACCCCCAGATGATTGCCGTCATCGGCCCGGACTTAAAACAAGCTCCAGCCGCGTCCGCGCGCACGACGACGATGAGCGACAAGCGACGAACCACGAGCGACGACGACTAACGACGACGACAACGACGACGACGACGACGACAACGACGACGACGACGACGACGACGCCTGCGGACCAGACACCTATGCGGATTCCTACGCGGACACCTACGCGGATCCCAGTGCGCACGGCGGCAGTGCCCGGAGCGCACTGGGGGGGGGAGCGTTACGTCATAGGGGGGGGGGAAGTGGGGGCCATGACGCCCGTCATGCCCCAAGCAATAAAGAAATGGCCTCCTATGGGGCCACGAATCGCGTAAGGGGTATGCCAAAATGGGCCTGCGGTGGGCGGGGGGGGGCGCATGCGAACTGTGCCGCCGGGACCTTCGGCGCAGCTCCTATGGGGCCACGAACCGCGTGAGCGGCGTGCCAAAATGTCGTTGCGGTGGGCGGGGGGGACGCATGCGAACTGTGCCACTGGGACCTTCGGCGGAGCTCCGATGGGGCCACGAACCGCGTGAGGGGTGCGCCAAAATGGGCCTGCGGCGGGGTGGGGAAGACGCATGCGAACTGTGCCACTGCGACCTTCGGCGGAGTTCCTATGGGGCCACGCGTCTCGCGAAGGGTGCGCCAAAATGGGCCTGCGGTGGGCGGGGAGGGCGCATGCGAACTGTGCCACTGCGACCTTCGGCGGAGCTCCTATGGGGCCACGAGCCGTGTGAGGGGGTGTTGATGATGATGATAATGATGATGATGACGACGATGATGACGATGATGATGATGACGATGATGATGGTGATGGGAAGGGAGGAGGGGGGGGGGAGGGGGAGGTGGGACGCGGGGCGATGACTCTTCAAAACGAGGACCCAACACCACAGGATGGTTGGGGAAAAGAAGAGAGGAACACGACAGAATAAACAAAACAATTACACTACCGAGGACCCCACATACTTATATTATGCCTGGAGTAATGGTAACTGAAATGAAGCATGTGAGAATGATATTGGCGGCCGTTGCCCCGCCGATGCCGTTGGTGACGCCACTCAAAGGGAGAGGTGGAAGAGGAGAAGCGCCGCGCCAGCCACACTTTGCGAACCCGAAGCAGATAGCGACCGCACCCCCAAGGCACCCCCTTGCGGCGTCGAGAAGTTGCCACGCCTGCCACGCTTTGCGAAGCCGAAACGGATAGCGACCGCACCCCTGGCGCACCCCTTGTGGCATCGAGAAAGTACCGCGCCAGCCGCGCCTCGCGAGCCCGAAACGGATAGCGACCGTACCCCCTGCGCACCCCCTTGTGGCGTCGAAGAAGTTTCACGCCTGTCACGCTTTGCGAGCCCGAAGCGGATAGCGACCGCACCCCCAGCGCACTCCCTTCGGCGTCGAGAAATTGCCACGCCTGCCACGCTTCGCGAGCCCGGAACGGATAGCGACCGTACCCCCAGCGCACCCCTTGTGGCGTCGAGAAAATGCCACGCCTGCCAACGCTTTACGAAACCGAAACGGATAGCGACCGCATCCCTGGCGCACCCCTTGTGGCATCGAGAAAGCACCGCGCCTGCCACGCTTTGCGAGCCCGAAACGGATAGCGACCGTGCCCCCAGCGCACCCCCGTGGCGTCGAGGAAACGTCACGCCTGCCACGCTTTGCGTGGCCGAAACGGGTAGCGACCGCACCACCAACGCACCCCCTGTGGCGTCCAGAAAGTGCCACGCGTGCCACACGTTGCGAGCCCGAAACGGATGTCGACCGCACCCCCAGCGCACCCCCTGTGGCGTCCAGAGAGTGCCGCGCCTGCCAAGCTTTGCGGCAGTGTCGTGGATTGAGAGACCACCCCCTGCGCACCCCTTGTGGTGTCCAGAAAGTACCACGCCTGCTTGGTTTTGCGACAGTGACGTGGATAACGGACGCGCTGGGAGACCACCCCTTGCGCACCCCCTATGGTGTCCAGAAGGTGCCATGCCTGCTAGGCTTTGCGACAATGTCGTGGATAGCGGCCGCGCTGAGAGACCACTTGCCGCGCATCCCCTATGGTGTCCAGAAAGTGAATGCCACGCCTGCTAGGCTTTGCGACAGTGTCGTGGATAGTGGCCGCGGTGAGAGGCCAACCCCTGCGCACCCCCTATAGTGTCCAGAAAGTGCCGCGCCTGCTAGGCTTTGCAACAGTATCGTGGATAGCGGCCGCGCTGACAGACCACCCCCTGCGCACCCCGTGTGGCGTCCAGAAAGTGCCACGCCTGCTACGCGTTGCGACAGTGTCGTGGATAGCGGCCGCGCTGAGACCACCCTTCTGCGCACCCCCTATGGTGTCCAGAAAGTGCCACGTCTGCTAGGCTTTGCGACAGTGGCGTGGATAGCGGCCGCGTTGGGAGGCCACCCCCTGGGCACCCCGTATAATGTTCAGAAAGTGCCGCGCTTGCCAGGCTTTGAGACAGTGTCGTGGATAGCGGCCGCGCTGACAGACCACCCCCTGCGCACCCCGTGTGGCGTCCAGAAAGTGCCACGCCTGCTACGCGTTGCGACAGTGTCGTGGATAGCGGCCGCGCTGAGACCACCCTTCTGCGCACCCCCTATGGTGTCCAGAAAGTGCCACGTCTGCTAGGCTTTGCGACAGTGGCGTGGATAGCGGCCGCGTTGGGAGGCCACCCCCTGGGCACCCCGTATAATGTTCAGAAAGTGCCGCGCTTGCCAGGCTTTGAGACAGTGTCGTGGATAGCGGCCGCGCTGACAGACCACCCCCTGCGCACCCCGTGTGGCGTCCAGAAAGTGCCACGCCTGCTACGCGTTGCGACAGTGTCGTGGATAGCGGCCGCGCTGAGACCACCCTTCTGCGCACCCCCTATGGTGTCCAGAAAGTGCCACGTCTGCTAGGCTTTGCGACAGTGGCGTGGATAGCGGCCGCGTTGGGAGGCCACCCCCTGGGCACCCCGTATAATGTTCAGAAAGTGCCGCGCTTGCCAGGCTTTGAGACAGTGTCGTGGATAGCGGCCGCGCTGACAGACCACCCCCTGCGCACCCCGTGCGGCGTTCAGAGAGTGCCACGCCTGCAACGATTTGCGACAATGTCTTGGATAGCGGCCGCACTGAGAGACCACCCCTCCGCGCACCCCCTATGGTGTCCAGAAAATGCCATGCCTGCTAGGCTTTGCGGCAATGTCGTGGATAGCGGCCGCGCTGAGAGACCACCCCCTGCGCACCCCTATGGTGTCCAGAAAGGGCCACGCCAGCTAGAATTTGCGACAGAAATGCCACGCCTGCTAGGCTTTGCGACAGTGTCGTGGATAGCGGCCGCGCTGAGAGACCACCCCCTGCGCACCCCCTATGGTGTCCAGAAAGTGCCACGCCTGCCAGGCTTTGCGACAGTGTTGTGGATAGCGGCCGCGCTGAGAGACCACCCCCTGGGCAACCCCTATAATGTCCAGAAAGTGCCGCGCTTGTCAGGCTTTGAGACAGTGTCGTGGATAGCGGCCGCGCTGACAGACCACCCACTGCGCACCCCGTGCGGCGTTCAGAAAGTGCCACGCCTGCAACGATTTGCGACAATGTCTTGGATAGCGGCCGCACTGAGAGACCACCCCTCTGCGCACCCCCTATGGTGTCCAGAACGTGCCACGCCTGCTAGGCTTTGCGGCAATGTCGTGGATAGCGGCCGCGCTGAGAGACCACCCCCTGCGCACCTCCTATGGTGTCCAGAAAAGGGCCACGCCTGCTACGCTTTGCGACAGTGCCGTGGAGCTGAGAGACCACCTGCGCACCCCGTACGGTGTCCAGAACATGCCACGCCTGCCAGTAGTTTCGACTGTGTCGTGGATAGCGGCCGCGCTCTGAGACCACTTGCCGCGCCCCCCATCAGGTGTCCAGAGGTGCTGTGCTGTGCTGTGCTGTGTAGTGATGAAGTGTGCTGTGCTGAGGTGCTGTGCTGTGCTGTGCAATGTTGTGCTGTGCTGTGTACGTGCTGTGTGTCAATGTGTTGTGTGCTGTGCTGTGCTGAGCTGTGTTGTGTTCTGCTGCGTTGTGGTGCGTTTGCTGTGCTGTGCAGTGCTGTGCTGTGCTGGGCTAAGCTGTGTTGTGCTGAAATGCTCCGCTGTTATGTACAGTGCTGTGCTGAGCTGTGCTGAGCTACGCCGTGCAATGCTGAGCTGTGCTACGCTGTGTGAGAAGGAGGAGGAGGAGGGGAGGAGGGGTGCGAGGGCCGCGGGGGGGGGTCTGAGGGCCGCGGGTGCGACGAGGCAGGGAAGACAACCAGAACCCCCACTAAGCATGTGGGGACAACAAAAAAACGTGCGCTCGCGCTGTTGCAAATTCTTGAAGAAGCCATAAATTGTTCAACAAGAACAACACTTTCTTCTAAACGTGCCTCTCGGACAGCATGCTGGCATCATTCGCGCGCCCTTGCGTGCATGCTTGGTGGGCACGAGCCACGTCAAATAATACAGCGCGTGCATTTTCGCGCGTCGGCCGCGCGCGCATGTCAAACTCTTTCCAAAACCTTCATCACCGACGCAAGGACGCCGTCATCGTCGCCGGCGTGATCAGCATCCGCACCGTGACTGGTCGTGCCGCCGTCGCTGTCAGCATCGCCATCAAATTCGCTGGTACCATCACCGTGTCCACCGTTGTCGACGTTGTTGTGATACTGCGCCCGCCCAATTTGTCGACTCGCAATGAAGTGCTCGTTGATCAGTGGTCAGCGCCGCCGCGGCTGCGTCGGTCGCGCCAAAAGAGCTGGCCGCTGCGCGCGCTCATGCGCGGGCTGTCGCGGCCGCAGAGATGCGCCAGCCAGCGCCCACCGCCCATCGCAATCGCCGCCGCATGGGTTTGCAAATCAAGTTGCGGTGGGTGGATGGGATGTTTGGGCGAGAGTCGGAGCGGGCAACTTCAAATTGAGCATTGATTCGTTGCACCACATAATTACACAACAGTGGTTGTACAATATGTATTTGTATCTATGTATATATATATATGGCACAACGCAGGTTGAACCACACAGATAGCACCACATAGGTCGCGCGACAATGGGCACACCACGTAGACGTCTTCACATATATTATATGATATTGCACAACGTAGACTACACCACGTAGAGTGCACAACAGCAACTGCACAACATATAATGCACAACCGACACTTGCCAGCCAGCCCCAAGCAGACATCGCCAACGCTACCGCATGGGTTTTGTAAAGAAGTTTGCGAATGGCTGCGTGGAATGATTGCCCGAGCAACAGAATTGACAACTTCATGGTCGGCAGGGCGATGTGCAACGCGTAGATTGCGCCATGCAGGTTTACCCGAACCATAAATTCATCCAGAACTTTCCCTGGGCGCTGTGCGAGGATGCCCAGTCCGCCACGCAGGGGCCCCGCGACTCCCCCTGACTCCCCGGATCCGCCGCCCAGGGTTTGCCAGGGCGTTTTCGGCGGCGACGCCCGCGCCAGCTGCGGCTGCAACAGCAGTCCACCTCGAACAGTTGCACGGAGTACAGAGTATTCATTGGGAGGATATAAGGGCGCCATCCCTCGGCAGAGGGACAGCGCGGGGCTGCCGACTGCCTGGTCCTGGCCCAGGTTGGGAAGAGCCTTTGCGTCTATCCCAGCGCGCGTGCGAGAGCGCATCGCCACCTCGCCCTGGCTTCCGCAAGCGTCTCCCCCCATGCAAAGATGTTTCATTTCTGACTCGGGCGCTGTGTCCGAATAGCTATCATTCATACGTTTTATGGTGCTCGACATGTGCTTCGAATTCGGCGCCGTGCAATTCGGATGGAAAGCAGTGCGCCTTCTGATTGCATCGCCCAGAAACGTTGAACTAAAACTACAGGGTCAAGTACTGCGATGTTGGTGGTGGCCCCGCCCGCAGAAGCGTCGATTTCTGCGTTGCTGGCATTTCGCTGCGTTCTCGAAGCGTCGATTTCGAGGTTGGGTAACTTTCCAGATACGTTTGATGCGTCATTTTCGGCCTTCGCCAACGCTGCTGAATTACGGTGCGTTCTGTCTCTGGCCACTTGAAACTCGTCGTGGGACGTGCCAAACCGGGAAGGCGGCCGCGGTCGCGCAGGCGGTCGCGGCGGCGATTTCTCGGCGGCGGCGGCGATGGGGGGCGGCGGCGGCGAGCGGAGGGCGGGCAGTTGTTGGAGAAACGGACCCAGTTTGGAAGACCGCATGGCGCCGCCGCCCATCGCGGCTGCCCACGCGGGCGCCCGCTCCAAAGCGCCCACTCAGGGGCGCAAGGGCGCGGAGGGCGCGGCGCGCAAGAAACCCATCGCATGCTGTGAGATATCGAACATGCAAATCGCCAGTGGGCACTCACTCGGGATTGCCCAGCGAACCCCCTGGGAATACACGGCGCACGGGCGCGCGGGGGGCGGGGGGCAGGGCAGGGGGGCGGGGCGCGGGAAGCGAGGGGGGGCTCGCGCGGGCGCGCGCGGGGCAGAGGGAATGGGCGGGGGGGGGATGGGGGCGGGGCGGGGGGCAACGGAGGGGGCGGAAGGCGGGGGGCGGATGGCGGCGGCCGCATTAGGGGCGAGGTCCTCGGGGCGCGCGCGCGTGGCGCGGCGGGGGCCCCGCGGCCCGGGCGCGGCAGGCCTCGCGCCTGAGCGCCCGCGCCGACGCTGACCGTCGACCACGGCGCCGCACGAGCCGTTCTGCCGTTGCGTTTGCTCGCGATCAGAGTTCGCAGAGGGCCCGGGCCGTCGTCGGCCGAGGCATGGCAGCCGCGGGGGGGGCAAGCAAGTCAGCGAGGGACAATGTCGCCGCGCGCCCCGAGCCCTGAATTAACCGCGAGCGCAAGGCGCGCCCGATGGCGCCGGCAGGCGGGCGGGGTGGGTGGGGGGCCTTTGCAGAAATCGCACGTCCGACGCGGCGCAAAGGAGGCGCCGGCGGCACGGGGGGACTCTGAAACAATCTCGCGTTCGACGCGTGGCGCGCGGGGGGGGGGGGGGGCGCGACAATCTCGCGCCCGGCGGGGGCCAGGGGGCCGTGCACAACTGCCGCGCGCGACGCCGGAATGCGCCGGGAGGGGAGGGGGGCGGGCGGGGAATGGCGGCCACGCGGCGACCGCGCGGCGGGTGCTGGGGGAGAGGGGCAGGGGAAGCTCTGCAGCAATCCCACCCGACGCGCTGGGATGAAGGGGGGGCGGGTACCTTGCAATATTCTGAGGTCTTAAAACGTGCATCCATATCAATTATAACGTCGTGGCCGTCGCCGTTACGTTGGGAAAAAGTCGGAACGTGAAGTGTATCAACTATGGCGTTGGGAGTTGCGTTGATGATTCTAGAGCCCACTGATTTGGGCATCAATTCTTCCGTCGCGAGCCGACTCGAAAATCGACGCCGAGATCGACACCGAAATCGGCACTTCTTCTACTGAGTTTGTATAAACTGGGGCATCAAAACTGACGTTGGGTATAAATTTGGGCATCAATATAGGCGTCAAAACTGACGTTGGGAACCGACTCTGAAATCGAGACCGAAGCCGACACATCTACTGAGGTTTGCATCAATTTAGGCATCAGCATTGACGCTGGGAGTCGGCTCTGATATCGAGAGCGAAATCGACACCGAAATCGACTTCTACTGAGTTTGTATCAATTTGGGCATCGAAACTGGCGTTGGATATCGATTCGAGCATCAAAATTGGCATCAACATTGACGTCGGGAACCGACTCTGGCAGCGAGACCGAAATCGGCACTTCTACTGATATTGTATCACTTTGAGCATCCAATTTGACGTTGGGCATCAGTTTGAGCATCGAAATTGGCATCAAAACCCGACTCTGAAAAATCGAAAGTGACATCGAAAACGAAATAGACACTTCTACTGAGTTTGTATCCATTTGGGCATCGAAATGGACGTTGGAATTTCTGTTGGGCAAACCGCTGCGATCGTCGATCGCATCAAAACGGACGCGGAAAAGCGCGCCGACCGGTGGAGTCGGGAGTCGCGTCGGGAGTCGCCACGGACGTCGCGGCAGGAAGGGGCCTTGGAGAACGCGCGGGGATATCAAACGGACGTCGACGTCGGAAGCGCACGGCAGCCGCCACGGGAGAGATGGGGCCAATCGGGAACGGCGCCGAACATGAAAGCGCGCGGCCAATGACCGCGAGGGCGATGGAAGCGCGAAGAACAACAGGCGAAACGGATGCTCAGCGGCGTCGCTGGCCGCTGGCCCTCCCCCACGACCCCGCTTTGGGCGTTCGCAATGCGCCCGACAAATCTTGCGCAATATTCGAAGCTCTTGAACTCGGAGGAAGGTCCGAAGGCGGCCGGTGGAGGCCTCTGCCGGGCACCTCTCCATTGAGCGCGTCCGCCCTCGGCCTCGCGCCTGCGGCCCCGCCGCTGCCCCCTTCCTCAGCGCGCAGCATGCAGCGCAGCATGTTTGCGATACATCCAACAAGACATGCACTGAACTCCAAAGGTCCTGCAATCAGCCGCCAATAGCGGGCACATCGCCGAACAAAAAGCCAGCAAACAACAGCTGGGAGAGGGCGGAGGAGGGTAGGATAATTACGCAGACATTACACATGCACCAACGATCGCGCATCACCCCACTTCACAGATTGCATAACTCAGAACGCGTGACAGCGTGCGACTTTCGGCGCGCGGACACTTTGACATAATGCGACGTAATGTGCATTGCCAGTTTTGAAAATACAGACAAACGCATAAAACGATAATGCGCGTGCGGCGCATGTTCCTGTGCACGCGCTGCAAATGCTGCCATTGCGCTGCGTCGGGGCAGAGACTGCCAGGCAAAGGGGGGTGAAGAACCTAAGACTTAAGAAACTCTGACACCACGAAACAAGGAATCCATGACCCCACTACCAGAGCCCAGCGGGTCAGGATCGCCCCTGGCCCTGGGTCCAGGGCCCGGGATCTCGCGGCCCAGAGTCCGGGGCCCAATCCAGGATCCGCGGCGTCCACGGCCAGAATCCTTCTCTCTTCCTCCTTCCCCCCTCTCATCGTTCCTCGTTGGCCCGAGCCCTTCTCCTCAATAATCCTCTGACTCCCCCCTCGCGCTTCCCCCGCGCGCCCTGCGCGGTTGCTGCTTCACTGGAGAACGTGCGACTTGATTTAACACGGGTGGCGACGCTGTCGGATGCACAAGGCGCCGCGTTCAAACCTGATACTAATGACACTGTGGATATCGAGATTTAGCGCGATCAACGCGCGAGCGAACGCGGTTTTCAAGCACCGACGTTTTTGACAACGCATGGGCGGCATTGCGACACTTTTACCAACAGAACGCGCGCGCATCAACGCATTTCGCGACGAAGCCAACATTTTGGAACGATCTCCGCAACACAATAGCCAGCACAAACACAACAACTAACGCATTTTGCAGAATATGGCTTCCCGCGCAATGAAACTGAAACTTCTTGGCGCGAAAACCATCCACGCATTGACACAACGCGCGCTTCGAAAATCTACACGTCGAAACAACGCACAACACCAAAACCGGCACGTACTCCCACCGTTTGAACTCTCCATGGTTGGCGCGCAACGCCCGAGTCAGTACCATTTTGAAGATGGTTCATTCCAGGGTCTCCCGAAGAGGGGCAGAATCCTGGCCGCGCCAGCGGGCCAACTTGATAGGCTCCCCGTATTCTACCCGATCCAAGCAAACCCGTTTCCCACTCAACTCCGCGGCCAAGTGGGGGGGCCGGCGGTGGCCCCATCGCCCCGCGCGCGGATGACTTCCTTGAAAGATCGTCATCCAATGGCCTGGCGCCCAGACCCCACCAATGCAGCTCCAATAGGAAGACGTGGTCTTCCTGAACCAGTCCCGAAAGAGTGGGGAACGGGCGAATCTCCGACGCAGCCAACATAGGCCGGGGGCGGACCCCCCAATCGGTGTGGCAGACGAAAAGGGCGAAGCCCATGAGGACCGCGCGAGGCTTGCCGGGGGAATGCGATCCGCCCCTTTGCCTGGCCCCACCGTTCCCCCAAGATGAAGGTCCAGAAATGCTTAACGGCTATCCTGGGCGTGCGAGCCTCCTGGACTTCAATACGACTTTCGTCCGCCTTCCAGCGAACAAGATGTTTTCCCACCTGTCCTCACCGAGTCCTTCCTCCGATTCCGCGTCGATGTCCTCTGGCTGAACCCGCTGGAGCCACGCGTGGAGGTGCCTTTTTCACTTCCCTGTCCAAGGCCAGGGAGGCCCCTCCTCGCCCGTTTCCGTCGGCTCGGCCTCCGCGTGGCTGGCCTCGGGGGGAGTTTGGAAAAAGCGGCGGGCCAGCTTGCTGTGACCTCCGCGCTAGGAGCCAGGAGGCTCACTGGCGTTCCCCGTCGGGACTGGAGGGCTGCCGCCGGGCTCGGCTTGCGGCGTCCACTTCCTTTTCGCCCTGGAGAAGGTTTATCCCCTCCTCCTCCTCCTCGTCCTCCTTCGAAGCATTCCGCCTGAGGCGCCGCGAACGTTTCACTCCCGCTTCCGGCCTGCTTTCCGAAGCGCCCTGGGCGGTGCGCGAGGCGAGGGGCCCCTCCTCCCCGAATCTGGTCTGCGGGCGGCAGCACCCCGCGTAGGAAATGTTGGGCCTCCTGCAAGGAACGACCTGGGGAATTCTCCGCGCCCCTCTCTCGAATGTTGGAGCGCGCCGGATTGGCCCTGACCCGCTCCGGATGACCCCTTCACACGCGGGGCGCCCTCGAGGGCCCGCTTAAGCTTAGGGCCATTGCGGTGCTGCTTCGCGCCGCGCGGCTGGCGCGATGGCCGCCACGGGGCCTGGTGCTCCGACAGCCTCCCCAGCTGAGCGCGCCGATGCCTGGTGGAGCGAATGAGCCATGAGTTTCACTTCCCTGGCTTCCTCCTCCGCATGTGGGGGTGCCCAGGGGATGCCCCACCCGAGTTGGGCAGATCCATGGCCAGGCAGTGCGCGGGGCCCTCCGTCCCCAGCGCGATGGGGCCCTCCGTGCCCGACGCCCAGGCCTGGGCTCAGCCTTTCCCCAATTGACATGAGGCCCGCGAGCACGGGAACGAGGTCGATCACGAGGACGGCCACCATGATGGGGTCAGGGGAAGACCCCATGCGCAAAAACGGGCAACCTGCTCGAGCACAAAAGGATATACCATTGCAGGGAGAGAGGGGAACGTGGTAAGGAAAGCTAGGCAACGGGCTGTTACTGTTCTCTGTGTCTCTTTCTCTCTCTCTCTCTCTCTTTCTCTGTCGTTCCCTCTCTCTTCTTCTTTCTCTGTTTATCCCTGCTGATCCTCCTGGAAATGAACGGAGACAACAACAATGGCTGGGAGGCTGCCGAGCAATACATGCACCTTCCTTCTACGCTTCCTCTCTGCATCCACCTACTAGTCTTTGCCCTCGTTCTCATCCTGCTCCCGCATCGCCTCCTCTTCTTCCTCGATCGTCTCATCGCCCTCCATTTCCCCCTCACGCTTGTCCCTTGCCTCTCCGTTTCAATCCGATCACTCCTTCTCCCGCTCTCACTTCGCTGCCTCTCCTCCCTTTGCCCGCTCCTTCCAAACGCCAGAATCAAACCATGACCACTGACGGTGCAAGAAGCCCCGAGATCCGACGCCGTGAAAAAACAACGCCATGAAAACAACACCCAAAAAACGACTGGAACCTCAACTCTTCTCAACTCCATCGTTCTGTGAGGTCTCCAGAGCTGGGCCATTCCGTGAGTGCCCGATAGGCCCTCATCGAGGCGAGCGCGCCCGTCGCGTGTTTCTTCACGACGCCCAGACCCGAAAGATCGATGTTCGGAGCTGGCGGAGGTACCCGTCGGTGGCATCCGCATCCGCAGACTGCCTTCGCCACACGGCGGGGGGAGCGAGCAAACGCGAACTTGCACAAGAGCAGCTGGCGGCACGCGACAAATCTCCTCGTCCTCCCGTTTCCTCCGCCTCTTCCTGCTCCGCGCCCTCTGCTTGTTGTTTGGGGGAGAGGAGGGCGGCCGGGGAGCCTGGCTGCTGCGGTCCTGGGCAGAGGTCGATTCAGCCGATGACCCCTGACACAAATCTCTTGCCGAGGCCGCTGGCCCTGCGCAGCCCCCTCGTTTGTTTCCCCCTCCTGCTTCCCCGCCTCCTATTCCTCCGCAACAGCATCTGCAGACTCCTCGTCCCCCTCCGCGTCAGCCCCTTCCTCAAACTCATCTCCTTGGTACTCTGCTGCAGAATAGAAAAGCAGTCGGCCCCCGACCGAGTACATACTGCCCTACCTACCGACCTACACATCCATACACTTACGCACCGATTTACCTACCGACCTACTTCCCCACCTACGCACACCGGCCGACCGACCGATCGACCGATCGACCCCACGACCAACCCACTTATTTGTTGTTCAGACTTCGTGAACTGGAACACAGCGTTCCAAACCACACCTACGTTTTCCTCCTCTTCCTCCTCTTCCTCCTCCTCCTCCTCCACCTCAAGGCACCTGTGCCACTGGGACCCCTTCCCAGAAAAACATGCGGGTAGCAGCCCGATCGTCACCCTTGTTTGCTCGTAGGGGGCCAAGGGGAGAGAAAATTGCTCCTCGTCGCCGCGGCCACCCACGGAGTGGGTGGTGGTTAGGCTGGGCGCCGGAGCACGGCCTCCGGCGCCCCCTACCCCGAGCAGGGCGCGCGGAGCACGGCCTCCTTGCGTGCCCTGTCTCGCGCGCCGTTCGCGGAGCACGTGCTCCTCCTGGTCCTGGCCACGCGGGCACGTGCCCCGTCGGTTGGCCCGCAGGACCTGCGCCTGTGGGCTAAAGCGGACGGCCACGGGGGCAAGGCCCTGTCGCGTGGCCCGCATCTCGGTGCGGGCAGCACCGCATGTATGACCAGTCCTGTGCGGTGCTCGTCTGTTTCAAGTGCCGTGCTAGACGGCTGCCTGGCTGGCTGCCAGGAGGACCGCAAAGAATCGGGACAGAGCAGTGCAGCGGAAAAATCCTCCTCCACCTCCACTTTCTGTTCCTCCTCCTCCTCTTCCTCCTCCCCCTCCTCCTCCTCCTCCTCTTCCTCCTCCTCCTCTCCTCCCTCTTCCTCCTCCTTCCTGCTGCTCCTCCTCCTCCTCCTCCTCCTCCTCCTCCCAACTCCCTCCTCCCTCCTCCCTCCTCCCTCCTTCCCCCTCCATCCTCCCCTCCCTCCTCCTCCTCCCTCCTCCTCGCCTCGCTCCTCCTCCCTCCGCCCCATCCTTCCTTCCCCCCCCCTCGTCCCTCCTCCTCCTCCTTCCTGCTCGCTATTCCGTTTCCCTCCTCCTTCTCCCCCTCCCCTCCTCCTCCCCCTCCCTCCTCCTCCTCCTCCCTCCTCCCCCTCCTCCCTCCTTCGCCTTCCCCCCCTCCCCCCCCCCCCCCCCCCCCCCCCCCCTCCCGCCCTCCTCCCTCCTGCCTTTCAGCCCATTCGGCCCCAATGCCTGGATCCCCTACAGTACAAGAGCGCGAACATCCAGAGCGCAAGATGGTGAGCCATGGTCGGCAGCGCACCGCAGCTCTCTGTACTACCCCCTACCCCACAGCGCTCCTACCTGGCCCCAGGGCACCCACGGGCAGGCCATTCTCGCCCGTCGCTGCCTGAAGCAGCGCGCGCGCGACCAAGAGCCTGCAGAGACACAAAAAATGCGAACGAGCTGGGGAGGCAGAAGAAAGCAAGACAGCCGGGGGGGCACGCCTCGCTGTCGACAACCAGTTTTTCAGGCCGCGCCCGCACCGCAAGGCTCAGGTAACGACACCCCCCGTGCCGTCGCAAGCCAACCGAACGGCGCCACCCCCCCCAGCCGACCCCCGCCCCCACGCACACACTGGGCGGGGCACCCAGGGCCGTGGGAAAAATGGTTGGGGATCCCCCGATGAGCCGCCCGCAGGCGACCCGCGTCCCCGCCCGAGCCCTAGCGGGGTACCAGGCGGGCCACCGCAGGGGGGACGCAACGTGGCAACGAGAATGCACTGTTTTCTCCCACTGTCCCACTACGGGTAAACAGGGGCGACGAACGGGCTGCAACCCACCTGTTTTCCTGGAGCACCCGATGGCACCCAGCCATACTCCCTACTCTCCCTCCTCCTCCTCCTCCTCCTCCTCCTCCTCCTCCTCCTCCTCCTCCTCCCAACTCCCTCCTCCTCCATCTCTTCAGTTCCCTCCTCCCTCCTGCTCCACCTCCTCCGTCGTCGGGCCAGTGCGGTGTTCATGTGCACTGCTACGGCGGCCAAACCGTACAGCCTGGGATCCCGTTTGCACCGCGCGGTCATGCGGTGTACTGCCGATGATCCCATGTGGGATCCCCGTCCCCTTCCCCTCTTTGGCTCGTTGGGGCTATCGCTGTAATGGCTTGAGCCAGGAGGTCCCTCCACCCCCTTTCCCTTCGGACCCTCAGAAAGGAAGGCGGCACGGCCCCTTGGGTTCATACGCCCAGGGGGGACTTTGTGCGCACCATTGGTCGAAGAGTGGCCCGCCCTTGCCCCCCCCCCCTCCAACCCCACCCAGGTCCTCGCAGCCAAGGTTGGCCCTGTTGCGTTGGGTCCTTTGTCCCAACAAGATGCCATTCGCCCCTGATGGGAGTTGCGAACTGCGCTGGGGGTTCGAAGGTAGACGTTCTTATGGCGCTGGGCAACGTTTCGTTTCTTGTGGGCGGGGTGGGCTGTCGATTCATTTAGCGGGTTTCCCCCTCAAGCGCGTTCAAGTTACGGTGTTCCCCCTGGCGCGACTAGGTGTTAGCCTGCTGAACAAAAGGGTCGGATGCCGGTCCCAACTAATGCCTGCGACCCCATCGTGCACGAACGCCCCCGCGTTGGTGCGCGCCGCTGATGCGGAAACGGAATTGCGCCTCGATTGACGCTGTAACCGCAATAGCCCATTTCGAGCCTTCATTCGTTCATTCATTCATTCATTCCTCCTCCTCGTCCTCCGCCTCCATCCCTTTGTCCTTCTGGACAACTCCTCCCGGTCTCAGCTTGAGGCCAATCGGAAGGGCGGGCTGGGCGTTTCCCCTGAGAGTTCCGTACCACGAATGATCGTGAAGCTGAAGAATTTGCAACAACTTCCCTAATGGAGGGCGGGTGGCTTTCAACATGCGGCTCTCGCTTCAGCGCCGCGCACATTCGTTTACAAAACGAATGAGCTTCACGGATCGAGGGCGGGCGATTTCCGAACTGTAGTTCTCGCCTTAGCGCCGCGCACACTCGTATTAGAAACGCGAGAGGGTGTCACGGATTGAGGGCGGGCCGTGTTCAAAATGTGGCTCTCGCCGTTGCGCAACACACATTCGTATTGAAAAACAATCAAGAGTTTCACGGATTGAGGGCGGCTCGGTTCCAACATGTAGTTTTCGCCTGAGGGCCGCGCAAATTCGCATTTGAATGTCAAGATATACACGGAGTGAGAGCGTGTCGTTTTCAAAGTGTTGCGTTCGCATGGGCGCCGCGCACACACGCATTAAGAACGGCAAAGGCTTCACGGATTGAGGGCGGGTTGTTTTAAAAAATGGGGCTCTCGGATTCGCGCCGCGCACATTCGTCTCGAACATGTGCAACAGCTGCCTGGATTCCCATGACTAACGTACCAACCACTGTGTTTGGAACGATTCTGGATTTTCAGGGCGCAACAGTTACGCTGATTCGCGGTGCTTAGAGCCCAGCAACTGCGCGTGACACGATTCAAGATCGTCGAAACGCAACTGTTAATTTGTTTCGTTGAACTCCCGAGACTGGCGTTCTGGAACGCTTCAGGATTTTCAGGCGGTTGTCTCCCAACGAGGTCTCACCACCCGTCGACATCTTCATCAAAGGGGACACATTTTCAGGCCTCGTTCTCGGCAAGATGGCCAACCCGGACGACCTCCAGACAGTCGTGCACAAGTTCCGGACCACATCCATCACGTGCTCTGGAAAAAGGGTGTGGGCGAATCAAGACCAATCTGTCCATGTACGTGTCCCTCATCGTTTTCTTTTTGGCTTCAAGAAGTTGCTCACCAATTGGGGTTTCAATTCTAAAGCTATCAAAGTTGATGATATGGCTCTTACTTTGAAGATCGGTGCTGACACGATTCTGTCTACAACCTGCTCGGGGAAGAACTTGGCAATTACGTGGTTGAGCGAGGAGTGGAAGAATTGGGGGTATCTTCACAACGACGATGATTACAAAGCGCTTTACGATAAGTGCCAGAAGTCTTTAGAGGCGGTTGGGAACAAAGGCAAAGGTAAAGAGAAGCCTCTGGCAAAATAGGGACAGCACCGGTCAAACCACGTTTCACCCCCTACCTTGACAGGGGATTTGCATGTGTATAGCAAGAATGCGCGATTACGAACGAATGCGCAAATAGTTGAATTAATTGCTGAATTGACAGATGTGGGGTGGGATATCATAATGTTCAGCGAGACCAGGGCGACATCAACAGAACTTACATGGGAAGTGGGCATAATTCCCAACCATCCTGTGGTGTTGGGTCCTCGTTTTGAAGAGACGGTGCCCCGCGTTTTCCTTCCTTCCTTCCTTCCTTCCTTCCTCCCGCTGCCTCCTCCCCCCTCCCATCATCATCATCATCATCATCATCATCATCATCATCATCAATCACCCAATTCGGCACACCCCTCACACGTTTCGTGGCTCCATAGGGAGCTGAAGGCCCCAGTAGGGAGGGCACACGATAGGCCCACCGAGGCCCCAGTGCCCGCGCCCGCATGCGTCACCCACACCCATTTCGGCACACCCCTCACACGCGTGGCTCCATAGGGAGCTCCACCGAAGGCCCCAGTGCCCGCGGCCGCATGCGTCACCCACACCCATTTCGGCACACCCCTCACACGTTTCGTGGCTCCATAGGGAGCTCCACCGAAGGCCCCAGTGCCCGCGGCCGCATGCGTCCCCCACACCCATTTCGGCACACCCCTCACACGTTTCGTGGCTCCATAGGGAGCTCCACCGAAGGCCCCAGTGCCCGCGGCCGCATGCGTCCCCCACACCCATTTCGGCACACCCCTCACACGTTTCGTGGCTCCATAGGGAGCTCCACCGAAGGCCCCAGTGCCCGCGGCCGCATGCGTCCCCCACACCCATTTCGGCACACCCCTCACACGTTTCGTGGCTCCATAGGGAGCTCCACCGAAGGCCCCAGTGCCCGCGGCCGCATGCGTCCCCCACACCCATTTCGGCACACCCCTCACACGTTTCGTGGCTCCATAGGGAGCTCCACCGAAGGCCCCAGTGCCCGCGGCCGCATGCGTCACCCACACCCATTTCGGCACACCCCTCACACGTTTCGTGGCTCCATAGGGAGCTCCACCGAAGGCCCCAGTGCCCGCGGCCGCATGCGTCACCCACACCCATTTCGGCACACCCCTCACACGTTTCGTGGCTCCATAGGGAGCTCCACCGAAGGCCCCAGTGCCCGCGGCCGCATGCGTCCCCCACACCCATTTCGGCACACCCCTCACACGTTTCGTGGCTCCATAGGGAGCTCCACCGAAGGCCCCAGTGCCCGCGGCCGCATGCGTCACCCACACCCATTTCGGCACACCCCTCACACGTTTCGTGGTTCCATAGGGAGCTCCACCGAAGGCCCCAGTGCCCGCGGCCGCATGCGTCACCCACACCCATTTCGGCACACCCCTCACACGTTTCGTGGCTCCATAGGGAGCTCCACCGAAGGCCCCAGTGCCCGCGGCCGCATGCGTCACCCACACCCATTTCGGCACACCCCTCACACGTTTCGTGGCTCCATAGGGAGCTCCACCGAAGGCCCCAGTGCCCGCGGCCGCATGCGTCACCCACACCCATTTCGGCACACCCCTCACACGCTTCGTGGCTCCATAGGGAGCTCCACCGAAGGCCCCAGTGCCCGCGGCCGCATGCGTCACCCACACCCATTTTCGGCACACCCCTCACACGTTTCGTGGCTCCATAGGGAGCTCCACCGAAGGCCCCAGTGCCGCGGCCGCATGCGTCACCCACACCCATTTCGGCACACCCACACGCTTCGTGGCTCCATAGGGAGCTCCACCGAAGGCCCCAGTGCCCGCGGCCGCATGCGTCACCCACACCCATTTCGGCACACCCCTCACACGCTTCGAGGCTCCATAGGGAGCTCCACCGAAGGCCCCAGTGCCCGCGGCCGCATGCGTCACCCACACCCATTTCGGCACACCCCTCACACGTTTCGTGGCTCCATAGGGAGCTCCACCGAAGGCCTCAGTGCCGCCGCCCGCATGCGTCACCCCCACCCATTTCGGCACCCCCCTTGCATTTCTCGCACGGCAGGGTCATCACCACGGTGGCGTGCCAGGGGCGCACCATGCGCGAAGGCGACGGGGCGGGGGAACGGCGCTCCGGGGGCGGCCAGACCTCCGGGGCGCGAGCAGTCCGCGGCCAGACCATCTCTCGGTCCTGTGGACTCTCGCCCTGGGCCGTCGGCTGCCCGGCGCGCTGCTCCCTCGGTCGACGTCGCCCAGGCGTGATCCTGGATTGCGGCCGCCACGAGGTAGGGAACGGCAAGAAGGAGGACGACGACTGGTGGCTGGAGCTCTACGTGCTGCTCTCGCGCGCCACGCGCCACGAGGACCTCCTGCTCATGCGGGCGCCGCGCATCGAGTTCTTCCTGGCAGGGCCGCCGCAGGGCTTGCGGAAGCAGCTGGAGCAGTTTGCTGCGCGCACGAAGCGGTGCAGGAGGGAAGCGACGGCCCTCGCCAGGGAGCTCGGCTTCACCGAGTTCATCCGCGAGGCCTGACCTGAGGAGCGTCTCCCCCGAGCCGCGCCTTCTCTCGACTGCCCGACTAATTGTTTGGCCTCGCGCCGCGGACGACCCGCGCGCGTCGCTGGGACCCTCTCGGGGCGACCAGCGCGCGTCGCGGGAACTCCGTGCTGCGGGGGGCCCGGCGCCTCGTTCGCCCGTCGTCGCTCTGCCCAGCGGTCAGAGACTTGCCCGCTATCAGCCAGCCAGTTAGCTAGTCAGCTCTCTCTGCTTCGCGCAGCGGACGACCCGCGCGCGTCGCTGGGGCCCCGCCCGGGGCGACCAGCGCGCGTCGCGGGGACTCCGCGCTGCGCCGCGCCCGCAGCCTTGGATTTTGGAGTGCGCGGGCAAAGAGGAAGGAAAAGAAGAGCCGAAAGCGGGCGCGAACCTCGCAAGAGGCGTGCCGACATGGGCGTCGCGACGTGCGGACGCTGCCGTCGGGGCTCCCGCGGAAGCTGCCTGCGGCGGCCACGCCCAGTGTCACGTGTGTTCGGACAGGCATACTCGAACCATTCACATTCATATACACTTACACGAGGCGTTTCCATGATCGCGTTCATGCAAATATATTCATTCGCGCACAGACCCATTCATACTCAGATTCCCTCGCGCTCTGACTCACCCGCGTTCTTTCTTTCGTAATCAGATCTATCGTATTCCTTTGCGTTGTGTACCCCGCCACATTTCGGCACACCCCTCATGCGGTTCGTGGCCCCATAGGGAGCGCCACCGAAGAAGATACTCACAATTGCGATACTCACAACTGCATATGGTTGGGTCCTTCGCCAGGATAATTTGTTTTTACATTTGGATGGGTATGCTGCTGCGGGCGTTGGCGTCTTGGTGCACGAACGCCACGCTCAGAATATTCGCCGGGTATGTGCTGAGGCCGGCCGCATGATCGGGTTATTGGGGAGAAGCACATACACATTTAGTTCCACTTATGTTCCTCATGCTGGTTTTTCTCTGGATGAGTTCACCGAGTTCTACGACCGGCTTGATAACATGGCACGGGCGGCCCAGAGGAGAAGAAGTCATGTAGTTATTGGTGGCGATTGGAATACTCAGTACAATATCGGCCCAAGGGGGCAAATATTGAACGAATTCGTAGCGTGCCATGGTTTTCAATTAGCAAACTTTCCGCCCAGCCTGACCCACGCAGACGCGTGGACATTCCGATCGAGTCTTGGACACACAAGGTGCATCGACTTCATCTTAGTGCCTGGCTCCACACAGGTGGTGGACAGTAGAGCGGTTGATCTCTTGAGCTTGGGATCGGATCACAGGGCTGTACTTGCACACTTGACTATGAGAATCCGTACCCGGAAGCGCCAGCAGAAGTGGAATCATCGAGGTTGGCAACCGCGTGATGATGCGGATTATGGTCATGATTTGGACGCTCACTTGCAAGACAGTCCGCCAGGTAATCTGTCCCACTTGGACGCGTGCTTGGCCGCCGTTGCACCGGGACACGCCCAACAGCAGGAAGAGCAAACATGTTTCTGGAATCATACTGCTTTCCAGGAGCTGTTGCGTCAACGTCGAGCTCTCCCACACGGGTCCGCAGCCAGACGGGACATGTCCAAACGTATTCGCAGAACTGTGCGTGCAGAGTTGCGGAGAAGAAAAGCGAGGCGCACCGAACAGATCCTCGGCGAGTTCTGCGATCTACATCGGCTCGCTGCAACCAAGTTCTTTCCAGCCCAAAGGAAGAAGGACGTAGTCGATGCACACAATGTCCTCCTGAATCTTTGGCGGGCTTCCTGGAGAACATATTCTCGTCTACAGCGGTGCCGCCGCCGGAGATGACGGACCAACGCGTGTTTACCAACATTCCCCAGTTTACCAAGATGGAGCTTACAAAAGCGATCCGGTCTTTGAACAATAAGAGGGGCGCCGACACGGATGGCATCGTCGCCGAGATGTTCAAGCACGCCTCCGATACATTTACCGATTGGTTATTGTTTTCTACAACAAGGTGCTGCTTACGGGCGAAGTGGAAGATTCTTGGAAAGACACGGTGTTTGCAATGCTTCCTAAGTCTGGGGATTTGGCACAGCCGAAAAACTGGAGACCGATAACCATTCTCAAGACAACTTACAAAATATTCTCCCGCATGCTGTACCATCGCTTGCGCGACATCCTCGAACACGCGCAAGGGCCGGACCAAGTAGGCTTCAGGCCGAACCACTCGGTCGATGACGCGTTCCTGGTCTTCGAAGTGGCATGCAGCAAATGCATAGAATGGCAAGTGCCGCTGTGGTGCGCCAGTTTGGATTTGACCAAAGCATTTGATCGGATTGAGTACGGCCCTCTCATTAATGCCCTCCGGCGCCAAGGCCTTGATGAAGACTACACTGCCTTGCTGGCGAGGCTGTATTCTGGACAGATGGGCAGCGTGTCGGGCGCGCAAGCTTTTCGCATCCAGCGGGGGGTCAAATCAGCCCGATGCTGTTCAACGCTGGTTTGGAGTTGGCAATGGAGAGATGGAAAATCCGCATTGGTCACGCCGGGTTGTTCATAGGAGCGGGCGAAAAACTCACGAACATACGTTACGCTGATGACATCATGTTGTACGCGAGTTCTGCCGACGAGCTGGCCGCCATGATGGAAATTCTTATTGAGGAGCTTGACACAGTTGGTCTCCAGCTAAATCCGGAGAAGACACAGATTCTTACCACGGAGGAGGGGATGGAGACTATGTTCATTGGGATTGGCGAGCACATGCTGAAAGTCATGGGAGGCAATGATGTCCACAAGTATTTGGGAAAAAGTATACCCGGGAGTTTGAAACGTCGTAACGATATCGAGTTGGGTCGACGATTCCAGCGAGCTTGGCACAAATTTCATGAACACCGTCATGTTCTCACAGACCAGAACGTATCCGTAAGACTGCGGCTGAAGCTTTTCCAATCAGTCATTACACCTACATTGTTGTTCGGACTATCGGCTGCGGCGTTGACCAAGCATCAAACGCAATCCCTGGACGTCCTTCAGAATAAGATGCTTCGCTTGGTTGTTGGTTGGAGGCGTTGCGAGGGCGAGGACTGGGCAGACACCATGAGACGCATGAGGGACAGAATCGCCAATGCAATGCAGATCTTTCCGATTGAAAAATGGAGTGAATTGCATTACCGCCGCCTGTTCAGATTCGCGTGCAGGTCAGCATGCTCGGACACGGAATGGACTCAGAAAGTCATTATATGGAACCCGCGCTACACGCATGGGGCTACGAGGGCGCGCGGGCGCCCTCCGACGAGATGGGACGGCCGCCTCCAAGGATTCGCCCGCGATGTCTTGCATAATGTATCTCGCTGGTATGACAGTGTACACGATGGTGACGAGGACGCATTCGTCGAGTATTGCATTCACGCGTGAGGACCGCCCCCGTTCTCTTTTCTTTCCTCCCCCCCCCCCTCGGAGGCACAACGTTTGCTCTCCGTTTACGCACGTGTGCGCTCAGGCCACTGTGCTGGAGCCTCGCCCGTCTACGGGCCAACCCATGTGGTTTGACCGGGCCTCTGTCTGTCTGTCTGTCTGTCTCCCAACGAGGCACTTCCATCCGTGGAAATGAGATCCTTGTGTCGGGGCCCATGGAAAAGGGAACTTGGCGGGAGGGATCAGTCTAACACCGTTGATGAATATTGGGTTTACACTGGCCCTCCCTCCTCATCTTCCTCCTCCTCATCCTTCTTTTCCTCCTCCTCCTCCTCCGCCTCCTCCTCCTCCTCGTGCTCCCCCCCCGGCCGTCACCTCGTGCTCCTCCTCGTGCTCCTCCTCGTCGTGCTCCACCTTACGTAGTGGTGCAGCAACTCTGTCACGCGTCTTCCTGACAAGGCCACTCAGCAAGGGTCGGCCCCCCCTCGCGGCAGCGCACGACACCCCAGCGGGAGCGAGCGGCAGCTACGGCACCGACGGCGGCAACGACGGCGGCCACGACGGCGGCGACCGCGCACGCGCACGCCAAGGGTTCTCGGAGACCGCTGGCGGAGGTGCTCGGCGATCGCAGCCATGGGCGCGGCTGCCTGGCCCGCCCGGCCCCCTGCCAGAGAGAGGAAAGGAGGGAGAGCCCAAAAAACCTCGGGAGGGCCCATCCTGGAAAGCTTATCCTAAGCCTCTTGGGCCGTACTGGGGGCCCTTTGGGATGTCTTGAAGCCGTCATGGGCCGTCAGGGTACTGTTTGGGAGACACCTGCGGCCGTCCGGAAGCCAAATTGTCCCGTTTTGGACTTCATCGGAGCCTCTTGGAACTCATGAAGCTTCCTCCGCGACTGCCTACCAGCACGCCCCAAACCAACCCATAGACCCAAATTTCGGATTGGGGGGGCACGGGTCCCACGCGAGTTGTTCAACGTTTTTTGGTGTCCCCTCCCCCCCCCCCCCCTGCGGGGAACGCAAAGCAAATTGGGGCTTACGGGCTGGGTTGGGGCGGTTTGGTGTGCGGTGACTTTCAGGCGGGGTGGGTGCGAATGCCCCGGCGGGAAGGCCCCGGGGCAGAAGTTGACGCGGGCCAGGGCCCACGGGGCCAGATTTTGCGCATGTGAAAACTCCTCCCTGCATCCATCCATCGGCCCCCTCCCCTCCCCTCCCTTTTTGCGCAGCCGCGCTATGCGTATGAGAGATGGCAAATCCCACCCGTCCAAAGAACGACACGCCGCCAAACGGTGCCCACTCCCATGGGGGAGGGAATGCGCCAACCAGAGCCTTGAGATTCGCCCCTTGGCTGGGTCCGTGGCCGAGTTTCCGGCAGGGGTCCCTCATGGCCTCTGGACGTCTCGAAATTCGAAGCCTCTGGAGGCCCAAAACCTGAATCGTCGAACATCGACTCTCCTCCTCCTCCTCCTCCTCCTCCTCCTCCTCCTCCTCCTCCTCCTCCTCCTCCTCCTCCTCCTCTCTTCCTCCTCCTCCTCCTCCTCCTCCTCCTCCTCCTCCTCCTCCTCCTCTTCTTTTTCATATTCCTCCTCTTCCTCCTCCTCGTCCTCCTCGTTTCGCTCGGGGCAGGCGAGCGATTCGGGCTTCATGCACATGCGACTGCGAATTAAATGCGCGCGCCATCACAGCAAACGGGCATTGTGCACGACCTCCTCAACAAGGGCACTGGCTGCTCCACCCGATAGTCTGGAGAGACGGGTGGAAAAGACGGACTTGCGGTCAAAACTGGCTTCGAACGTTTCCTTCATCAATGGGCCTGCCAGGCGCGTGACCCAGGTGTCGGCATGGTGCCGCCTCCGCCCGATGTGGCAGAGCGCTGTTGTCTTGCATGTTTCCCAACCATCCTGTGGTGTTGGGTCCTCGTTTTGAAGAGACGGTGCCCCGCGTTCTCCTTCCTTCCTTCCTTCCTTCCTCCCGCTGCCTCCTCCCCCTCCTCCTCCCTCCTCCCCCTCTTCCCTGCGTTTCACCCCCCCAGTACACCGTTTCGTGGCCCCATAGGAGCTCCGCCGAAGGCCCCAGTGCTGCCGCCCGCATGCGTCCCCCACACCCAATTCGGCACACCCCTCACACGTTTCGTGGCCCCATAGGAGCTCCGCCGAAGGCCCCAGTGCTGCCGCCCGCATGCGTCACCCACACCCAATTCGGCACACCCCTCACACGTTTCGTGGCCCCATAGGAGCTCCGCCGAAGGCCCCAGTGCTGCCGCCCGCATGCGTCCCCCACACCCAATTCGGCACACCCCTCACACGTTTCGTGGCCCCATAGGAGCTCCGCCGAAGGCCCCAGTGCTGCCGCCCGCATGCGTCCCCCACACCCAATTCGGCACACCCCTCACACGTTTCGTGGCCCCATAGGGAGCTCCACCGAAGGCCCCAGTGCTGCCGCCCGCATGCGTCCCGCACACCCAATTCGGCACACCCCTCACACGTTTCGTGGCCCCATAGGAGCTCCACCGAAGGCCCCAGTGCTGCCGCCCGCATGCGTCCCCCACACCCAATTCGGCACACCCCTCACACGTTTCGTGGCCCCATAGGGAGCTCCACCGAAGGCCCCAGTGCTGCCGCCCGCATGCGTCCCCACACCCATTTCGGCACACCCCTCACACGTTTCGTGGCCCCATAGGGAGCTCCACCGAAGGCCCCAGTGCTGCCGCCCGCATGCGTCCCGCACACCCAATTCGGCACACCCCTCACACGTTTTCGTGGCCCCATAGGAGCTCCGCCGAAGGCCCCAGTGCTGCCGCCCGCATGCGTCCCGCACACCCATTCGGCACACCCCTCACACTTTTCGTGGCCCCATAGGAGCTCCGCCGAAGGCCCCAGTGCTGCCGCCCGCATGCGTCCCGCACACCCAATTCGGCACACCCCTCACGTTCGTGGCCCCATAGGAGCTCCGCCGAAGGCCCAGTGCTGCCGCCCGCATGCGACACCCAATTCGGCACACCCACACGACAGGGAGCTCCGCCGAATGCGTCACGCACACCCAACACACACTCCGCCGAAGGCCCCAGTTTCGTGGCCCCATAGGGAGCTGCTGCCGCCCGCAACACCCAATTCGGCACACCCTCACACGTTTCGTGGCCCCATAGGGAGCTCCGCCGAAGGCCCCAGTGCTGCCGCCCGCATGCGTCACGCACACCCAAGTCGGCACACCCCTCACACGTTTCGTGGCCCCATAGGGAGCTCCGCCGAAGGCCCCAGTGCTGCCGCCCGCATGCGTCACGCACACCCAATTCGGCACACCCCTCACACGTTTCGTGGCCCCATAGGGAGCTCCACCGAAGGCCCCAGTGCTGCCGCCCGCATGCGTCACGCACGCCCAATTCGGCACACCCCTCACACGTTTCGTGGCCCCATAGGGAGCTCCGCCGAAGGCCCCAGTGCTGCCGCCCGCATGCGTCCCGCACACCCAATTCGGCACACCCCTCACACGTTTCGTGGCCCCATAGGGAGCTCCGCCGAAGGCCCCAGTGCTGCCGCCCGCATGCGTCACGCACACCCAATTCGGCACACCCCTCACACGTTTCGTGGCCCCAAAGGGGGCTCCACCGAAGGTCCCGGCGGGTGTGCCCGCATGCGTCCCGCACATTTATTTCGGCACACCCCTCACACGCTTCGTGGCCCCATAGGGAGCTCCGCCGAAGGCCCCAGTGCTGCCGCCCGCATGCGTCCCGCACACCTATTTCGGCACACCCCTCACGCGTTTCGTGGCCCCACAGGGAGCTCCGCCGAAGGTCCCATGCGGCACACCCCTCGGCATTCACACGCTTCGTGGCCCCATAGGGAGCTCCACCGAAGGCCCCAGTGGGTGTGCCCGCATGCGTCCCGCACACCCATTTCGGCACACCCCTCACACGTTTCGTGGCCCCATAGGGAGCTCCACCGAAGGTCCCAGTGGGTGTGCCCGCATGCGTCCCGCACACCCTATTTCGGCACACCCCTCACACGCTTTGTGGCCCCATAGGGAGCTCCACCGAAGGTCCCAGTGGGTGTGCCCGCATGCGTCCCGCACACCCATTTCGGCATGCTCTTCACACGTTTCGTGCCGAAGGCCCCAGTGGGTGTGCCCGCATGCGTCCCGCACACCCATTTCGGCACACCCCTCACGCGTTTCGTGACCCCTCACACGTTTCGTGGTCCCATAGGGAGCTCCACCGAAGGCCCCAGCGGGTGCGCCCGCATGCGCCCCGCACACCCAATTCGGCACACCCCTCGCACGTTTCGTGGCCCCGCAGGGGGCTCCACCGAAGGTCCCAGTGGGTGTGCCCACATGCGTCCCGCACACCCATTTCGGCACACCCCTCACACGCTTCGTGGCCACATAGGGAGCTCCACCGAAGGTCCCAGTGGGTGTGCCCGCACGCGTCCCGCGCACCCATTTCGGCACACCCCTCACACGTTTCGTGGCCCCATAGGGAGCGCCACCGAAGAAGAAATTCACAATTGCGGTATTCACAATTGCATATGGTTGGGTCCTTCGCCAGAATAATTTTCAGCGCCTCGTTCGAAGAAGACGGTCGCGCTGTCCCCGGGGAGCTGCAGGAAATGCTCCAGTACAACACGCCGACCGTGATGAGTTGTCCTCCATGTGCACAATCACGCACGTGCGCGTTCCGAACCACTGCATACACACAGGGCAATGGTCGGCGCCGGTGAAAGCACCCATGTTCCTGCACACTCCACGCACAATTAAAGCATAGGTGGCCAAATGTTGACGCGTATTGCACGTGCACACACACACACACGCAACTCTGGCATCTATACTCGGCGTCCACGTCGGCCATGCGGCGGGTCCGCGCCCAAGCCTGCACATAAATTACCGCCCTCTCCCCCTTCGTTTTTTCCGAAGGCCGCGCGGAATCGTCTGAGACTGTCGCGGGCGACAAAAGTCCACTCAGCAACCGTTTTCCGCCCCGGCGCAGAGGAAACACCAACGTGTTCAGACAACATGTCGAAGTCTTCGGTCAAGGCCGCACTCCATAAGCGACAAACGCCTACTGTGCGGGAAGACAAAACGCAAAGCGTTAGCGTGCCATTCAAGCATACTCTTCTGCACAAGCAATGCCTCATGTACAATCTAAATACGGATGGGGCTATGCAATCATCATGAGACGAAACAGCAACGTGGGAGGGGGCACGGACACCGTCCCGGCTAGACTGGGAAATGCTGGAACAGACTTTCATTACGGCAGTGTGTACGCGCGAGTAAACCCACTGGCGTGGAGCCGTGGCCAAGTTCCAGCCTGATGCAAGCCCCGTGTGCAACAGGATGATGCCCTGGCACGCCGCCATCCGCATCTCAGATTCCTGGTGCAAGATGCCGCGGCGAATCTGCTTGAAGGTCGAGGGCATAGCCCGAGTACTGGCGATGATTTCCGGCTGCACGGCGGCCGTAGAACACGTCAAAGTCCCCGCGCGTTTGGAGCGGGGCGCCGCCACGAGCCGGCCGCGCGCCCCAAGCGAAGAGAAAACAATGTTGCCATCACCTGTCGGAACAGGAGAATTCGCAGCATTTTGCCGGGATATTGATCATCCCTGCATTATGTTCCAATACTGTCTCGACATCAGGTGGCTCCGCAGAAACCATGGCGAGGAAGGAGTGTTCCGATAAGCTGACTAAAGAAGTATGTATGAAGTGAGAAGGCCGGCGGGCCGGCCGACGCGCGCGGGCTGGCTCGCTCCTTTTTTCCGATGCTCGTAGGCCAAATACCTGCAGTCGGATAAGGTACAATACATGTCAGTGCAAAGGAGCGATGGCAGCGGCACCAGGATGGCGGCGCGGAGAGGAGCGCGTTGACTCCCCCCGCGGCGGGGCGCGTAGGGCCGCGCCGACCCCCACCCACACGGCCTACACATATATGCACAGCCACGAGAGCCAACCCCGAAAACAATGTTTCGGCTCGACCGTGGTTGCCCAGGGGCACGAGACCGAAACAACCTGACGAACCCCACCAGAGCTCATATCTAAAGCCAGCTCATACCACAAAGATCCCCCACTCCTATCACACCCACATCATGCTGGCGAAGACAAGCGACGTAGGACCGATGCCGACAAAGTCGTACTACTCCTTCTGCAAACCATCATCCCCGCCAATCTCCTTCTCGGCGCTGAGGACGATTCCAATCATAGCCGGTCCGCCAGCTCCACTGAGACTGATCTCGCCGGCGGTGGCCCTAAGAGTCTTTGCCTTTTCCACCGCTCCAGCCGCTGCACTTGCCTCTGCTCCTGCCCTTGTCAAGCGGCCTCGCCCTAGGCGTCGGCGGCGGCGGTGGCGCGGGCATGGATGCAGAGGCGGTTACCAATGCTTTACGAGCATGATCATCGGAGACTGGGTCTCCCGTGGGTACATCGCCTTTTCTGACCCAAGCTCGTCGGCGGGGTACCCAGTCGCCCCCACGTGATTCATCTTCGTGATCTCCCACGAAGTCTGCGTTATACTCATCCACGGCGAAACAAAACCATACTCTTTCGCTCCTCTTTATCTGCCGATGGCGATCCACATAAGCCCAATATCCCTCAATGTTGCCGTTGTTGTCCTTGTCGGCATGATCCAGCGAAGGGCCCCGGCCGCCGTCGCGCCCGCGGTCGCCCGCATCATCTACGAGCTCATCAGCCCACGCAAGCGACCGATCCTATTCGCTCCATTCGGTAGGGGCTCTACGCGACCTCTGATCGCGGTCAGGGTCGCTGCCCGACGCAGCCAGGCCGGCGGACACTGGGTCGCGCGGGGCTGGCCTCGAGGCGCGTCTCTCACTCCTGCCAGTCCGAGCCCCCTCAGTGGCATCCGTAAGACGCCCCGGAGGTGTTTGTGGAAGCCGCGTGCTGTCCCACTCCGAAGCGGCAGAGCCACCCGGGGCATCAGCACCCGTGCCTGGGGCCATTGGGTCGTCAGAGTGCTCGACATCAGCTTCCGCGGCGACTGGGTCGTCGGGAGCTGCCGGGGAAGGTTCGGCTGGGCCGACTTCCTCGGCGAGGTTCCTCACGTATCTAAGGGGTCCGATGGCTGCGTCCGTAACAAAATGCCCATAACGGCCGGTAGCCAATCGAGCTCTCGCAATGGGTGCGATGTCACGAGATGCGCTCATGAACTCTATGGCATATTGAATGCAAACACAGCAACGTCGGACGGCACCACGAACTTCGTTGCCTAAACCTTCGGTCAAATTCTCTAGCAAGTCTGACGATTTGATCGCCGACCTGATACGGCTGTCCAGCGCGCAGGCGTCGGTCAACCTATGACTGGGGGTAATACCTTCAGCGCTCGTAGGTCGCTGTACTTCGCGGCCTGGAAAAGCAGCGCGAAGTCCGCCTGCCATGCGCGAGAGTACCACTTCACGAATGGCCAGAAAGATTCGCCCCCATCGCCGATGCGTGGGTCCTCTATTTAGGTTCATCCCATATTCTGTCGATGAGGTCGGTCAGTCCTGGCGGCGCATCGTGAACCACATCCGTCTTCAGTCGCATTGCAGCGCCTGGCGTGGCCAAGTGCCCAAGGATAAATTGAACGGCGACGTCACTAGCATCGCGTGGGTCGGCAACGACATGCGCCTCTCCATCGCCCCACTCAATATGTAGATCCGCATCTGCATTCTTCAGCGGGCTGCACAACGGCTCCCGAATCGCTTCAGACAGACGCCCCCCTAAGGGGGGCTAGATCTAGCCAAGTGGGCAGTGGCAATCCAGTTGTCTGCTGTTTGAGACGCGTGGGCACAATGCCTCCGGGCAGAACGCCCCTTGATGCTTCTGCAAGCCTATCGCGGGCCAAAATTACGCCTGCCTGCCGGCTGGGCCGGGTGCAAATCGATGCAATTACTCGATAGTTAGTGTCTCCAACGGCAACCGGGATAGGCGCATCGACGCGTCTTAGCCGCTCGGTGAGCGCATGCCCCGTTGAACTTTCCGCGCCCATGTCTCGCCGACCCATCACCCATTGATCCCATCCTTCAGGCGGTTGCAGTTGTCTACTGTTCGAATAGCTGCATGGGTCCAATCGAAAACGGCGAGGGCAGGTCATCGAAATCGGCGAGCATGCTGATCAACTTGAGAGGGCCATATTAATGGCCACCATGTCGCCGCCGTGGGAGGGTCTTTGTTCTCCAATGTGGTTGCTCTATGCACAAGCCAACTCATGAAGCGAAGCTTCAACGGCTCGAGGAAGTGGCAGAAGGGTTCGTGAAGCACTGGCGGCTGAGCTGCAGCGCTATCAGGGACCCAGGTTGGGACGGTTCCTGGCTGTTGGTTGGGAATGGTCTGACCCTCCTTAGCGAATCTCAGACGAGCTCCCTCTTTGTTTGAAGCCCATTTGCGCTGATGTTGTTCGCTTTTCTTCAAATTGCCCAACGCGTTAATGGGGCCTTTGAATGTTCCTCAGTCTTTCTCCAATCACGAGCGATTCGGTTACCTTTCCCGGACAATATATAACGTAGATGGCGAACCCCAAGCTCGCCCACGCATCGGCTAGCTCGCTTGCCTGGGCCCGCAAGACAATTATTCTGAACGTTGTGTTGGCGCAGACCCTTCGTCTGACAATAGGGGCAATAACCTAGTCTGGCTCGCGCGGAATGAATATCCCGTCGTCGGCCCACGGCATTGTTCTTATGAGCAGGATCTCTCTCGTTCAACTGACTGTTGTCGCCGACGGGTCTATCTCCTCATCGGTAAACGTCCACCCTCTGATTGAATCAGGCGCGAACGCAACCTCGAAGACAATCCATTATTGGGAGAACACTAAGGTCCAAACCACCTGAGGTGCTGGACCCTGGGTAGCATTTAAGTTTACAATTCGGCCTATATCGATAAATCGTGCCTCTTCCGTCGTCGCAAGCGAACCGTCGCGACAGATTCGGCGTGGAAGGCGCCCCGTTGCACGCCAATAGAAAATTAGCCTGGCGAAAGACCCAGCCATATGCAGTTGTGAACACCGCAAGTGCGAATGCCATCTTCGCCCGCGCCCCCAATGAGGCCACGGCTTCCCGCCGGGGCCCGACGTGCTCAGGAACGCGTTTGTGGCCGTCTTCGCGGGCGCCGACGACGACAAGGACGGCGCCCCTCTGACCGACGAGCAGAAGCTGGAGAGGGCTTTGAGAGCCATGGGGGAGGACGCGTCGGCGCACGTCGAGAAGGCGCAGTACGACGCCCAGACGCGGTCGCTGAAGCAACACAACTATAAGGCCGGTCCTCGTGAGGGGTGTGCCGAAATGGCCAGGGGCCGCCGTGGGAACCCTGCCACTGGGGGCCTTCGGTGGAGCTCCTACGGGGCCACGATCCTCGCGATGGGGTGTGCGGAAATGGCCCGAGGCCGCCGTGCGAACCCTGCCACTGGCGATTTCGGTGGAGCTCCTTATGGCTCCTTATGGGGCCACGATCCTCGTGAGGGGTGTGCCGAGATGGCCCGAGGCCGCCATGCGAACCCTGCCACTGGCGCCTTCGGTGCAGCTCCTATGGGGCCACGATCCTCGCGAGGGGTGTGCCGAGATGGCCCGAGGCCGCCATGCGCACTTCGCTACTGGCGCCTTCGGTGGAGCTCCCTATGGGGCCACGATCCTCGTGAGAGATGCGCCGAAATGACCCGAGGCCGCCATGCGCACTTTGCTATTGGGACCTTCTGTGGAGCTCCCTGTGGGGCCGCGATCCTCGTGAGTGGTGTGCCGAAATTGCCCGAGGCCGCCATGCGCACTCTGCTACAGTCGCCTTCGGTGGAGCTCCTATGGGGCCACGATCCTAGTGAGGGACGTGCCGAAATGGCCCGAGGCCGCCATGCGCACTTTGCTACTGTCGCCTTCGGTGGAGCTCCTATGGGGCCACGATCCTCGTGAGGGGCGTGCCGGCATGGCCCGGGGCCGCCATGCGCACTCTGCAACTGGCGCCTTCGGTGGAGCTCCTATGGGGCCACGATCCTCGCGAGGAGTGTGCCGAAATGGCCCGAGGCCGCCATGCACACTTTGCTACTGGCGCCTTCGGTGGAGCTCCTATGGGGCCACGATCCTCGTGAGTGGTGTGCCGGAATGGCCCGAGGCCGCCACGCGCGCTTTGCTACTGGCGCCTTGGGTGGAGCTCCTACGGAGCCACGATCCTCATGAGGGGTGTTCTGAAATGGCCCGAGGCCGCCATGCGCACTTTGCTACTGGCGCCTTCGGTGGAGCACCTATGGAGCCACGATGCTCGCGAGGGTGTGCCGACATGCCCGAGGCCGCCATGCGCACTTTGCTACTGGCGCCTTCGGTGTAGCTCTTATGGGGCCACGATCCTCGCGAGGGGTGTGCCAAAATGGCCCAAGGCCGCCATGCGAGACCTGCCACTGGCGCCTTCGGTGGAGCTCCTATGGAGCCACGATCCTCGCGAGGGGTGAGTGCCGGAATGGCCCGAGGCCGCCATGCGCACTTTGCTGTTGGCGCCTTCGGTGGAGCTCCTATGGAGCCACGAACCTCGCGAGGGGTGTGCCGAAATGGCCCGAGGCCGCCATGCGAACCCTGCCGCTGGCGCCTCCGGTGAGGTCCTATGGGGCCACGATCCTCGCGAGGGGTGCGTGCCGAAATGGCCCGAGGCCGCCATGCGCACTCTGCTACTGTCGCCTTCGGTGGAGCTCCTATGGGTCCACGATCCTCGTGAGGGGTGTGCCGAAATGGCCCGAGGCCGCCATATGCGCACTTTGCTACTGTCGCCTTCGGTGGAGCTTCTATGGGGCCACGATCCTCGTGAGGCGCCTTCGGTGGAGCTTCTATGGGGCCACGATCCTCGTGAGGGGCGTGCCGGAATGGCCCGAGGCCGCCATGCGCACTTTGCCACTGGCGCCTTCGGTGGAGCTTCTATGGGGCCACGATCCTCGTGAGGGGCGTGCCGGAATGGCCCGAGGCAGCCATGCGCACCTTGCTACTGGCGCCTTCGGTGGAGCTCCTATGGGGCCACGATCCTCGCGAGGGGTGAGTGCAGAAATGGCCCGAGGCCGCCATGCGCACTTTGCAACTGGCGCCTTCGGTGCAGCTCCTATGGGGCCGCGATCCTCGTGAGTGGTGTGCCGAAATTGCCCGAGGCCGCCATGCGCACTTTGCTACTGGCGCCTTCGGTGGAGCTCCTATGGGGCCTGATCCCCGCGAGGTGCGTGCCGAAATGGTCCGAGGCCGCCATGCGCACTTTGCTACTGGCGCCTCGGGCGGAGCTCCTATGGGGCAACGACCCTCGCGACAGCGATGACAACGACGCCGATGACGATGATGCTAGGAGGAGGGAGGGGGCAGCGGGAGGGTGGAAGGAACGCGGGGCGCTGTCTTTTCAAAACGAGGACCCAACGCCACAGGATAATTGGGAACAATGACGCAATACCAATTTGCATTGTGAATACTTGCATGTTCCCACAGCAGTGGTGTGATGTTAGACGGCCGCGAACCTGAGCGTGGAAGGCCCATGTTCTTTCGTGGCGGAGGCCGGGCAAGAGCATGTTTTGCCCGGCGGGGCCTCCCCATCCCTCCGCTGGCAGAGCCAGGGAGGGATGTGCTCGCTCTGCTATTCCAGGAAATCACGCCTTGTCGGAATGGAACACAGAAGTCCGTCGTCGCGTTCTCTACACAGTGCGTCAGCTTTAGCAGGGAATCGAATGATTCCTTCTCCTGTCATCAAATCCTTGATGGCGTCGATGCTTGTCACAAGCAAGAGCGATCCATGGCGTTCCACCATGCCAAGTTCATGTGGGGCGTACGTGCGCTCGATATTGAGAACAAAACGTGAGTGCCCCTGGCACGCGCGATAGGAAACTGGAATTGGCCTGCATCCACGCTTTTTCCGTTCGATGGAAACTATCTTATCCCCGTCGTCCTCATCAACGACTGAGTCGCGAGAGGCAGCTGGGCCTTGATTCCTGGGACCTCCACTGCCCCAGGCGGCAAGGCGGTTAAACCGTGCCCCGCGAGGGCAGTCGCATAATGAACTATTCCACCGGCTTCCATTTTAGCGATGAAGCCTCCGAAATACACCCGCCCCCCGGACGATCGGGCGCAGTCCGAACAGCGTCTTGCCAGGAGGGTCGCATGCTCCCCGACGCCAATTGCAGTTGCATTGTTGCGACGACTGCATTTCCTCCAAAATTCGTTAATTCCCAACGCGAGTGAGTTCTCTGCGTCCATTTCTGCTACATCGGCTAAGCCGGGAGCAACGGTGGGCTTTGCGAGCGGGGGAAGTGCTGCGTAGATCGTGCGAGGTAGATTGTCCAGCCAATCATCTGAATTATATTCTGCTCGGAGGAATGAGACAGCCTGTGGGAACTCCTCTTTTTAAAGCTCTCCCATCAGCGTAAACACTGGGTCATGAACCAATTCAGCGTTTTCTCGAATAGCGTCGCACGCGCGCCCGCAAATCGCTGCAACGCGGGCCGGCGCCAGGCCAGCCCCATGAGCTTCGATACTATGTTTCTGAAGCTCGCGAGGTGCATCCTGACGTAAAATCTCTCGCTCGGCATCCCCGCTTCTGGGCAATTTTGCACGATCGACGCTTCTCCTCCTTCCTGGGAAGCCCCGTTCCTCTGGACGACGAAGCTGTTTATGCTCTGGGGATGGCGGGACAACTACACGCGAAGACAAGTTGACCGGTCCCGCTCCGGCTTCCGCACCCTCGTAAAGTTGAGAAGTCAGGTAGAGCCTGTCCCCCTTATGGGGCATTCTCAGCGGCGCATCGGCCGCTGACGCCGGACCCCCAAGACCACGCTCCTCTTCGCCTTCTGAGCCACCTTTTGCGTCGTCTATAGCATCGGTAAAGCCGGGCTGTACAACAGGTGCACTTGCTCCCAGTGTCTCGGGGACTCCGCGAGATATCTGGAAATCCTTATAACGGCCAACAATTCACCATCGTATCATTGGCCCAACTCTTATAGGCAATGAGCATTCGTTTGCATCCTTCGCTCCTCCCGAATTCAGCCACATAACGTCTGACTCGGGTGATAAAATCATCATGAAGGTGTTGGACCTCCGTCTCCGTCAAAAGTCTTACACCTTGAGGTTGGTCCCCATTAGGGCGAGCATGCCAGCGCCAATTCAATTCATTTGCCAACGGAAGCCTGGCACGATCTGAACCCACCCCGATGTGGGTGTCTAAAAGACATCTGGTCTTCCTTATGATTGCCGACATGCGATCTCCGTCTGCAAGATCTCTCGGAGGCATGGACAAGGCGCCAGGGGGTTCAACTACGGCAGCCCCCCCCTCACTCTGCCCTGCCCTTTCCTCACCCGCAGGCGCCGAGCTCGCAGGGGGATGAACCACTGCGTCAAGCCGAGATTTCGCCCGGTCTCCAGGGGTCAGAACTTCGAGGACACTTTGACTAGCGCTGGATGTGCCAGGCTTCCCGTCCTGCTCGTCAGGCGGCCTCTCTCGTTTCTCCTCTGTGGGCCCTGGGCTCAGGTTCGGCGGGCCCTTCGGCGGAGGCGAGGGAGTCGTTGCTGAATGTTCTGCGAGGCGGCCCCCGCCGGGATAGGCGGGTCGGGTGGCCTTAGGGAAGGTCTCCACGGATTTTGAATATCTGGCGGGAACTTCTTCGCAGTGGCCCCTGGGCCTTGTCCGCCGCCACTTGGCTGAGCCACTGGCTTCGGAGGAGTTGGTGGCCCGGGAGGCGGGGGGGGTTGCCTTGGCACGCGCTGCGGGGGGGCCTGGCTCGCGAGTGGTGGAACCATCGGAGACTGGCTCGTAGCGCGTCCACTACCGCTCGATTGGGCTGTCGATAGAGCCTTTGGATCCGCTGGAGGCGGCGGTGGCTTTGCTGGCCTTGGATCCGCTGGAGGCGGTGGCGGCTTCGCGGGTGCAGTCTGAAACTGAGCTCCCGCGCCACTCGGTGGAACTGGTGGTAGCTTGGCCTCGGCGGTAGGGGGCGAACTCGAAGCAGACCTGCCCGCTGGCTGAGCCGGTGGCTTGGTCTTCGCTTCAGTTAATTAAGCTTTTGCCTCCTACAATCCGAATCGTTTCCTCCGAAGCGCCATCCAATAGTGGGCGCGCAGAAGCAATCCAGCACCCCGCGCCTGTCATATATATCCAACGTCCTCCATCGGCGGATGAAAAACAAGGTATGGGGACGCATTTCTTGCCAGTCCATGGGTTGACAGCCCGGGACCCACTCGCACTGCGCCGTTATGACGCTGTTGGTCTCTATGGTTATGTCGGCGTCTCTGGTTCTTTCAACTCCGAAATATCAGTCAACGGCTTCGCCGTCTTCAAGAGGATGCCGCATCAACGTCCAAGCACCCTGGATCGAATGAAGAGCGGCTGGGGTCCAATGGTAGATGCGTATCTCAGACACAGCAATCTCGGCTGGGCCCTTCGTGCACTTATGATTTGGACTGTTGCTGGCCGTGACGTACTTCGGCCTGCTCCAAAACGCGATCTCGATGGTGTTCCAATAACCGTCGGCAAACGTCTCCTCCGCCATCGTGCATTTCCCGTGGACAGAGGGGTCGCCCTCCTCATATGAAAACGAATCAACCCCAACACTGCCCTGCTTTACGTTTCCCCCGCACTTGGGATCCGACGCGAGGAGTTGATGCCCTTCGAGAATTCGAGAAGGGCGCGGAGCATGCCTGCCGAGGATCCATGTGACTGCCCTTGCCAGCCATTTCCAACAATGACCTCCTCCATCTTCGTGCTTACCCTGAGAGGAAATGTGAGCTGTACGCAGTAGTCTTTCTCTGCGCGCCCCAGAACTGCCGCCTTGCCCCACATGGCGCGGCCGGCAATGGATCTGTTTTCTCTCGGCACCGAGCGATCACGTCTCGCAGTGAAGAACTCTGCCCCGCTTGGAACCAGGTACTCAGCAGAAAGCGTCGGTCTGCGAGTAAACCGTCGGAGTGCATTTGCTCCGCCAGAAACAATTTCCCCTGAACTGACCTATTCAGCCTACGATCGGCAAAACTATGCTCGATTGGATCGGCACGGCGCTCTATTTGTCGCAACAGCTCATTGTAATCTTCTCCTGGCTACAAATCGTTCGGGCTGCGACCGCGCTCCATCAACTTCTGCGCTGCCAGAGGCTTGAGGAACATGGCTCTTTCCTCGCCCACCGTAAAGGTGGCCGTGGTATGGTATCAAAGTTTGTCTTGCCATCTGCGTGCGCCATGATCCCCCACCGGGGGGTGCTTCCAGCCCGTCTTCTCCCCTGGCCTTCTTCTCCAGCGCTGTTTTCATGACATTTCTCCCTCATCTCTCGTTCGCAGCGCTCTGGCGGAGTCTCCGCAGCTGGTGCCCTAGCGGGTTCGACAAATCGCGCGCGACTCTTTGCTGCACTCGCGGCTGAGGAGCAAGCGGCGGCCGCGGCGCCCGCTGGGCCCTGCGCGGCTGCGACAGCAGAGCCAGCTGATGAACTGACTACCTCCACTTCAGCTTGCGGTTGTTCGGCTGAGCCGACGGCGTACTGAGCAGCCACGGCGCTCCCAATCGCCTGTCCGGCTATGCCGGCAAGAGATTGGAATGGCAGTCGTGAGTCTTCAGTTTGTCTGACTGCTCCTTGCAAGTGCTGATCGATTCCAATCTCCTGTCGGGGTTGCCACAAGGTCTGCCCCTTAGGGGGGGGGGGCGAGAATGGCGGGGGCGCTGCGTTCGAGAAAGAAATGAAATTCCCTCCGCTGAACAAAATTCTCGCATCCTTCTCCCGCCAACAGGAAATCGTACCATTCCGCAGAGAGCGTCGCGCCCCGCCCTCCGAACCGTCTGAGACGGCCGGGAACCGTTTCGCGTCGATATAAGCGCGCCAAGGGTCGATTGTGGCGTGCCCGAAACCGTTGGGCACCATTGAGTCCAATGGTACCATATCGTCGTATGTCGCTTCCACCTGCGCGCATCCGCCTGCCCGGGTCGGACCAGCATTACCAGCTCCATGAATGGCTGCCGCCAGAGGGCTGGCGCAAAAAAAACCATGCTGCAATCTTAGCAGCCTTCAGCCGAAGGTCCTCAAACGTTTCAGCAATCGTTGCGTCCGCCTGTTGGGCCCCCTTCTCTACCATGTATGTCTCGCGCTTGGCGAGACAATACTGCGCGTCGTTCGGTGGATGTTTGAACTTCTGTTTTTTTCCCAACCATCCTGTGGTGTTGGGTCCTCGTTTTGAAGAAACGGTCCCCGCGTCTCCTCCTCCTCTCCTCCTCCGCCTCCCCCCCCCTCCTCCTCCTCGCACCCCTCACACGTTTCGTGGCCCCATAGGGAGCTCCACCGAAGGCCCCAGCGCTGCCGTCCGCATGCGTCCCGCACACCCATTTCGGCACACCCCTCACACGTTTCGTGGCCCCATAGGGAGCTCCACCGAAGGCCCCATGGCTGCCGTCCGCATGCGTCCCGCACACCCATTTCGGCACACCCCTCACACGTTTCGTGGCCCCACAGGGAGCTCCACCGAAGGCCCCAGGCTGCCGTCCGCATGCGTCCCGCACACCCATTTCGGCACACCCCTCACACGTTTCGTGGCCCCACAGGGAGCTCCACCGAAGGCCCCATGGCTGCCGTCCGCATGCGTCCCGCACACCCATTTCGGCACACCCCTCACACGTTTCGTGGCCCCACAGGGAGCTCCACCGAAGGCCCCAGTGCTGCCGTCCGCATGCGTCCCGCACACCCATTTCGGCACACCCCTCACACGTTTCGTGGCCCCATAGGGAGCTCCACCGAAGGCCCCATGGCTGCCGTCCGCATGCGTCCCGCACACCCATTTCGGCACACCCCTCACACGTTTCGTGGCCCCACAGGGAGCTCCACCGAAGGCCCCAGTGCTGCCGTCCGCATGCGTCCCGCACACCCATTTCGGCACACCCCTCACACGTTTCGTGGCCCCATAGGGAGCTCCACCGAAGGCCCCATGGCTGCCGTCCGCATGCGTCCCGCACACCCATTTCGGCACACCCCTCACACGTTTCGTGGCCCCACAGGGAGCTCCACCGAAGGCCCCAGTGCTGCCGCATCGTCGCATGCGTCCCGCACACCGTTTCGGCACACCCCTCACACGTTTCGTGGCCCCATAGGGCAGCTCCCCCATAGGGAGCTCCACCGAAGGCCCCATGGCTGCCGTCCGCATGCGTCCCGCACACCCATTTCGGCACACCCCTCACACGTTTCGTGGCCCCACAGGGAGCTCCACCGAAGGCCCCAGTGCTGCCGTCCGCATGCGTCCCGCACACCCATTTCGGCACACCCCTCACACGTTTCGTGGCCCCATAGGGAGCTCCACCGAAGGCCCCATGGCTGCCGTCCGCATGCGTCCCGCACACCCATTTCGGCACACCCCTCACACGTTTCGTGGCCCCACAGGGAGCTCCACCGAAGGCCCCAGTGCTGCCGTCCGCATGCGTCCCGCACACCCATTTCGGCACACCCCTCACACGTTTCGTGGCCCCATAGGGAGCTCCACCGAAGGCCCCATGGCTGCCGTCCGCATGCGTCCCGCACACCCATTTCGGCACACCCCTCACACGTTTCGTGGCCCCACAGGGAGCTCCACCGAAGGCCCCAGTGCTGCCGTCCGCATGCGTCCCGCACACCCATTTCGGCACACCCCTCACACGTTTCGTGGCCCCATAGGGAGCTCCACCGAAGGCCCCATGGCTGCCGTCCGCATGCGTCCCGCACACCCATTTCGGCACACCCCTCACACGTTTCGTGGCCCCACAGGGAGCTCCACCGAAGGCCCCAGTGCTGCCGTCCGCATGCGTCCCGCACACCAGGTGTGTGGCGTGCCGACATGGGCGTCGCGGCGCGCGGGCGCTGCCGTCGGGGTTCCCAGGGAAGCCCCCTGCAGAGGCGACGCTCAGAGTCACGAGTACCGAGAGTCACGCAGACCCAAACTGTTCACAGTCGTATACATACATTTACACTGGGCGTATCCATGCACGCATTCATGCGAATAGAATCAATCGCGCGCAGATTCATTCATAATCAGACTCGCTCGCGATCCGACTCGCACGCGCTCAAGCTTTCATATTCGGACCTATCGTCTTCGTTCGTGTTGTGTACACTGCCACGCATTTCGGCACACCCCTCATACGGCTCGTGGCCCCATAGGGAGCGCCACCGAAGAAGATATTCACAATTGCGGTACTCTCAACTGCATATGGTTGGGTCCTTCGCCAGGCGAAGTTTATTAAACATGAAATACGCCGACCGGCGTGTGTGGGGTGTCTGTCCGGTCCCATCGACGGGGAGCCTTCTTTCGTCCCCTCGTTCCCATCCTCCTCTCCCGTTGGGGGAGAGAAAAAGAGAGCACCCTTCTTCGTTCGGGAAAAACGGGTTCGCAGCTGGAGGGAATTCCATCCACGTCCTCATCACGTCAAAGGGAAGCCCCTTCCCTTTTTCCCTTCCCCAGGGGGGGGGAGGGGGGTCCCGGAAGGGGAGGGGGTCAGATTCGTATCGCCTCTGGGGGTGCTCTCCCACGCCGGTCACTCTCCGGCGCGCCCGTCCTCCTCGAGTCCTCCTCCCCAGGTGGGGAGGAGTCCCACCCCCTCCCCTCCCTTCTCCCGCGCCGGTCCTCCTCCGGTCCTCCTCCCCAGGGGGGGGGGGGGTCCCAGGGCGGAGTCCTTTTCCTCCTCCTTCTCCTCCTCCACCTCCTCCTCCTTATCTCCGTTTCCTCCTCCTCCTCCTTCTCCTCCTCCCCCTCCTGGTCGTCGTCGATGTCTTTCAGGGTCGGCGGCACCAGCCGTAAAGCCTTCACAATACCCCTGACCCTCTGGGAGGAGACCTGAGTTAGGAGGGCCAGAAGCATCAGGGATAAGGGGATCTTTTCTGAAGGTGTATCGGACCAGACCGCCCAGATGTATGATCCCGAATGCAAGAGCGGGGACCTGAGTGAGGCCCCGTCTCCATCGTGTTATTAGGGTTAGGGGTTCTTGTATTCCCGATCCTCTCAATCTTTTGGTAAACAAAAAATTCTCCCTAGCCCTTTTGGAGCAGACCTGACTTAGGAGGGCCAGAAGCATCAGGGATTGAGAGTCTTTTCTGAAGGTGTACCGGACTAAACCGCCCAGATGTATGATCCCGAATGCAAGGGCGGGGACCTAAGTGAGGCCACGTCTTCATCGTGTTAGTAGGGTTAGGGGATATTGTGGTCTCGATCCTCTTAACCTTTTTGACAAACGTAAAAATACTCCCTAGCCCTTTGTGAGGAGACCTGAGTTAGGAGGACCAAAAGCATCAGTGACAGGGTTGTTCCCAACCATCCTGTGGTGTTGGGTTCTCGTTTTGAAGAGACAGCGCCCCGCGTCCTCCCTCATCCTCCTCCTCCCCTCCTCCCTCGTCCTCCCTCCTCCCCCTCCTCCCTGCGTTTCACATACCCAGTACAGCGGTTCGTGGCCCCATACGGAGCCCCACCGAAGGTCCCAGTGCTGCCGCCCGCATGCGCCCCGCACGCCCAGTACAGCGTTTCGTGGCCCTCCTCCCCCTGCTCCCTGCGTTTCCCCCACCCAGTACATAGTCTCGTGGCCCCGTAAGGGAGCCCCACCGAAGTGGCCCTCCTCCCCCTGCTCCCTGCGCTTCACCCACCCAGTACATCGTTTCGTGGCCCCATAGGGAGCCCCGCCGAAGGTCCCAGTGCTGCCGTCCGCATGCGTCCCGCACACCCAGCACAGCGTTTCGTGGCCCTCCTCCCCATTTTCCCTGCGTTTCACCCACCCAGTACAGCGTTTCGTGGCCCCATAGGGAGCCCCGCCGAAGGTCCCAGTGCTGCCGTCCGCATGCGTCCCGCACACCCAGCACAACGCTTCGTGGCCCCATAGGGAGCCCCACCGAAGGCCCCAGTGCTGCCGTCCGTACGCGTCCCCCCACCCAGTACAGCGTTTCGTGGCCCTCCTCCCCCTGCTCCCTGCGTTTCACATACCCAGTACAGGGTGGCGTGGCCTCATGGGAAGCCCCACCGAAGGTCCAATGCTGCCGCCCGCATGCGTCCCTCGCACCCAGTCCAGCGGTTCGTGGCCCTCCTCCCCCTCCTCCCTGCGTTTCACCCACCCAGTACAATGTTCCGTGGCCCCATAGGGAGCCCCACCGAAGGTCCCAGTGCTGCCGCCCGCGTGCGTCCCGCACACCCAGTACAACGTTTCGTGGCCCCACAGGAGGCCCCACCGAAACCACTAGTGGGACCGTCCGCATGCGTCCCGAAACGCCTAATTGGGCATTTTCGCCCACCCAGTACAACGTCTCGTGGCCCCATAGGAAACTCCACCGAAGGCCCCAGTGCCGCCGTCCGCATGCGTCCCGAAAACACAATGTGGCATTTTTACCAACCCAGAACAGCGCTTCGTGGCCCCATAGGGAACCCCACCGACGGCCCCGGAGGGACTGTCCGCAAGCGTTCCGAAACACCCTGTGGCATTTTCACTCACCCAGTACAGCGCTCCGTGGCCCTATAGGGAGCCCCACCGAATGCTTCAGTGCCACCGTCCGCATACGTCCCGAAAGCCCAATGTGGCACTTTCACCCGCCCAGTACAACGCTTCGTGGCTCCATAGGGAGCTCCACCGAAGCGCCCAGTGAGACCGTCCGCGTGCGTCCCGGAAACTCAATTTGGCATTTCCTCCCACCCAGTAAAGCGCTTCGTGGCCCCATTGGGAGCTCCACCGAAGGCCCCAGTTCCACCGTCCGCATGGGTCCCCGAAACCCAATGTGGCATTTTCACACACCCATTACAGCGTTTCGTGGCCCCCATAGGAAGCTCCACCGAAGCGCCCAGTGGGAGCGTCCGCGTGCGTCCAGGAAGCCCAATTTGGCACACCACCCACTCAGTACAGCGTTCCCCCCACGCAGTGCAGCGCTTAGTTGCCCCATAGGGAGCTTCATGGTTGGGTCCTTCGCCAGGATATTTTTTGCCCTACAAGCTGGCACCATCCAGAATCATTTGTCTGGGCTGAACTCCCATTGCTTTGTGGCGCCCGATGCGTTGATTCATCCTTGCTCGCACGAGCGTAGCAACATCGTCCCAGAGCTTATCTACCTGAAACAGACCGCTAGAAGAACGCCAACATCTGTGGTCCCCACCAACATAGAAGATCTGGATACCTCCTGACTTGGAACGGCCCACCGCCTCATCGACCATTCCCCCAGCTACCTCAAAGAAGGGGCAAGCGCAAAAATAAGCTTGGTAGGACCGCGAAACTTCTTCGCTGCACCAGCTAGGCCGATCAAATTACAAGGACCCCCATCCGACAAATCATTCAAGGGCCAACATACATTTCCATAGACGCATGCTTTCCTGGGACGCAGTAGCCCTGATTCGTACACACTGGCGCAGTCCAATCGATATTCCTAGCCAATTCGAGCAGAAGCGTCCCGCGGGCGTTCCCACATACATCCGCTCGGACACCATGGGAAGTTGGATGCACATGGTGCCGGAGGCCTGTTCCCGGACCAAGCTTCTTCCCGTCATCCCCATAGAGGGTGCGCGTTGAGTCCGATGCGATGTGAATAGCTGAAAACACAAAAAAATACGACTGGTACGGCGACATCGTGAAAGGACGGAAGAACGCTGTCGGTGCCTTTCCAGTCCTTATCATTGCCGCTAGATCTCCCCCGGCATAAAGAATCCACACTTGACCATTAACCTCCGCTAAGCGAGTGATGGCCTGGCACTTCTCCTGCAAATGCAGCCGTGCTGTCGAAGCGTGGAGGCCAAAATCAACTACGGAGATGTACAGGCTTAGTATTTCCGTGACACAGTTTACCCACTCGGATGGGGCGTCATTGCTCAGGGGCGCGGCTCAGCCGGCCCCTGTTTTTTCATCTGTGCCACGTTCCAAGTGCCACGGGCCAAATAGCTCGGGTCGGGACCTTCCTGCTCCCCTCCCAGAGCTGAGGGAGGCGTCGGGCCCGGGCTGGGAGGAGGCTCGCCCCCTCCATCTCCGCGCGGCGCACCCAGAGGCGGTCGATCGTCTCTGCCATAGCCTCCAGCCCCAGCAGGTGATCCCCAACCACCGGCTGAGCCGGAAAGGGGATTCCCGTTGCCTCCACTGCCGGCTGCGCCGGAGGAGGCGGCGCCCCCCGCCGCGGCCTGCACTGGGCCATCATACTGACACAGCGAAGCCTCGGATGGATGCGCCTCTCTCTGCCTCTAGTGAAGACTCGACTTTGGCATTCGTTGCTAGTCTCGACTCGTCAGCATCGCTTGACCCTCTTCTGCGGCAGCTGTCCTTCCATTGCCCGGATGATTTCAGCGTCTGGAGCTCTGACAGTCTTCGCTGGTCTCGAATCGCCAGCGTCGCTCGACCGCTTTCGAGGCAGTTGTCCTTCCGTCGCCCAGAGCATTTCGACGTCAGGGGCCTTCACTTTGACCTCCGGCGGCTGAGACGTCGAGTGGCGCCTTGCCCCTCTCTGCGGAGGGCTCTTCCTTCAGCGCCCCCCACCCTCGGCACTCTGCCAGGCGTTGTCGAACAGAGCCTGTCCTACTGCATGGGTGCATGGGCCCTCGCATGAACATCCCCTCAGATTGCTGGGAGGGCGAAATGCGCTCCCCATGAGTCAGCGGCTGAGCCGCGCGGGGCCTCATGGCGAGAAGATCCCCACATGTTCATATAGACTACCTGATCCGTTCTCCTGTCTGGAACGCGAACTGTGGCACAATGTCACGCGCCCTTCATAACGGTGAATTCCGGCGGGCCCAATTGGCCAACAGCCCACAAATCTGCTTCTACGGTCGCCTGGCGGCCCACTGTAAAATTGGCATCTCAAAGTTGCGCGCGGGTCAACGTGGGACTGGAAGTGCTGACGCACTTCGATGCATTCCAGATCCTGGGGAAGGTCGTCGAAACTGCCCCTATAATTATCCCCGGAATTTCTCTCGCAAGTGGCCCAGGAAACCATCCGCGGATCCTCCGACATCCTATTCTATAATCTTTGGATGACCGACTCACTGCATGCCTTAAGGTCATCGTTCAGATTGTTGGCGACGAATTCCGAGAATAAGCATGCGGGCGCACGTTTCGCACGACCCGCTGCATCCAGCCTCTCCGGCCAGAAAGGATTATGCCAGCTCCTGGATGGAAACGGCAGCGGAAGATCATCCCTGGCTCGGGCGTTTCAAAGTGGTACGCGTGTTTCATCTCAACATCCGTCCAAATCGCACAGCCCGACCCTGTCGTGTCATCCCACTTCAAACAGCTCCACTATGGGCCTCGCTGCTGACGACTTGGCTCCCCCTGCCGACAGAGCCGGCGGGGAACCCCTCGCCCTCAAATTATTGGCCACTTCTTGCAACATGTTGTCAGGGTCGTCCCGGATAGCAGTGCATCACAGGCAACCTTTGTCATGCACGGAGCTCCCCGTGCCTTCTCCGAGGGATGCTCGCCGCCGCGTTCTGCAGCAATGGTCGGCCCATGCAGGGTTCTCGTAGTGGTCCATCGGTCGGGCCGTCACTCACACTTCTTGCGGCTCGCAGAACGGCTCCTTTTCTGCAATGACTGTCCGCTTGACTTGCTCCCACCCGAGCCCCGCAAGGTACTGACGCCCTATGGTTTTACATAGTGAAAACCACTTTTCCGTCCCCGTCATCTCGGACGGTTGAGCCGTTGAGACTTCCAGAAGTTGCCGAGTGGGATCGGTCAGTGCGCGGGAGGCCGTGGAATGAGATCCGCAGCCTGCAGGGGGGGCGCGGCCGCGACTACGCGGCGGCGCCACCCGCGGGGAGGCCGGCCGACGGCGGGCCCAAGCTGTTGAGAGAGAACGGCGACAGCACAGATATCATGAATTGAAGAGGCGGGATCAAAGCATGAGCGCGATGCAGAGCGCGCAAGCACCACATGAACCTGTCGAGCACACGCATCAGTGCAGTCCTCAGCAAGTTTGCAATCCTTACCCCGTGCTTCAACATGTGCATGCATGCCGTCACGCGTGCATTCCAATCCTGTCGTCACTACCCGACGTGGACGCAAAAGCCTATGCTTTCTTCATGTCATTCCCTTTTTCTATCTCGCGAAACGTACGCGCACCCGTGCAAAACTGATTTATGCAACCCTAACTCTCGCACAAAAGCCTCAACCTGTGAATCTCTCCAACACTGACACTGCTTAGGCCATTCAATGCAGACGGTTCCCCTCGCTTCGACGACAACGCGCAATGCCTCCATGAAATTCCAAAGCAGGCGTCTGCAGACCGTCCTAATTCCCCGAAGCCCACGCAGAGACGCATGATCACCTTCGCGGAAAGAATGAGCCTCGCTAACATATTGCCAAGGAGACCCCCCGCACGTAGGATCGAACCCCAAAATGAAATGCGTTTCCCCTTGAACGCTTCTATATCCGCAAGTGCCTCAGATCTACCCTCATCGGTTCTCATAACGCCATGCACGATACATCGTATAAGTCTACACGAATTATCAACAACATTCTCGGGATTGTCAATTCTACTGTTGGGCCACTCGTGTAAAATTGTCGATTGCTCGTTCCCTTGCTGCGAAGTCGACTGGGGCAGCCCATTGGCTTTCGATTTGGCTGCGGCCGCGTCAGTGTTTGTGTTAATGTCCCCCCCTCCTTCCAGCATTTCTGGTATGCTGGGAATCTCTGCTTGTATATCCGAAGCGTCTGATTCACTGGCAGTCATATCAAACATGGCCGCAATTTCTTTGTCTGCTCTCGATTGGCGTTTATGGGAGCTCTTCATGAAATCTTCCTCTTCTGTCGCGGAAGGTATTGCGCCGCATGCGTTTTCGGCCAAGCCGCACGCATCATTGACACTTTGCGCGGCTACCGCAGCTGAGCCGGGAGCAGGCGTCGGACGCAGCGTTTGGCCACTAGGCATGGTTGCGCCAGCTCGTGGTGCATCCGGCCCCTTGGCCAGTTCTGTTTTGGGTATAGTCGTCGCGGGCTTGTCTTTAGTGGCTCTCTTTTAGGTGTGCGTGTTGTTGCTTGGCGCAATAGCCCATTTGCGCACCGCCGCCTTGGAACCTATCCGCGGCTTGAGAATCCCCCCGGGTTTCTGGGGAAGGCCATCAGGGAACGTCGACGCCAGGTAGTCCTGGTAGCGATTGACTTTCCAACATTTGGGAGTAACGATATTGACGAGGTCAAGCACTGTAACCCATGCTAGTGTGTCCGTAAATCGCTTGGTTCCAACATCCGCGGCTTCGTTCTGCGCACGCTCGCGCTGCCAATCAACAACTCCTCGAGTGAATTGTTCAGGAGTGGCAGCGGCATATATCCGGCGCGCTCTCGGGAGGTGCATTAACTTCACCGGACCCCCCGCTTGGATGACCTTGCAGGCTGCTTGAACATCTTCCATAAGCCTGCATTTGACTCTTCTTTGTAGCAGAACTTCCCAGAGAGGCAGCAGCGCAGGCAATAACTCCGTCTTCAGTGCCAGATCTGCCGCAACAATTTCTGCTTCAAAAGTGCTGTGGGAAACGCAGGTTTGCCTACGAGAGTCCATGCTCTGGTTGGCCATCGTGTAGGGTGCGCAAATAACTTGATGGCTGGCACTGGTGCTTCGATGCGTTCGCAACTCACTAGCAAGATCAGCATCGGAATATTGCCTCACTGTGACATCTCCCATCCTATCGCCAACCGCGATATAGTTCGGTAGTGAGTGGTCGATGTAATATTGCATAGTAAGCGAAAAAGATCCATATCTTGCTGCTCGGCCCACTTAGCGATGCAGCTAGCTGTGCGACATACAGCTCGCAATTCATCGAATCGAGCCACTCTCGCCCCGTATCGAATTTTCAAAAACAGTTTGGCGGCAATCGGCTGGAGATCACCCGACGGAGTCGGTGGCTCTGGGTCATCTGCGCGGGGTTCCGCGGCTATGCCGTGAACCTCAACGGGCTTGTCTGGGAGACCGGAGCCGACGTTGAGTTTCAGCGCGGTTGCCCATGCTTCCTCCGCTGGGGGATATTTCTCACCTCTCGGGCCCCACTCTCCATCTTCAAAGCCGGTAATCTCAAGCCCGAAAAGTGCACCCGCAGCAGGGTATGTTTCGGGGTCAGTGTCTGTCAATTGTGCATGCAGACCATCCTTGGTTCTCTGGGCTGATAAGGCTCAGACGACGACTGTGCCGATGAGTCACCCCCGGCATTCTCGTCGGCGCTCTCCAGCTGGTTTCCAGATGCTGACGGTTTCTTGATATTCGGTGGCGGCGGGTCGAGTACTGCCGGTAGCTCTCCTTGCAATTCAGCAAACTGCGTGGACAGATGATGCTCACATCCTAGGTGACGCCCCACATCTGTGGGGGAAAGATCAACACCCTTAGGATATCTCTCGGATGGCTCTTGTGTTGAGCTTCATCCTTTGTCGAGATTAACTTTGGTCCAGCAAGTTTGAAGTCGTCAACATGAGCGACGAGACAGTCGCAGCTTCAGATGGAAGTAACAACTACGCTAAGGACTACACATGATAAAACCTTTGGATAAAACATGCCCCTCGCAATGTTGTTCCCAATGTCCTCCAGAATCGGGATGTCCGCACAGCGAGAGGATAAGTGGGCACGCAGGGTTGCGCATGTTCCTCCAGGCAGGCAGCCACTCGTCACGCGGCAAGAAGATCCACGTCGGAGTTCCTCCGAGCTTGGATTGTGCGCAGGCCTGTTCGGCGTCGCCCTGTTGGAGGTCACGCCCCTCAAAGAAGCCGCGCGCGTCTGCTGCTTTGCTACCCCGCATCGCTGGAAAAAAACTGCTAGGAAGTTCCTGGAATATTGTAACTTCTTTGTCTTGGCCCCTGCCATCCGATCCGCCGAATTACAGCTCTACCTTAAAATATTTGCGGCCCTTATGCCCAAGCGGGAGCTCAGAGTTCTTTTCGACTAGGATTGCGAATAAACGTCCGAAATGGTTTGTCTGCCCTTTTCTCTGTCTAATCACATCGTCGTGCTCATGGCGCCTGATTCATCCCCAGGGCCTCGCGGGCATCCGCGCCAACTAGTGCCTCGGCCATGGACGCGGACCTAGCTGCGGCAGCGTCGATCCGCGGCTGACACAGCTCAATGGGAAGTTTGAACGACTGTTCGATGGATCGCAAAAGTGATTGGCTTGTAAAAGTATGGATTGTAAGAGCATTCCAAGTCTAGTCTTTCCTCCTCCCGATGATCTGGGACATGTGATGATGCGGTTTGCAATGGCAAGCGGGGCGCGCTACGTCGCGAAGCGGCGGCCGCCGGACTCGAGGTCAGGCTCGCCCCTCTGGGGCTCGGCAAGCCAGGGAGATCGAGGTCCTCACCGACTGAGTCGGGAGATGCCCCGCCCCTCAGGACGGCCCCGCCATGCCAGGCCTGTTTCCACCGCGCCTCTTCGTCATCGGAAGTGCCTCCATCGCTCCCTGAGCCTGCATATGAAGACAACTCCTCCGCTGCTCCAGCTGGGTGCAACAGCGCGTGCCAGTCGACTTCAGTCTCATCGGGCACTATCGTTGCCCCCTCTTTTGCTGGCGGAGGTCGGTCTCAGGCTCAGGATTGCCGTCGGAGGTTCTGAGCGGCGCAGGTTCGCGCGGCCACTCCTGGAGTTCGACTGGGTCGACTCCAATATCACGAAGGAGCGCAATACAGGGCCCTGGGTCGAACTTGGCAATCTCCTCAACCATTGAGCATAGTGGGTTAGGGTCGCGAATCTGTCTATCCGGCGCCGCAGGCACGCCGTCCACTACAATTCCCCCCGGACCGCCATCGTTGGGATCGTGGTCGGGGTCCGAAGGTGGCGCGGCCTCGCCCCCTGGAGGGGGCGGCGGCATCTGTTCGCCAGGGTCTCCGTCACTGAACGGCGGGGCCGTCTGAACCTAGTCGGGCCCCCTGTCCGGCTGAGCTGGCAGAGGAGGCACCAGGGGATATTATAACGTCCAGGATTTCGGTCTGGGCTTTTTTTGCCCCGCACGCCTCTCTCATAGGGAATGCAAGCCCTTGGCCAGCTGCAGTGCCATCCAAAATGTCACTGTAGGTTTGATCAGACTTCTCTATTATTGGGCGCTTCCCTGCTTACGTTCGCAAGGATTCCACGTTGAGTCCGTCGAATTGTCTCAGCGGTGACATATAGCTCTCGGGCCCTGCCATGCCCCCCGACAATCGCCCCGCGAGCTTCTTAGCCGCGTCCGAATCTGCGCTTCCATGACGAATCACCTCAGGGATCCGAGCGCTGTTAGAGAAACAAGAAATCGGACGGCATACGTCCAGTGGCGGAAGAAGGTCGGCCTGCATCAGCAAGGCTCGGGCCCCCGTCTGAACGATTCCGCTGGGCCGTTCAGCAACAGCCATGAGCTTTTTATTACCAGATATGGCTGGATGATGTGCGATCTTTAATTTATGCACGCACGCGCGAGTTCCCTCGCACCATCAGTTTGACAATATTATAGCATCTCTCCCGGAGCTTTAAAGTTGATGGAAGAATACGCACGTGAGCCGCAGATTTATCATGCACACCCTGAGCCGCACAGAAATCTGCAGCCCGGTCGCAAAAAGTCACGCACGCGGTCTCCTCATGGAGCCACAGCGATAAGTCATCCATGGCAAGCCAGTGATCTATTGTGGCCAGGTGTCCGAAGGTGACGGCGGTCGCGCATGTTCCAGGTAACCAAAGCCCTTTGTTGAGCGCTTTTCTTCGTTGGCGCCTAAATGCCTTTGCCCAGTTACATGCAGGGCAGAAAGGGCGCTTCGGAGTCTGAAGAAGCACATGCGCAAGGGAAGCCGCGCTCTTTTTGAGTCGCTCATTCGCGGAGACTGGCACATCGACCTCTGAATCATCTGGGTCGGAATCGGGCGGTACGTCGACGTCAACAAGGTCAACACCACCCGAGCCTTCATCTGCATCCCCCCTCTGGCCAGGTGCTACAGCAGTTGCATTGGAATCAAGTCCTTGATCCATGTCGTAGGACAAACACCCGGAGACCCCGCATAGGCAAGGGCTCTTATGCACAACCGCACAGCCTCCGGCTAAGCCGTGGTGCGGTACAGCGCAAACAACGACCGAGTCGTGGTTGGGAGAAGATGAGGGACTGAGCTCACGACGCCGGTAGGTGCTCGATTCCAACCGCACCCACGAGCTTTCTGAGGCGAATGATAGAAATAGGTGACGATATCCATGGAGCCTACGTCGGACGGGAACGGACTATCGGGCACGGCCGGCCTGCCGTCCGCATAGCCATAATTACCAACCATCTCTTGTGTATGCAAGCCTATGGTTACGCGACTCTGGTATATTGGGGCGGAGGGTCTCCCGCAGATTCCACGTCACCCAGAAATGTCTTGGCGCCTGACGTCACGCAACGCCACCACTCGGGGATTGCAGGCTTCCCGGCAGCAACTGCACACATCCACTGACCCAGCGCCTCTCTGCCAGATAGGGTCAAGTAAGGTATCTTGCCCTTAGCGATCCGGTCCACGCGATGACCGCTGGGCAGAAGTAAATGGGGTCGCTGGCCAGCTGGCCAGACGAAATTAAAGCCATGATCCATGCACCGCTCTCCCACTGAGATCACTGCTGGCGTTTCCAGCATGACCAACGCTTCAAATTTCCATCCCTAAAGTTGGGGCATGTAACGCGAACTGAGACGAGGGCCCGTGAAGAACCTCCAGCAGCGTTCAGGGTGATCGACTCCTCGAGACGCCTGATCATTCACATTGCGCCTGCAGCGCGAATGAACTTATCTGCGGTGAGATTGCGATTCTGTCCACAGCCTGTGTCGACTATGAACCTATGCGATCCGAGGTGCACGGATGATGTCTTCTTGCACCCCACGGCGGCTGAGCCGTCTGGGACAAACGCATCCCTTCCCTCGGGGTCCAACACAAGATGTCAAACTTCATCGGCGAGGCCGGACGCCCTAATCTGGGCTTGCATCGACGATGCTTTCCATGGCGTTGACATATGTCGATATTCTACGATCGGGAACCTCAACCTGTCGTCTACACTCGCAGGCAGCTCCTTCGGGCTGTGGCGACGTACCTTCCTCCGAGCGGCAGTGGGCCATCGAGTTGAGGGTTGCAATCGAATGCGAAGGCCGCGCCGATCCGTCTTCGCAGACCTGTTGCAACTTTTAAAATTGGGTTCGCCACAAAACAATGCATTGGCTTCCCTCTGAAGAGCTTGTACCTGAACGAGGATAGCGACGAGTTTAGTCAGCCTTTCCTCACGTTCCTGTTGTGTTTCGGAAGCGGGAACTGTTTCCTCTGAGAACTCAAAGCCATGGGAGCCTCTAGCCAGCGGGGCTGGACATGCGCAGGTGCGCACACAGGCTGAGCCAGCGCGAAGCCCTTTGTCCCTTTTTTCGGCTGAGCCGACACGGGCGTCGTGACATCCCCCTGGCGAAGTGCATGAGCATCAGCGTGTCCCGTCTGCGTCTCGGCACTGGCCCGAACTCCGCCAGCGCGCAGCCATCGCCACGGATGACCACGCGTGTTCTTCGCGAACCAGCAATCCTTGCCGCGCGAGCAGGCCCCTGTTTCCGCGAACACTTTGCACGGCTTATCTTTTCCTGTCCCTTTGCCCTTCTCTCAACTCTTGTCACGACCCCAAGTCGACTCTCGGCTGCGCGGTGTCCCCCCTGGCGCGGCACTGCTGGCATTAGCAGCAGCGGAGTCGGCTTGCTTGGTGGTCCGTTGGTAGCCCAGAGACCTTCCTGCCTCGAGCTGAGCTTCCTCGTACCTGTCTCGCTTAATTGTCTAAGCATCCGCCGAGCCTCGATGCTATTGATAGCATCCGCTCTGTGGACCCTTGCAGTTGCGACGGTCTCGCGAGAAGGCATAGGACACCACCTTCCTCTGACGTCCTCGCGACGTCTCGGATTGGCCCCTCGTCCGCGGCTGTCCTGCATTGGAGTTGCCAAACTTATTCAACGGAGTCGAAGAGCGAAGCCGACCCTTCCCTGGTGGGCCTTTGTTTCCTGGTTTCTCGCCCCTGCCTCTCCGACCATTCCCCCCGCCAGCTCGTTTGTTAGCGCCGCCCGTCACCGGCTGAGCCGGGGCAGCTGGCGTCTTGGGCATCTTGCGGTTGCAAGGGCAACCCTGCCCCGCTTCGGGGCAGTTCTCTCCTGGCCTGACGCATCTGCAGGTCGTCTCGCTTCTGGTCCGTCCGCCGGCGCGCTGTTGCCGCCGGCGCGGAGGCTCACCGTCCGCCCCCGCCACCCTCACTCACCCCGCCGCTAAAGCGAGCCTGTCTATGTCTAGACTTAAAGGTCGACTCGCGTTCGGAGACTGCCCGCTGCTCACGAACCCACATCATGAGAGCAACTCAACCTGCCACAAGAGCCACTGGTAGGAACGTATTTCCGTCCAGGGAGGGTCTGTCGATATGTCGCACCACTGGAGATGACCCCGCTTAGTCTCGAAACTTGCATGTCCTGTGCACAGAAATGCGCATGGATTGAAGCCTTCATTTCGCCCGAAGGTTTTCTGTCGCCGCATGATTCCTGATAGCGCACCATCCATTCATTGCAGAATTAGTACAAGTCTTGATTCGATTTCCGGCGATCGATTGTGATCTTGAACAGATCATGGAATATCCAATGCTGCCCATTTTCGGATCTGACCGAACACCAGACGCATATGGCACGGATCATCTCGCGCCCCGTGAGGAGGCGCTCCTCAGTCTGACTTGAATGTTCCACGCGGTTGACTTGCGAGAAGAAATGAATATGTTGTACCGAAAAATTACGGTACCTTTCATGTTCGCAAAACTATCAAGCAGGTTCGTTGCTATCACCATATCAAGACGCATGAAGACTCTGGCAGTCTGGAGGATCTCCTTGGGAATATATGGACTCATGGCTTCCATGATCCACATTTGCGCTGCCCTGACGTCTTGCCAAGATCCAGCCGCCGCCCTTATACAGCGCTGTTCCCATTCTCGCGGTGTCTGGACACTTGGGATGTTCATGAGGCCAAGCTCCTCGCCACCCCCAAAGGTTCTCAAACTGGGCCATGCACGGCTGCAATGCGGGGTTGCCGGGGCCGTCTGGCCCTCCACCGCCATCTCCGCCGGGGCCCCCTCCATCGGCAGGCCCCCCCGGAGGGTCGCCTGGCGGCTCAGCCCCCCCTGCCCCATCGAACTGCGTCGCCACACTCATCCCGGCGCTGGGCGCTGTGCCCCGCCCCTTCGGCCATTATAATTGCCTCCCTGTCCGCCCCCGCCTCCACCAGATACGGCTGTGCCGCTGGTGATAGGAAGGTGGCCGCGTAAATCGCAATCGTCGGGGGGCCCTGAGAATTTGCTGTTATACTGGACGTTACCAGGGCTCGATCCTGGAATGCTTCCCCGGATTGAACCTTCATTCGGGCCATGGGATTTCTCGGCGACTGGCCCAAGGATGAATCGTGATTTCGACGGCGATTTGAACGACGGCATGCCCATGGCCGCGGCGAGAATGCTAGCCTGTTGTTCCAATCAAGCGTCCTTTTGTAATGTGCGTTCCTTTGCGTTCCGCAACATGTCCTGATCTGCTCCGGCAGCGGCGATATCTCGTCCGATGGCTGCGAGCTCGGCCTTGTGATCTTCTAGCTCTTGCACTTGCTGCTGGTGCCTCTAAATGATCTCATCCGATCTCTCCGGGTGTCTCGGCGCCGTCTCACTTGCCTCACTGCTGTTGCGGTGGAGGTCTTCGAGTATGCTCAACTGTTCTGCCTTCATCACGGGATCGCCCTGTTCCCCGGGCTCTTTGCTCCTGGCGCATTCCGCGCCCCCCTCGGCGTCTGTTCTCTTCGCTCACGGCGCGCCTGACGAGTGCATCATTCTTGATCTGCTCATCCGCGCACCCCTCTGCGCGGCCCCAGGCCTCGGCCATCCTTCTCTGGTCGTCGTGCCTTGGGGCCTGGGCACTCTGATCCTGCCCCTGGAGTGTTCGCGCCGCTTCTAGCATTATCTGTTCGGCCTCGAGCCTGGCGGCGTCGCGTTGATTGCGGAGCTCCTGGTTTTCTCGCGCTGACTTCTCTCGCGCCTCTCTCTCTCTCTCTCTCTCTCTCTCTCTCTCTCTCTCTCTCTCTCTCTCTCTCTCTCTCTCTCTCTCTCTCTCTCTCTCTCTCTCTCTCTCTCTCTCTCTCTCTCTCTCCTTCCCGCCTGGCTGCATCAGCTATCTTTTGAAATTAAACTCGCTCTCTATCGGCCTGCAGTTGGGGCAGTGAAACCATTTGTCCGGCCGCGCTCTGAATCCTTCGCCGCCCTTCCTCTTCTCGCGCGAGACGCGGCTGAGCCGCGTCCGCAATCCCTGCGGCGCCCGCCCCCGCCCGCAGCATTCGCTCCTGCGCGCCTTCTGCAATTGCGGCATTTTCGTTTTCAACGGCATCTGCCACTGCCTTCTTCTCTGCCTCGGATTCAGCGAGCTCGCGGTCGGCTTCTTCGGCGGCCGTCTCATCCGCATGCGCCTGAAGAAGAATACGTTGCACTTGTGCACTTGCTGCCCTCAGTCGCTCTCAATCCTGCTTCTGTTTCTCTTTCCACTCTTGAATGGCGATGCGACGGCAGTTGTGCCCCATCCAGCGCAATGCATTCTTTGCAGAGCCTCGATAAGGTACATGTCGGACATACCTTCGAACACTGTGCACATACGGGTCGGCGACGCGGACCCCCCGGTTCGCGCGCCTTCCCCGGGCAATGATTCCCCGCCTGAGGCGGGCATCTGCGGCCTGCGTTCCAGCGGCTGCCCTGGATAGAGAAACTGTTGGTGGTCCTATGCGACGACGGACGAGGTGACTCGAAGGCGTCAAATCCTCTGGAGCTGGAACGTCCGGCTCTTGGAGCCGTCGCGGCCCCAGCTGGATGTCGGCGCATGTTGCCCCCTCGTTCTTGACCCCTGGTTCCGAGGAGTGTCGCGTTGTCTCTGCGTTTGCACATCCCTCTCGTCTTGCATCATTAGCTCGCCAAGCTCTGGTGCACTGTCATGGCCAACCCTCGGTGGCGCGAAACTTTGTCGATAGAAGCCCTTCGACAACGATGGAGGATTAAGATCATCTGCATCGCTATTGGTATTCCTTGTCTTCGGGAATGGAATCGCACCGATCGGTTCTCTCGCATGCCGAGCTTGAGGCGCGGCGTCGGGCGAGTTTTCTATTGGCTGAGCCGATGAGCTCTCCCTTCCATGGCCAACTCCCCTGTTTTCGGAGCTTCTTTCTTCCCCTGGATCGCCATCCGAATCAAGGATCGCCTTCCGAAGGTCCTCAGCCGGCGCGCTGTCAATTGTCTCGGTATCTGGCAGGTCCACGCCTGAGGCGAGCCCGTCAGATGCGTTCTGGAAAGGACTGAGATGAGATGATGAACCAGGCGAAGTATGGAATTGGGCAGGTTCCTCGTTCTTTTCCATCGGATGCGAGCTTTCTTCCTCTGGCGGTCCATCACTCTCGTCTTCGACCTGCCCATTCATCGCAAACTGTTCATTTGCCCCTCATCGCGATGCCCTCTACCCGCTGAGCTGGTGGAAACATTTCCTGGCGAGCTCTCCCCTCCATGGGTCGTGTTGACTGGTACTATCCGGCTTGAGTGCGCTGATGCGACTGCAGGTGGCCTTCCGACAGAAACCCTGGCTGATCCTTGCTCTCCGCCTAACGCTCGAACTCTTGTCTTCATCTGGTTATATGTAGGGGAATCCCCCTCTGTCAAATCAAACGCAGATTCCAATTCTTGCCTTCTGGCAAGATTGAAAGAAGGGGACGCCCCCTAGAGGCGCTTTTCTTGATAAGGCGTTCGGGACGGCATTGTCGTTCTATTTCTCCGAGCGCTCCTTCCGGCGATCCCATGTTCAGCGAAGCCAACGGCTGAGCCGTCGTTTCGGCTGATTACCAGCTTTTTGCCTGGATATTGATAACCCCTGCATGATGCTCCACTGCTCTCTCAAGATCACGGGCCTCCGCCGAAACAATGGCGAGCAAGGTCCGCTCAGCGGACCGAATCAGCATGTATGAAGTGAGGAGGCCGGCCGGCCGGCCGACGCGCGCGGGCTGGCTCGCTCCTTTTCCGATACTCTTAAGTCGAATAGCTGCAGTCGGATAAGGTACAGTACATGTCAGTGCAAAGGAGCGAAGGCATCGGCAGCAGGATGGTGGTGCGGAGAGGGGTGCATTGACTTTCGCGCCTCGACAGATCGTGAACCAGCAAAGCGGAACAAGACCTCAGCCTTACTTTTATTAGACTTGATGGTGAGACAAAAATGAATATGCCAGCGCAAGCTTTCATCTTCTCAACAATGTCGTAAGCATGCGCGGTCAAAGGTTGAACAAAGTCGTCAACATAGCCAGCCGGCCCAAGCCTTACGGAGGGGGAGGGAGGAGGGGGGAGGAAAATGGAGGCAGGGAGCCGGGGCGGAAGGGAAGGCGATGGGGGGAGAGCAGGAGGAAGACTGGAAGCGAGAGGGGGAAGTGGGAGTGGGCCCATCATCACCACCACAGCCGAAACCCAGCAGAAGGGCATCAACTGGGAGCTCGTGAAGCAGTCCTGCGGCGGCAAAGCGCCTTTCCACAGCACTGGGAATGAGGCTAAAAGCAAGAAAGAACACACAATCACCCATCGAACTGCCAGCCAAGGAGCAGGACGTTTTCCCGATACACCCAACGACACCTTCCACCGCGAACCTTCTCCTCCTCCGCCTCCTCCTCCGCCTCCTCCTCCTCCTCCTCCTCCCCATCCCTTCCCTCTTCCCCTCCCCCCCCCGCAGGCCGCAGCCATCGGCGCCGCCAGCGCGCGGGTCGGTACCTCCGCTGGGAGGCGCCTGGCCTCGCTCCTCCCGCCGCCCGTGCCGCGAGGGCGATCCTCGTCCTCCTCGCTCCTCCCTCCCACTCTTCCCCATCCCACCCTCGCCCTCGCCCTCCCGTCCTTCCTCCTCCCTGCTCCTCCTCGGTCCTCGCTTCTCGTCGCCCTCGCTCTCCTCCCTCCTCGTCCCCGTCGGGGAGGGAAAGGGAGGGAGGAGCGGCGGGGACGGGGAGGGAGGAGCGAGGAGGGCGACGAGAAGCAAAGCGCGAGGAGGATCAAGGAGAAAGGAGGGAGAGGCGAGGGCGAGGATGGGATAGGGACCGGGAAGAGGGGGGAGGAGGAGCGAGGAGGACGAGGAGGAAGGAGGAAAAGGGAGGAAGGACGAGCGCGAGCGGGACGAGGAGGGGTTGCGAAACTGGGATGAGGAGCGACGATAGCGAGAACGGATGCGGAGGAGGAGGAGGAGGAGGAGGAGACAGAGGAGGAGGAGGAGGAGGAGGAGGAGGAGGAGGAGGAGGAGCGACGAGAACCAGGAGGGAAGAGGGAGGAGGAGGAAAGGAGGAAAAGGAAGAGGAAAAGCATAAGAATTCATCCAGGATGCATCAGCAATGCTGCAATACACCCTTCCGTCCAATGTCCCCTCCTACAAGCCCCATACGTACAATCATGGGCCTGTTACTCAGGCGAAAGATCCGGTTGAAAAGGAACTGGTCTGCATCCTTCTTGCCATAGAGAATAGGAATGAAACATTATGATTAACGCAGATCCCACTTTGCAACACAAAACAACGCCCTACGTCCGTGTAACTGCTTGACAAGCTAAAACGTATGGTCCTAACCACAACCAATAGCCCACTGGTGAATTCGCCTGGCGAGGGACGCAACCATATGTAAGTGTGGGTACCACAATTGTGGGTATCGCCTTCGGTAGAGCTCGCTCTGGGGCCACGAACCGCTGTACTGAGCGGGGGAGACGCATGCGAACTACGCCACTGGGACCTTCGGTGGAGCTCCCTATGTGGCCACGAAGCGCTGTACAGTATGGGAGCGACGCATGCGAGTTGCGCCACTGGGACCTTCGGTGGAGCTCCCTCTGGGGCCACGAAGCGTTGTACTGGCTGCGGCAGACGCATGCGAACTGCGCCACTGGGACCTTCGGTGGGGCTCCCTATGGGGCCACGAAGCGCTGTTTGTGGTGGGGGAGACGCATGCGATCTGCGCCATTGGGATCTTCGGTGGAGCCTCAACTCCCTGTGGGGTCACAAAACGCTGCTTTGTGTAGGGGGGGCGCATGCGAGCTGCGCCACTGGGACCTTCGGTGGAGCTCCCTCTGGGGCCACGAAGCATTGTACTGGGCGGGGAGACGCATGCAAACTGCGCCAACCGGGACCTTCGGTGGAGCTCCCAATGGGGCCACGAAGCGTTGCACTGGGTGGGGGAGACGCATGCGAACTGTGCCACTCGGACCTTCGGTGGAGCTCCATTTGGGGCCACGAAACGCTGTCCCTGGGCTGCGTGGGTGGGAAGAAGGAGGGGAGGAGGAGGAGGAGGAGGAGGAGGAGGAGGAGGAGGTGGAGGAGGAGGAGAAGAAGGAAGGAGGAAGGAAGGAACGCGGGGCGCAGTCTCTTCACAACGAGGAACCAAAACCACAGGATGGTTGTCTCAAGCAGACGCCTACTGTTGAAAAAGAATTGGCGTCAATCGCGAGACTGCTGCATTAAGCTGGCTTTCCGTCAGAGACAGTGAAAATATTAAGCGAAGCTGCAACCAACATATTTGAAAAAGAACCGCCGTTCATCCTTGTAACTGGTGGAAGCGTTTGAAGACGACTGCAAGGGTTGGCAACGCGATAGCCACGTTCTGAAAAAAGACAGGCCCCCCATCCATGTACGTAGCTGCTGAACATGTTCAAGACGAATGGGCGCAGCGGCAAGGCGATCGCCACACTTTGAATACCACCCGCCCTTCCATTCTTGTCACTGCTGGGAACTTCCAAGACGAACGTGCGCAGTGTTCAGCGAGAGCAGCATTTTGGAATCAGCCCGCCCTCTATCCTGGCAATTACCGAGGGAACGTTTCAGACGAATGTGCGCAGCGCCATGGCGATAGCCAGTTCTGCGTAATCAGGGCATCTCGTCATAAGCGGTGGGGAATTATCAGGCGGAACGCCCGTCCAGCCCTACCGACACGTCTGGTGGCGGAACGAGGAACATGTATTCCAGCTTGCCCTCTGGGCGTTGTGGTTTGGGGAGTTCATTCCTCCAACCCTCCTCCAACCTGCGGGGAGGGGCTTACCCATCACCCTGCTCCATCCCCCAGGTCTGGACGGAGGAGGAGGGGAAAAGTGACCAGCGTCCAAGATGCCCCCAGGAGGGCCCCTGATAGTTTAAGATACCCTCCAAGATAGTTACCACCAGATAGTTAGCCCAAGATTGTCAAGGAAGCTTCCAACATATACCCAACAGGCCTCAAGAACACCACAAGACAGCTCCAAATCCGCCGACCTGTCGGAGTGCAAGAGGGGTGTCACATCGCATATCAGCTTTCACCCTTGCCCTCGTCGTACCACCCTTTCGCTTCGATTGCAACGTCATTAGTTGTGGGGGTGAAAACCCACCTCGCTGTTCCCCCCAAGGGCAACTGCCAGACCCAGGCCTGGGATGCGCGAGCCAGGAGACGACACCCCCCATGGCATATGCCAGCCCAGGGCTGGGATGCGCCAGCCGGAGGCCAACCCCCTCCTGGGAGGGCCGCTGGGCCCCGACCCCCTCCTGGGATGGCCAGCCGGGGCCGACCCCCCTCCAGGGCCCGGGGCCGACCAGGACGTCAGGCCTTCTTCAGCCGTTGCACCTATCCTGGGCCACATCTGGGGGACCTTGGGCCACCCTTGGGCGGCTCCCAGGTTGTTTGCCAGAAAAACCGAAAACCTGAAAGCTGGAAGGACTCAAGACATTTAAGGCTGTTAAGCCCGATGACCTTGAACAACCACGACCACGCAAACGACGACGAAGACGACGACTGCGACGACGACGACGACGACGACGACGACGACTGACGACGACGACGACGACCGACGACCGACGATCGACGACGAAGACGACGTTGACGACACCGACGGGGGCCGACGACTCGCTCCCGCGCGGGCAGGCAGTGCGTGCCACCATCCGCGCCTCATGTTGGAACCCGCCTTGCGACCACGTTGACAAACTGTTCGACCAAATCGTCCGCAGCTCCTCAACACCCGCCAAGGCCCGCCCGAACACGCAAAACCCACCCACGAGTAAGATTTCATCCATACCGGGTCGATAGTTCAACGAGTTGGGTTCGATACTTTTTTGAATGTGTTTTTTTTGTCAAAAAGGCTGAATTTACATCCCCGACAGGTCGGCGGCAGAGACGCAAGTCTTACTCAATAGACACTCTCAATGAGACCCCCGAGAGTCCCGCAACATGCGAAACCTGTTGAATTTGAATGATGGTCCAAGAGCCCCTTGAAGGACCCGTAAAAGGCCCAAGACGACCCCCAGATCACCCAAGAGCGCCCAAAGAGTGCCCCTGGAGGGGTCTGATAGACAGTTGTTCTGGCTCAGACGGTCCGACGCTAGTTGGTGCAGTCCCTTCGCCCCAAAGCCAAAATCATCAAACATCCAAGAATGTTCGTGATTGGGGCCTCTCGGGGACATCCTTGAGAGGACTTTGGTTGGGCCAAGATAGCTCCATGTGGCCCCAAACGCAGTAAGATGTCCTCCAATACGGGGCAAGATGATCCAAGGTGCCTCAAGATGGCTGCTGGCATGCCCCCAGGAGACCCCAAAACGGCCCAGAGAGTGCTTCAAGTAGCCTGGGAGCCCCTCAACGAAACAATTGAGTGTTCAATCGCTTAGGCCTTCACGCCTTTTCGCATCCGATTGGCCAATGAGGCCTTAGGATGGCTCCGATATCGCCCAAGAAAGCCCCAAGAGGGGCCCGGCCGAAAGGAGCAAAAAGACGGCCCAGGAGCGCCCGAAGAGAGTCTCAAGAGAGCCCGGAAGGCCCTCGCCTCGAACTCCGACAGGGCGACGCTAATCAAAGACAACTGTTATCCATGCGGGGGTTGCTGAAGGTGCCCCTGGCCCAAAGTGCCCCCCAGCTTTTCGCTCCATGCTGGAGCCCCTGGTGCTCTGGAGGACGTGCGTGGGGCCTCCTCGGAAATCCTGGAGACACCTTTGGCCATGCGCACTTCTCGCAACACCCGATCCATGGCGTCATAGATCGGCCCAATGAAAAGGCCCCAAGAGAACCGAAAAGGCCTCCGACATTGCCCCGAGAGGGTCTCAAGACTGTCTAAATGAGCTTCCAAGCGGCTCATAGATCGGAAGATCTGCGAAGGCATTCACGCCTGCCTCTTCGGTCTGCTCAGGCTGATCCCGAGCTGCGGCTTGCTGGTTGCCCTCCTCTTTGTTCAACTGTGTCCTCCTACACTTCCCTGATTAAGGCAACCCTTCTGGGCAATGTTTCCGGATGGGCTGGTAGGTATACGCAAAGCGTCAGAACTTGTAATTAAGCAAAGAAATGGAGGGTTCCGAGCATACCTAGGCCGATCCGTCCAATTCCTCCGTCCTCCTTGCACGCTTATCCCTCTCTTTTCAATTTCCTCCTCATCCCATGTTCCTCCTTTTCCTCCGTCGTTCCTCGTTACTCCTTAACCCTTCCTCTGTCCCTAATCCTCCCCGTTGTTACCATGGCATCCCCCACTTATCCGTCCCTTCTCCCATTTTCATCATCCCTCACACGTGATCAGTCGTAAGTCCTGCTCCTCCTGCCACTCGCTCCTCCTCCACCCCTCCTCCTCATCCTCCTCCTATTGCTCATCATTACCACCACCACCACCACCACCACCACCATCATCATCATCATCATCATCATCATCATCATCATCATCATCATCATCAGCAGCAGCAGCAGCAGCAGCAGCATCACCATCAGCATCATCATCGTCATCATCATCATCATCATCATCATCGGCATCAGCATCATCATCATCATCGTCATCATCATCATCCGCATCAACATCATCATCATCATCATCATCATCATCATCATCATCATCATCATCATCATCATCATCATCATCATCCGCATCATCATCATCATAATCATCATCATTGTCATCGTCATCGTCATCGTCATCGTCATCGTCATCGTTATCGTCACCACCACCATCATCATCAGCAGCACCATCATCATTGTCACCACCACCATTATGATGATCTTCATCAGCATCACCAGCTCCTCATTATCATCCTCCACCTTCTCCTCCTCCTCCTCCCCCTCCTCTTTCCCCCTCCATCCTCCTCATCCTCCAGTTCACACTCCACGCCGCCACCCCAATACTCCTTTACTTCTCGCTTCATCCGCCGTTTCCGTTCCTTCATTCGTCAAGCCCTCCATTTCTCGACCCTTGACCAAATTACGCGAATGCATCCAGACAAGAAGCACGTCAAACAATGAAGCTGGACGATAAGCACGACTATTCACTTTTGCAGTGTCAGGCTGACACTTCCTCCTTCGCCGAACCTGCCAAGCCAAGGGCGTCCAAGAAGCCCCCTCGTATTCCTGGAGGGCCACATGTGCCTCTTCTGCACGCCGCCGAACTCCACCACTCCCCAGGCCTAGAAAGCCGTGAGGCTCAGAACTCTTGAACCCCTTCTGCGTCAATTCAGGGGAGCCTCCTATACCATCTTGTTGGCTCTTGCGAACCGACACTATTCGACGTTAATCGACAGCTGAATTGGCGCTATCTACTCTATTACCAAATTCCGACCGACGCAAATACTTTCTCAAGACGAAATTGCGAGGGTACACGGGCCCCCGCGATTTGATACCGAACACCCCTTTCCCAGTCCATGCTAACGAGCCCGAGACCTGGAAGTGCACGGCAGAAATGGCGAAAAAAACATCTGGCGTGCTATCCGAGCCGCTTGGGGTCTGGGCTCCCGGAGGTCCTCAGAGGCCTTCCCCAGACGCATCCGCGGGTCCCTGAAAGCCTCGAGGAACCCGGGGGCCTCCAGACGCCCAACAAGGGCCAACACACACACACACACACACACAGAGCGTCGATCTGCATCCTGATCCCCCTCCCCCCTCCCTCCCTCCCCCTCCCTCCCTCCCCCTCACCCTCCCCTCCCTCCTCCTCCCCCTCGCCATTCCCCTCCCCCTCCCCCCCCGCAGCTCCAAAATTACAATTTGAGTACTACTTCCGCCCCCCCCCCCCCTAGCGATTGACACACATGTTTTGCGCGAAGGAGCTTGTCTTTTGTTTCTGATTCGATCCCTCCGCGTCCTGTCCTTTAACATAAAAGATTTGTGCAAGCGTGATTTTCAGATGGCGTTTGCTCTACAAGCCGGTAATCTTCGAGAATGGTGCTCTCGCTGTAGCGTGGGCCTCATTTTCCGATCAGCGCTGTGAGTCCGTTGTTCGGAATGGCGCTCCCGCCCCAGCGTGGGCCTCTTTTCTGGATCCCACAGGTCTCGCAGGTCTCGCGGGCACCACGGGTCCTACAGGTCCCACAGGAGCCACAAGTGTCACAGGTCGCCCAACAGGTCCCACAGGTCGCACCGGTCTGACACATTTCACATGTCCCACAAGTCGCACAAGTGTCGCAGTCCTCGCATGCCCCACAGGTCCATCTGACAGAACCCGCAGGTCTCTCAGGTCCCGCATGTCCCGCTGGTGCCACGGGTCCAACAGCTCTCGCAGGCACCACAAGTGTCACAGAGATCTCGAGAGTCCCACGGGTTCCACGGGTCTCACGAGTGTCGCAGGTCTCATGGGCCCCACAAGAAACACAGGCCCCGCAGTTCGCACAGGTCCCACAAGTTTACCGTCTCCAACTGCGCAGAAGACAATGTGATCTTTATGGAATTCCAAGACGGCAATGACATGCGTCCGCGAATAGAGAATTCCCCTGCCGTTCTCAACCCTGTTCTAACACGGGGCAACTATATTGAGGACCGCTCATTGCGACCGAACGTGATGAAAGAAAGGCACTTCGCAGCCCCCCAGGGAACCGCAATCTGGGATGGATCCGCGAGGACCTCTACTCCGCACACCTCCCAAGAGCCCACGAAAGTGGCGACGGTTGCGCGGTTCGCAGCCTCCCTGAAAGCCGCGAGGTCTCGGCAGGTCCGCGTGGACTTCCACTCCGCTGGACCTCCCAGGAACCCACAAAAGCGGCGACAGTTGCGCGGTTCGCAACCCCGCAGGGAACCGCGAGGTCTCGGCAGGTCCGCGTGGACCTCCACTCCGCTGGACCTCTCAGGAGCCCACGAAAGCGGCGACAGTTGCGCGGTTCAAAGCTCCGTAAGGCCCGCGAGGTCTCGACGAGAGAGAGGACAACTAAACAGGAAAGAGAAGGGGGGCGGGGAGTGGACGAGGGGGAGGCGGGGAGGAGGGAGGAGAGAGGAGGAGGAGGTGGGAAAAAAAAACCTCCCTCCGCCGGCGGGGGGGGCACGATCAGGCGGCCGCCCGAGGAAGACGGCAAGAACGCCTCGTGGCGAGGGGCGTCGTCGTCGTCGTCGTCGTGGTCACCGCCGTCATCGTCGCCGCCGCTGCCGTCGTCGTCGTCGTCGTCGCCTTCGTCGTCGTCGTCGTCGTCGCCTTCGTCGTCGGCGGCGTCGTCGTCGTCGCCGTCGCCGTCATTGTCGTGCTCGTGCTAGGCGCTCATGCTCGCCGTGGTCGTCATGCTCCTCGTCGTCATGTTCGTCGTCGTCGTGTTCCTAGTCGTCGTCGTCGTCGTCGTGCTCGTCGTCGTCGTGCTCCTTCCTGGTCGTCGTCGTCGTCGTGCTCGTCGCCGTCGTCGTGCTCGTCGTCGTCGTCATCGTCGTCGTGCTCCTCGTAGTTGTGATCCTCGTCATCGTCGTCGTGCTCGTCGTGGCGTGAGTAGTCGCCGTCGTCATGCTCGGGCTCGTCAACGTAGTCGTGCTCCTTGTCGTCGTGTTCCTCGTCGTCGTAGTCCTCTTCGTCGTCGCGCTCGTCGTCGTCGTCGTCGTGCTCGTCATCGTCGTGCTCGTCGTCGTCGTCGTGCACGTCGTTGTCGTCGTCGTGCTCCTCGTCGTCGTCGTCGTGTGCTCGTCGTCGTCGTCATCGTAGTCGTCGTCGTAGTTAGTCGTCGTCGTCGTGCTCATCTTCGCCATCGCCCTCCTCCTCCTCCTTCTCCTCAACTCCTCTTCCTCCTTCGCCTCCTCCTCCGTTCCCTCCTCCTCCTCCTCCTCCTCCTCTTTTTCCTCCCCCCCAGTTGGTCCTCCTCCTCCTCCTCCTCCTCTTCCTCCTCCTCCTGTTCCTCCTCCTTCTCATCCTCCTTCGTCGGCCTCCTGCTCATCATCCTCATCATCCGAGTCCCACCAGCACTCTGGGCTGAAAGGTCTAACGGCTTTCCCTGCCACAACCCATCCGTCCCCTGCTCGAGGGAAAGGTTGATCACTTTTCCCTATTAATGTACACCCCCTCCCCCAGGCGACCAGCAGCCAACCAGGAACAAGGAGGACACCACGTTCACCCCCATACCACCATCCCTGTCAAAGAACAATACAAATCGCACTTTGCCTCCACATTCGGAGCATGCGCGATGCGGCACCCACGCCCCCACCATCATCCCTGTCAAAGAACAACACAAGTACACCTTGGGGCAAATTCCAGAACCATGCTCGTGAGGCCCGCGAACACTTCGTATGTTTTTGACAGGGACGGCGGGGTTGTCGGCATATTGTCTGCTGTGCGCAGGGCCATCATCCCTATCAAAAAAGCAATACAAAATACACCTCGCGGATGATTACGGATCATGCGCAGCCACCCCGCGATCAATATGACATGCTTTTTGACGGGAACGGCGGGGGTTGTGGCGCATGGCCTGCTGTGCGCGGGCACACCAGACACAATGATGGCATGGCTTTTCGACAAGGATGGTGGGGCCCGACATGTGTTCCCGATGTGTGCGGTCACGCGCGCAGGCGCACCTGACACAATCTGCACGTGCCCCGAAAGTTGCGCACCTGGCGCGACTAGAGTATGCAGCACACCTGACGCACGTGGGAACACGCGGCGCATCGGGTGCACCAGACATGCTTGGCACGTTCGGGCCCCAGCGTCGCGCACATGGGGTCGGTTTTGGTTTCCACCAGCTGTCCATCCAAAGACAAGCGCTGAACATGCTAGGGCTGGGGTGTTACTTGTGTGTTGGGAGGGCGGGCGGGAGAGAGCTAGACGGCTTGCTATCTAGAAATGTGTCTAGATCACTGCTCCTTATTACTAGCCGGCCGCTCTGCGGTTGATCGGGAGTTTCTGTATATAGAACAGGGGGCGTGCGCTTCTCGGCGAATCCAGATGCAAATGAGCGTGAGCATCAGGAGGGCGATGCTCGCGAGGGGGAGGATCAGGAGAGTGAGGCTCACGCGGGTGAGGATCAGGCGAGCGTGGAGCAGGAGGGTGAGGATGTGGAGGAGGGCCGGGAGAGCGAGGATGACGAGAATGAAAATCAGGAGGGTGAGGATCGGGCGGGCGTGGCGCCCCCCGCTGCCATGCTGGCATCCTCCTCCTCCTTCTTCTCCTCCTCCTCCTCCTCCTCCTCCTCCTCTGCCTCCTCCAACTCCCCTTGTCCTCCTCCACCTCGTCCTACTCCTCCCTCTCCTCCTGTTCCTCCTCGTCCCCCCTCCTCCTCCGGAAATTTCCCGGACCTCGCCGGAAACGGAACAGGTTGCGGATTTTTGTAAGGCGTTTCTTTATGTTCGGCGATGACGGGCGTCATGGGGGGGGGGGGAATGACGTGACGCCCCCCCCCGCCGTGTGGTTCCGGCACCACAGCCGCGCCCGCGCGCACGACGCGACGAGCGACGAGCGACGAGCGACGACGACGCGAGCAGCATGTAAGTGGCGATCTGCCCATTGCGCCTGTGTACACCACAACGCTCGCGTGCACCACACCGCGCGTGTGCACCACAGCGCCTGCGTACACCGCAACAGCCGTATGCAACGCACCGCCCGTGTATACCACAATACTTGGGAGCACTACAGCGCCGGTGTACATACACCGCAGCAGCCATGTGCAACACAACGCCTGTGTACACCACAGTGCTTGCGTGCACCGCAGCGCCTGCGCACGCCACAGCGCCTGTCTACACCACAGCATCCGCGTGCAACGCAGCGCTGGTGTACACCACAATGCCTGCGTGCATAGGACACGTAGAAGGAGCATGTACGTCAGGATCTAATGCGGACAACTAAACGCCACGCCAGGAAAGTTCTGATAATCGAGTGCGACGTTTTTCTCTCCTCCCTCCTCCTCCACCTCCTCCTCCCCCTCCTCCTCCTCGTCCTCCTTTTTACCCCCTGTCGTGCGGCTTGGCGGTACAACGCACGTGCGCATCTCAGCGTGCACCGCAGAATGGTCGATTGAATCGGGCCACTTGGTTCTCGGACGGCTAGTTTAGCTGGAACCTCCTGGACGCAACTGGGACTTAGGGTGATGCGAGCGGACTCGAGGGGACTCGTAGATTCCAGCGGCGCTCCTTTGTCCATGAGGATTTGTTTTCCATTGTTTTCTCTGGAATCCACACGCGTTCCATGTTGTCACAAGGATTCTTCCTGAAATTCTGTACACAACAATGGTGCTGTGTTGCACACGGCTTATATGGTGCATACTGGCGCCGTGGCGTACACAGGCACTGCAATGCACGCAAGCATTGATGGACACTGGTGCTGTGTTGTGCACGGCTGATGTGGTGTACGGAGGCGCTGTGGTGTACACAGGAGTTGGTGTGCCCGCAGGCACGGTGGCACAAACTGACGCTGTGTTGCACGCGGCTGCTGTGGTGTATATCGGCGGCGTGGTGGACACAGGCGCTGTGGTGCACGCGGGCACTGTGATGTACACGGGCGTTGTGGTGCATATCGCCACCTACATGTTCGTGCTACCCGTCCTCCGTCATGCCTAACCATTCCCAAACGCCGCCGGCGCGAAACGTGACGTCATCGACCCCCTCCCCCCCCAGATGATTGCCGTCATCGGCCCGGACTTAAAAAAAAGGCTCCAGCCGCGTCCGCGCGCACGACGACGATGAGCGACGAGCGACGAACCACGAGCGACGACGACGAACGACGACGACGACGACGACGACGACGACGACGACGACGACGACGACGACGCCTGCGGACCAGACACCTATGCGGATTCCTGCGCGGACACCTACGCGGATCCCAATGCGCACGGCGGCAGTGCCCGGAGCGCACTGGGGCGGGGGAGCGTTACGTCATGGGGGGGGGGGCAGCGGGGGCCATGACGCGCGTCATGCCCCAAGCAATAAAGAAATGGCCTCTTGTGGGGGTGTCCCACGCGAGGCCGCCCGTTTGGAATTCGTCGCCAGATTCGCCGGATCTCGCCAGAAACGGAACAGGGGGGCCTCTGAGGGCCTCCTCGGGGAGGCTCCAGGGACGGTTTTTCTGAGGATGTTCCACACGAGGGCGCCAGTTTGGAATTCGTCGACGGATTCGCTGGATTTCCAGATGTCACCCGATTTCCTGGATCTCGCCAGAAACGGGAGCGGTTTTTCTGAGGATGTCCCACGCGAGGGCGCTGGTTTGGAATTCTTCGCCGGATTCGCCGGATTTCACGGAATCCCCCACAAACGGAACAGGGGGTCCCGTGAGGGCCTCCCGGGAAAGGATGGGCGAGGGCGCCGGCTTGGAATTCGTCGCCAGATTCGCCGAATTTCCTGGATCTCGCGGGACTCGGAACAGGTTCCTCTGAGGGCCTCCTTGGGAAGCTCTGGGGGCGGTTCTTCTGAGGATGTCCCACGAGAGGCGCGAGGGCGCCGGTTGGAATTCTTCGCCGTCTTCGCCGGATTCGCCCGATTTCCGGGATCTCGCTGGACAGGGGGGCCTCTGAGGGCCTCCTTGGGGAGGCTCCGTGGGCCGTTTTTCTGAGCATGTCCCACGCGAAGGCGCCAGTTTGGAATTCTTCGCCGGATTTGCTCGATTTCCCGGACCTCGCCAAAAACGGAACAAGGGGGGCATCCTTGGGAAGGCTCCGGGGGCGGTTCTTCTGAGGATGTCCCACGCGAGGGCGCCAGATCCCGATTCTCCCGGCGCGCCCGGCACGCCCGGTTCAGCGCCGGAAATGTGTCCTGGCGGCGCGTTGGGAGGCGACGTTCTCGCGTGAATTCCACATCAACTCCCTCAAATGACCCCCCTCCTCCACCCGGCCCGCGGCCAACCCGGACGGCCCCCCCCACCATCCCTGTCAAAAAAATAGCGTGGCGAAGGAGCCAACCACATGCAATTGTGGGTGCCGCAATTGTGAATATCGTCTTCGGTGCAGCCCCTTTGGGGCCACGAACCGCGTGAGTGGTGCGCCGAAATGAGCGTGGAACTGCATGCGAACCCTGCCACTGGGGCATTCGATGGAGCTCCCTATGGGGCCACGAACCCTGTGAGGGATGCGCCGACATGAGGGTGGAACTGCATGCGAACCCTGCCCATTGGGCCTTCGGTGGAGCTCCCTATGGGGCCACGAATCATGTGAGACGGGCGCCGAAATGGGGGCGGAACTGCATGCGAACCCTGCCGCTTGGGCCTTCGATGGAGCTCCCTATGGGGCCACGAACCGTGTGAAAGGTGCGCCGAAATGAGGGTGGAACTGCATGCGAACCCTGCCACTGGGGCATTCGATGGAGCTCCTTATGGGGCCACGAACCGTGTGAGTGGTGCGCCGAAATGAGGGTGGAACTGCATGCGAACCCTGCCACTGTGGCCTTCGATGGAGCTCGCTATGGGGCCACCAACAGTGTGAGGCGTGCACCGAAATGGAAGCGGAACTGCATGCGAACCCTGCCCCTGGGGCCTTCGGTGTGCGCCGACATGAGGGTGGAACTGCATGCGAACCCTGCCACTGGGGCATTCGATGGAGCTCCCTATGGGGCCACGAATTGCGTGAGGAAGGCGCCGAAATGGGAGCGGACTGCATGCGAACCCTGCAGCTTGGGCCTTCGATGGAGCTCCCTATGGGGCCACGAACCGCGTGAGTGGTGCGCCGAAATGAGGGTGGAACTGCATGCGAACCCTGCCTCTGGGGCCTTCGGTGGAGCTCCCTATGGGGCCACCAACCATGTGAGGGGTGCGCCGAGATGAGGGTGGAACTGCATGCGAACCCTGCCCCTGGGGCCTTCGGTGTGCGCCGACATGAAAGTGGAACTGCATGCGAACCCTGCCGCTGGGACCTTCGGTGGAGCTACCTATGGGGCCACCAACCGTGTGAGAGGTGCGCCGACATGAGGGTGGAACTGCATGCGAACCCTGCCACTGGGGCATTCGATGGAGCTCCCTATGGGGCCACGAGCCGTGTGAGGGCGTGTTGGAATGGGCGGAGAATGATGACGATGATGGTGATGATGACGGCCGTAATGGTGATGACGATGGTGACTACGATGACTGTGATGAGTTTGATGATGATGACGATGATCATAGATCATAATTATAATGATAATGAAAATGATAATGATAATGATAAAGGTAATGATAATGATAATGGTGATGATGATGATGATGATGATGATGATGATGATGATGATGATGATGATGCTGATGCTGATGCTGATGTTGATGCTGATGATGATGATGATGATGATGATGATCATGATGATGATGATGATGCTGATGGTGGGAGGAGGGGGAGGAGGGAGGAGCGGGAGGAGGGGGAGAAGGAGAGGAGAGGAGAGGAGAGGAGAGGAGAGGAGAGGAGAGGAGAGGAGAGGAGAGGAGAGGAAGGAGACGCGGGGCGCTGTCTCTTCAAAACGAGGACCCAACACCACAGGATGGTTCGGAAATACAGAACGCACTCTGCCTCCACATTCGGAGCATGCGCAACCAACCTGATGCGCCCCCCCCACCACCATCCGTCAAAAAACAATGCTAAGTACACCTTGGGGTTGTGAGGCCCGCGAGCACTTTGTATTGTGTTTGACAGGGACGGCGGGGCTGTCAGCATATTCCCTGCTGTGCGCAAGGCTACCATTCCTGACAGAAAAACACTACAACAATGCACCTGGCGGCAACATCTGGATCATGCGCCGCCACCCCGCGATCACTGTGCAGCGGTTTTTGATGGGGACGGCGGGGGTGGTGGCGCATGGCCTGCTCTGCGCCGACATGTTTCCCGATGTGTGCTGTCATGTGCGCAGGCGCCACTGACATACTCTACAAGTGCCCCGAACGTGGCGCTCCTGGCGCGGCCGGAGTGTGCGGCACACCTGGCGCACTCGGAGCACGTGGCGCATCTGGCGCACCAGCCGTGCCTGGCACGCTCGGGCCCCAGGGGTGCCTGGCGCGCGTGGCGCTCCTGGCACGCGTGGCACACCTCGCCCAAGCGTCGCGCACATAGAATCGGTTTTGGTTCGCAGTGGCTATCCAGTTCCCAAGACGACTTCTGAACATGCTCTGGCTCGGGTGTTACTTATGTGTTGGGGGGGCGGGTGGGAGTGAGCTAGGCGGGTGGGTAGCTTGATCACTGTTCCCTATGAATATACACCCCCTCCCCCACCCGGCCGGCAGACAACCCGGAACCATGCGCACACCATGAGGGCCCCACCCCACCATCCCGGTCAAAAACCAATACAAAATGCACTCTGCCTCCAAATTCGGAACATGCGCAACCAACCCGATGCGCCCCCCCCACCATCCATGTCAAAAACAATACACAGTACACTTTGGGGCAAAGTCTGGAGTCATGTTCGTGAGTCCCGCGGGCACTCTGTATTTGCCAACCATCCTGTGGTGTTGGGTCCTCGTTTTGAACAGACGGTCCCCGCGTTCCTCTTCTCCTCTCCTCCACCTCCCCCTCCTCCCCCTCTTCCCCTCCCTCCTCCTTTTCTCCATGCGTTTCACCCACCCACCACAGCGTTTCGTGGCCCCATAGGGAGCCCCGAGTGGGACCGCCCGCGTGCGTCCGCCACCACCCAGCACAGCCCTTGCTCCCTGCGTTTCACCCACCCAATACAGCGCTTCGTGGCCCCATAAAGGGGGCTCCACCGAAGGTCCCGGTGGCCCTGCCCGCATGCGTCCGCCACCACCCAGCACAGCCCTTGCTCCCTGCGCTTCACCCACCCAGTACAGCGCTTCGTAGCCCCATATGGACTCCACCGAAGGTCCCAATGGCACCGCCCGCATGCGCCCGCCACCACCCAGC
>CAUYUJ010019282.1:489711-497211 GCA_963575745.1 Prorocentrum cordatum
CTTAATGCTTCTCAATGATTACGCAAAATTCGGGCCTCGCCGATGAACTGAGCTGGACTCTGCTCCAACAGTTCCGCTCTGGGGACTGGGCTTGCTCATCCAAGTGCTCCCCCTTTTCGCCGAAGTCGAAGACGTTGTCGTCGTCGTCGGTGCCGTCACCGCCGCCACCGTCATCGCCGCTGCCGCCGTCGTCGCCGCCGACTCGTCGCCGCGCCGTCGTCGTCATCGCCGCCGCCGCCATCGCCGTCGCCGCCGTCGCCGCGCCGTCATTGTCATCACTGCCGCCGCTGCCGCCCGCCGCCGACGTCGCCCTTGACGTCGTCGCCGACGTCGTCGGAACAGCCCCGCGGGCGCGGCCGCGGAGGCGTCGAGGGGGCAGCGCGCCTGGCACGCTCGGAGGGCGAAGAGCGCAGCGCCTGTGGGGGCTGGTCCTGTCACTCTCTCCCTCTTCCCTCTCCCTCTTTCCCTTTTTGATTGTTTCTCTCTCTCTCTCTCTCCTCTTTCTATCGCCCTCACTCCCTCTCCCTCTCTCTCTCCTTCTCTCTCTCTCTCTCTCTCTCCCTCTCTCCCTCTCCCCCTCTCCCTCCTGCTTGTTGTGTTTGATTATCTCTCTCACTCTCTCTCCCTTTCTCCTTCTCGTGATATGTCTTTGCCTGTCTCTCTCTCTCTCTCTCTCTCTCTCTCTATCTATATATATATATATATATATATATATCAGTATTCCTCTCACTCTCTCTCTCTCTCTCTCTCTCCCTCTCTCTCACTATAGTTCCCCTGTATCTCGGTGTCACGGTCCCTCTCCCTCCCCCCCTTGTTGTTATATATATATATATATATATAGATTCCTCTCTCTCTCTCTCTCTCTCTCCCCCTGTCTCGCGTTCTCTCTCTCTCTCTCTCTCTCTCTCTCTCTCTCTCTCTCTCTCTCTCTATAAAGCTATATATACATATATAACGATGTATATATATAACATATATATACATATAAAATATGTGTATATGTATATGTATGCGTATATATGTATATGTATATACATATATATATATATGAACATACATATGTGAGTATATCTCACCCTCTCCCTCCCTCCCCTCCCTCCCTCCCTCTCTCTCTCTCTCGGGGGAGGGGGGGCAAGGGAGGTCCACGCGCAAGAGGGGGCAAACGACTAGGCAAGGTCGGTTCGCGGCGGGGCCCCCGTGCGAAACCACCACGGATGAGACAGAACGAACAGCCGACGACGGCTGGGAGGAGGGGAAAACAGGAGGGCGAGGATGGGAGAGCGCAAGCGACATGCAGGGGCGGACGGGCGGAGGGGGGGAGGGAAAACGGGGGAAACCGGGAGGCGGACGTCACACTGCGACGGTGGCGGGCGTGGACGCACGAAAGGTTTTCGCGGTGGTCGGCGGTCTCGGTGGCTGCGGTCGTGGTCGTAGTCGCGGTCGTCGTCGTACTGCGCAGAGGTGGTTGGGGTCGTGGCAGCGGTCGTCGGTCGTGGCAGGCGTCGGTCGTGGCAGTCGTCAATCGCGGCAGTCGTTGTCGTGGCAGCGTCGGTCGCGCCAGTCGTCGACGCGGAGGTGGTCGTTACGGCAGTTATGCTTGAAGACGTCGTTGCGGTCGCTGCGGCAGTGGCGCTGGCCGCGCTAACGACCGTCGCGGTGTCGCGGTGGTCACGTTGGGAGCGGCTCCGGCTCGGCCGCTCATGCTGCGCCGAGCAGCATCTCAGCGCCGCCGATGGGCCAATCGCTGGATCTTCCTCCATGCGGACGAAGTCACGCCCGACCGCCCGACATCAGGCAAACCCCAGCCATACGAACGGACGGAGCCGACCAGCTCGTCCGCTGGCCGGCCCCCTGTCGCCAAGACGGCCGCGATGAGCTCCCCTCTGGCCGGAAGGTAGAGCCCCTGCTTTCACTCGACCGCCTGCGCCGCCCGGCCTGCCTGCGAGCGGTTTTGTCGCTGTGTTCGCACAGGACGGCCTCCTCCCAAGCGCTAGTGTCAGGGTTTTGGCGATCTCACACAGGGGCGCGCTCTCTCTCTCTCTCTCTCTCTGTTTCTCTCTCTCTCTCTCTCTCTCTCTCTCTCCCTCTCTCTCGATGTATACATATATTTATATATCTATATATGTATATATGTATCCCTCTCTCCCCCTCTCCCTCTCTCCGGTCCTTAGCTATCTCTCTCTCTCTCTCTCGCTCTCTCTCTCTCTCTCTCTCTTTCTCTCCCTTTCTCCCTCTCTCCCTCTCTCTCTCCCTCTTTCCCTCTCCCCTCATCTCCCTCTCTCGATATCTATGTATCCCACTGTCCCTCGTTATGTTTTCTCTGTCTCTCTATTTCTCTCTTTCTCTGTCTCTGTTGTTTCTCTCTCTCTCTCTCTCGTTTTCCATATATATTTATATATATATACATACACACATATATATATATATATATATATATATATATGTGTGTGTTAACCCCACTCCCTGTTTGTAGCGCTCCGCCAGGAGTCGCTTTGGTCAGGGCCGAGCCCCCCTCGCCAGGCCTCCCCAGGAGGAGGGCCAAGCATGCTCCCCCCCCCCCCAAGCTGGCGAGCACCAGCCAGGAGGAGCACGCTTGGGCACCTCGGGAGGCACAAGGCCGTCCCCCCCTGGGAGAGCCTGTCGGGGGCGAGGTTCTGGCTCAAGGTGGATCCCGAGGGGCTCGAGGCACCGAGGACCGCCAGACACACCAGCCTAGCGGCGGCGGCTGGCAATCCAGCCGTGAGAAAGCCGCCGGAGAACGCAAGTGCGATGAGCGGTGCGATTGGAAGCGCACGCCCTGCCGGCTCAGCACGCTGCCACGTGCGAGCCAGGCGCCAACTCTCTCGGAGTCGACCGCGGAGCGGGGGGAAGTGGTGGCACATACCTGCGATGGCACAGTTGACGTCGAGCAGGGACCCGCCTGCGGCCCAGCGCCCTTCAATGTAGTCAACCAGGCCCATGTCCGCTTGCACTGCAGATTGGACCTCGCGCATCTGCTCGACCCACCAGTCAAAGACGCTGTCAACCACCTCCTGGCAGCGCTTCCGCGCGAGAGGAGTAACCGCCAGCTCTCGCAGGGGCCTGCTGCGGGCGGCCGTCCTTCGCGCCAGAGCCTTCGCTGCCACTCCCCTCACCTTGGCCGCTGCGCGCCCCTGTCCACCGGGAGGGGACGTCCACGGGCATGTCGCCCGTGTCGCAGTAGCCGTGCATCGGGTAGCAGTTGGTCGCGAGCGCGAGGGCATTGAGGCGCCTGATCCCTGGCTGGAGCCGCCAGGCGCTTGACCTGCACTTCGCGCAGACTGCTGCCCCCGCTTGGGCATCGAGAAGATGCAGGTAGCGGCAGCCGTGCTTCGCCACGTCTCTGCAGCGCCACCTGGCTCCAGCCACCGCGGCCTCCAGCTCCAACTCGGAGATGTGAGCTGGTCGCTGCCACTTGAAACTCTTGGCGATGCGCCAAGCCCACAGCGACGTCCGAAGAGCCGACCTTGGCCACGCCCAAGCTCGGCACGGGGCACCGCAGTCAAGTCTGACGTCCGTGCCACCCCGATCGGCTATGCGCAAGAAGTCGACGATGAGCCCCCGCTCAGCGGTAGCGTGCCCGTAGCCAGGAGTCTTGAAATCGGCGTCAATGTTCCAGTTGGGCCCCCGCTCGCCGACTTGCAAACGCAGCTCGGCGGGAAGCGGGGCGGACAGAGCCCCAATTTGAGCCAGCCAGCTGCCGAAAAGGAACATGACGCACTGACACAGAACGTATTACCGACAAGGCATTCCAGGATGATGTCTCTTTCTGCCGAGGGGGCGCTGTCCTTGACGGCTGCTTCAAAGTACCGCCTATCAAACCCCATGAGAACACCCCGCCCCTCAGCGACAGGGGGCCTACCTTGCGCTCGATCGGCGCTCCACAGCAGCACGGCATCCTCATAATTGCTGACTTGATAGCGGTGCTGATCTGCGGCCCAGTGCGCCAACGCAGTGGGACTGGCACGCTCCAGGCCGACAGGCCTCAGCGACGGGCGTCGCCGCGGCACTGGCCTGGTGAAGCAAGGAAGGTCCACCTCAGGGTCGTCCAGCCTCCAACCTGGCAGTGGCCAAAGGTCAGCAGCGGCGCGCTCCACGCTGACCTCAACCTTGTTATGCTGACCGATGCCCTCGCTCTTCACCTCGATGCTCGCGCCGCGCGGAAGATGACTGCAGGCGGGCCAGGAGCACCAGAAAAGACGGGGCCTGCGCACCCTGGTGAAGTCCTTCGCCTCAAACAACAACGGCGCGACGCCCAGCGCCTGCGAGAACTGGCCCCTCGCCTCGGCGCCCATGCTGAACACATTCTCGACGAACCAATCGACGCGCGCGCCGAACACGGGTCTGGAGGCTTCGATGAGGGCAGGGACCTTCCATAATAACTTGCCCCTGTCCCCTTTCCGGGCCCTTGCCCACCACGTTGAGGGTAGAAAGATCATGGCGCGGACTCCCTGCAGCAATGAAGACCCAGTCGGCGTCGCGCCTGAACCCACCCAGCATGCGGGTGAAGCGCCCATGGTCCAAGGCCTCGATGTTGCCCAGCTCAATGACACCCGGCCACCGCCGCCGCACCAGCCGCCGCGCTGCCGGCTCCACCTCCGAGCAGAGGTGGGCGGCCACGCTCATGGGCAGGCGACGCGCGGCAACGGCAGCGGCAGCAGCCCCGGCGAACAACTCCACTAAGTTGACGCGCGGTCGCCATCGTATCATCTGAGGCGCAGCGAAGGTGGCGCGCACGGCTTCCCCGCACAGTCCTCCTTCGCCCGTGGCGGCCTGCACTCCCCGAGCGGCGAGGCCAGCGGAATAGCAGATGCCGCCCGCCTGCTCGCTCGCATCCGTCGCTATCACCCCCGCGTCAATCTTGGCCCGCAAGCCGGTGAAAGCTAGGGGGAGGGCCATGCAGAAGACCAGGAGCTCGCCGCACATGACAGAGGGCACAGCTTGCGGATACCGCCACTGCCCAGCCGCCCAGCACTCGTTCAGGAACCCCATGAACGGCCGGCGGAACTCCGCCACGCGCACACAGCGGCCCAGACCCACAAGCATCGCCTTGACCGTGACCTGAGGCTGGCCCATCACGAGTGCTAAGAGCAGGAGCTGCTTCTCAACTGTGACTCCGACTCGGCCGGCCATGCCGTCTAGCCCAGCACCCGTGCGTTCCAGGACGAGCTCGCGGTGCTTGGCCTTGCCTTCAGCAGCTTGGATGCCGCTCCTCTGGTAGGCGGCTCGCTGCTCAGCCTGGACCTCGCTAAGCGTGCCGGCCAGCTCATCCAGGCGGCTACTCTGGACGATCTCCCCGTGGTCCCAGTCATCGATGTAATACTGCACCCGGGCTTGCTCCAGCTCCTTCGCTCTCAGGGGCAACGGGCGGCCCTTCCTCCACTCAGCTTGGGGCGGGAACCCTGCAGCAAGTGGCTTCAGCCCAAAGCCGAGCCGCCGATGGCAGCGCTGGAAGACTGTGACAGCATTGATCCAGCCCATCGGGATGACACGCAAAGCGATGCGCGTCTTCCCTGCCCCGTTGACCCCGATGAGCTCGTTGGGGATCGCTTCAGTTAGGGTCATGTAGGGCTGCCACCCCTCGGGCAACTCGTAGCAGTAGAATGCTGACGCCTGATCGTCGGATGACCGCAGCAGCACATGTCCCTCAGGAAGTGGAATCGAGACCCACGACGGCGAGGCGCTGAGGGCCCCAATGTCATCCCGCATCGTCCGCTGGTAGCTGTTTGCGAGGACCATGTTGATGATGAGCCGCTGCACCACATCATGACCAGGAGTGGGAGTTCCTCCCTTGGCGACCCCGAAGGCACCTTCTAGCACCTTCCTGTTGCCCACCTTGAAGATCCGGTCCTCGGCGATGGGCACCGCGAGGCCTAACTCCACCAGCTTGGCGCCTATGCGATGCCACTCCGCCTTCGAGCTAGCCTGGATGGCCGCCCGTGGGACCTCCTCCGGCCACTCGGCCTTGGGCAGCAGTGCCAATGTGGGATCAACCAGCCACCCAGCCACACGCTCGTCGGCGATGTCCAGCGCACGCGCCGAAGCAGCAAGGCCTCTCGGCGGAAGGCCAGGCATGACACCTCCCAGCGTGAGCGGCAGGGCCCGCGATACCTCCTCGCCTCCGTACGTGACATCACGACATCACGTGCAGCAGCGACCTCATGCCAGTCAGGAACCTGGAAGTCCTTCGCGGAGTCTGAGGCGAAGTACTTGGCAGCCTTGCGAATGACGCGCATCGAGCTCTCCTGCGCAGCCGTAAGAGGACCAGTGGGGACTGGGCTGCCCTTAGCGTGCAAAGCACATTGGTGGCTCAGGGAGCGCACGACAAGCACTGCCCAGCCCTCAGCGATTGCAGCATCCAGGCCAGTCTCGGGGACCGTACCATGGTCCAGCCACCTCATAAACCCAGGAGCGTCAAGAATGGGAAGCGGCAGCACCTCGCGCATCCGCGCGCGGCGCGCTCGCTGCACTGGCGGAGCGCTACGAACATACCTCCCGACATCTCCTGGAGCACCGTGCACCGCCTCGTAGAACATCATGACTAGCTCGAACCGTGGTCGCCCTCCTGGCCTCCCTGCACTGGCGCGTAGCTTTCTCCAGCGGCGGCTCTGCACAGGTCCTCGCAGGCGCTGCCCCTCGCGTGCGCCCGCCGCACCTGCATGGCCGCCAGCAGCAGTTGCCAGGCTCTGGCCTGCCTGGCCGGGGCTCAGCGCCTCTCTGGGGCCCAAGGCTGCCTCGCCACCTTGGTCTGGGTTGCGCCGCGCCCGCGGCCTGGAGCTGCTCCTCGCCCACGACCTGCTGCCGCTGCTCCTCCTGGCCCGCTCCGGCGAGCCATCTTCGAGACGACCAGGCGCGACTTCCCGTCGCGTCGACTCTCGTCGGGGCGGCGGGGGGGTGCAACCTTCGACTCCTTCCAAGTGAGCTGAGGACGAGGGTCTGCTGGCGTGCTGTCGGGGCTCCCGTCCGCAATGGCTGGCAGCTCTGGAGGTAGCCCGCTCTGCACTGCTGCTGCTGCTGCTGCTGGGCCCCCGCTGAGCCTTGGAGATCCTGGCGCCGAGCGTGGGGCGGTCCTCTGCTTTGCTGGGGCCGCGCTGCTGACTCCCACTGGTGCGCGGCTCGCCAGGATCCGCAGCGCTGCAGCAGAGCCCGCCACGGGCGTCGCTGCCGGGGTCTGGGGTCTCGCCTCCGAGAGATTGTGGCCAGCAGGAGCCGCTCCCCCCCGGGCTGGAGAAGGCTCCCGGCCAATCCCCTAGCCCGACAGGAGCCCTTTCTTGTCGGCGAGGCGGCGCTTCAGCCCGGCGACCTTCATCTCGCGCGCCTCCACCCGCTCGGCTGCAGCCTCCTCGTCGCGGGACGCGCCAGCGGGTAGGCTCTCGCTGGGGATCAGCGCGAGCCACCGAGCACTGCGCTACTGGCCATCCCGCAGCGCCGTCGTCTTTGCCTTGAACTCTTGCATGAGCAAATCGCTGACCTCGACGACCT